>CM035154.1:8873485-9299724 GCA_020205615.1 Panax quinquefolius | reverse complement strand
TAAAACCACAAAGGTAGTAAATTGATTTCTAACATCAGTCGCATCTAGAGACGAGCAATTTAATGTGGGAGGTATACAGGAGAGAATTATTAGTGTTACATGACCTTCACCTAACTGCTCAAGCCAATATTTCTAGAAAAATAACCCAAGATCAATATTCCCCATGTAAAGCCAAATCTTTTCAAGTTATCACATTTGCTCGATTATCTACTAAATTAGTATCTTTAATATGAAAGAATACAGGTTATTGGCAGTAGTCACTTCAATTTAATATCTAGTTTGCTCATATCAACAACATGTAGCTCAGATTGCTCAAAGGGGGTGCTGTTTTCTACTTGAAAAAAGTAGGCCATTTAACAACCAAGTACTCCAAGGAAAGAGCATTGCCCTTGAAGCAATAGTTAATACTCCTGTCCACTAGGACTATTGGAGAAAGCTACTCCTTTGTTACTCTTGCCCTAAAGTATCCATCTCCTACACTCTCACCCGAACAAGGGTACGAGTGTTGGTACATCATTTTAGTGTGCAAATTTCACAAAATTGAGTACCCAAGTCGGACTCTTGACTCTTCAAATTACCCGTGTCCTAGTCACATGTACATTTTATGGGATTATTCATGGGATAACTTAAAATAATCTCATGTTATGTTTATTTTTTTCAGAATTAATTAAAGGATTAGATAAAAAAATATCGTTTGGACTATTATTCCCTACCAATAATAACATATTTTAAACTATAATTCAAATTTGTTTATATATCAAAAAATGATGAACAATTAGTTAGAAACTTTTAAATAAGTGGTTATATTAATCAATCAAATGCTCAGTCGTACTAATTATATAATGTAACTTTAAGTAAAGTTGTAATTTTGTCGAACAATTTATGTAGTACACACATAATACTAATTATCTAGTCATGCATATACATGATATGAAATATGTGGAATTGGATTCATTTGTCATGCCACTGGTGTTAAATTGGAGGGCTGTTGATTATGAAGTGTCCCTTGCAAGTTTTATCCTCATCTTGTCAGTGTTGAATAGTGGGGGAGAATGTAGTTTATAATTCAAGTAATTAAATCAAATAATAAAATTACAAAAATATAATTAATTAATTAGTATAATTTTACTAATTACAAAAATAAAATATATTACAAAATTATGAACAAAAGTTAAAACTGAAATATATTTTTGTCATTTTGTAATATATTTATATTTTTATAAAATATATTTTGTGTTTTTATATTACAAAAATATAAAAGTATATTACAAAAATATATTTACTAATTAGTAAACAGGTTTATTAAAATCAGGATAAAAAACACTAAAATATATTATAAAATTATGAACAAAAGTTAAAAATATTTTTTTAATGAAAGATCTCTAATAAATTTTATTTGCAACGTCAACTTAATTTTGGTAGCAGTTTTAACTTTTGTTCATAATTTTGTAATATATTTTAAAGACTTCACCAATGAAATTAATTACTAAAAGAGTACAATTATACTGTTTTGTAGTCAAGCTGGAACACCACCAATCATTATGGATCTTTAAGTCTTTAACGAAGGAAATAATAGTAGCATTCAATGTATACATGCAAGAATAATAACACGCATACCCCAAAGGTGACAAGGCCAGGCCCTCTAGCATTCGGTCTCAAACCCTGTATGCTATCATTTTCTGTGGGATCAGACCTGCAAAGAACATGAAGTAGTGTAAACAGAACTGAAACGCAACCTAAATGTGCAAATGAACTAAAACTTACCACAGCAAATCCATTAAGATTATAGATCCCGCATCCATGGTTATGGGCCTCTCTAGTTTCTCTATCTGTTCTACTGAGTGTATTGACCTCCCTATGCCTCCATGCATACATATAATTTTCTTCTCAATAAGGGCGGCAAGTGGAAGATAGTTAAAAAGTTGATTGAACCGCGTCCATGCCCAGATTCCATCATTCTCTCCCTACACATCGATTCACCATTAGAACAGAAAAACATCTTCAAAATAACAAATGACAGCATACATTAATTCATACCATTCTCTCAATGCATTCAAGACGCGAAAACCAAAGAGTGCATTTATATCCAAGAGCCTCATGATTCCCACGTATCAAGTGAACATTCTCAGGATACTCAATCTGAATATTACAACCAAGGGCCAACACCATCAAATAAAGTAACACCGAAACTGGTACCAAGTAATAGAATTATTAGGGAAGAAGCTTTGCCTTTAAAGCAAGGAGCAGAGTGATGGTCTCCAAGCTGTGTTGTCCTCGATCAACATAATCGCCCAGAAACAAATAATCAATGTAACTGAAACATAGAACAAAGTTGGTATTAAACACTCAACAGCAGAAGGATAACAAAGTTCGTCGCTCAAAATCTCAGTTTTGAATTGAAGAAATAAAGTATATGTCAGGGAGAATTCAGTGAATTAATCAGTGCAGTACGGGAATAACATTATATCCAACTAAAACAATTAAGAACATAGATAAAATTTAAGTGTGAAACATTGAATTAGGGGATTTATGCAATTTTGTTTGAATTAAATTTTGGGAATTAAAGTTTTTGGTTATATGGAAAGAAAATTTTCTTTTCTTTTATTTTTTGGGGGAAAGGGATGGGCTAATTACGAGTGATTTTAAAATAATCAATAATGTGTGTCAACATTGAAATACTTCAAAACATTAGGGACTTCTAAAAAGGTATATAACAAATTGGATAGAATTGCTTTAATAAACTTTATCAGCAAATAGAGAACAGAGTACCAGTTAAATTGTAATACAAACGATTACATAGAGATGATCTAAATCCGAGGGGCCATGGAATATAACAGGTCTGCTTTTGTAAACTGTAGAGTACAGAAAACTATACTCCATTGCTCATCTTAGTCGTCTACCCACCAAACACATAATACAGGGGGGGGGGGGGGTTTACAGACCTGGTACATCTCTCTAAAATATTTGTCAGATGGAAGCTGAGTTAGGGCTTCAAGGCCCACAATCACTGTGAATCTATGCATGTGCACCAGGATGTATCCACCAGTCTACTGACTAGACTGTAACAATATAACTGAGAGTATACACAATTCTATGCTTCACAAGCTCATAAAGTTGGAAGCCTGGAAGATATAAATTCCTACAGCATAAACTTCAGTTTCAACTTACGTTATATCCCCTGCCGTGGAAGGAAATCCATATTCATCAAATAGCCGCATCAAGTCACCAAATTGTCCATGAAGATCACCGAAAACTTTGATAGGAGCTTTCAACTGAATAACTGTAGGCTCATGCATGAAGATCTGCTCAGCAGCGTAACAAAGCTCACCCACTTCATAAGAATCCAGAAAAAACCTCCTATTCGCAGGTGGTTTCCAATTTCGAGGCCTAAGCAAATTAGATATAATCTGCCAAAAAAACATATAATAAATTAATAACCCGAGAACAATTCATATCTTTTCTCCTATGGAAAAGATAAAGAAGAAAAGGACAGTAGCATAGCAGTTTAGTGTTGCGTGCCTTCTTATGCAAGCCTTGTGGAGATTTCTGCCTCGTGAACTTTTTGGTAGGATATGACAAGTCATTTTGCAATGGTACCATTCGTCTACTCTCATTCTCAAATTGATCCAGGGATAACTGCCTTACCGTTCCACCTAGGTTCCCTACAGTCTCTTTGGCAACCACCACCTGCAGAATAAGCAACAGCATGAATTTTTCAGCTTGTAGAGGGAATGAACCCTATATTACAACAAAAGTTCAGAAGATACATACAGCTCTAGGGTGAAGTCGAACATCTGCCTCAGTGTCACTACCCTCTGAAGTAGTCTCCGCAGCTTGTAAGTTGTCATCTGACACAGATGTTTCTTCAGGAGTGCCAGATGATGATTGTACAGCTTGCCAGACAGCAGTAGCAGCCTCAGCTTCCGCAGCAGAAGCCTCAGCCAGTTTCTCCATAGAATTTCTGTCCATGCTGACAAAGGTGAATGGCACTCAATTATTAGGAAGCGGAGTTGAAATGTCATACAAAAATATAGCATAAGTGACAAAGTGTAAGAACACAGATAAGAACAGGTGAAAAAAAAGTGCTTCACCCTCAAAAGAGATCCGTGATGCCCCCTCTTGGCGCTTTAATAAAACTATTTACTTATAAAAAGCTCCATTAAACTTGTAGGATATACAATACTTACAAAGTAATAAAAACCCTAATAACACAAGGACAAGTACACAGTTAAGGAAAGAAATCTAATTACCTAAACCAACTTATACTAGAAAGCAAATACCAAACAAACTCTCCAAACTAACCTTAAGTATTTATGTGTTTGGTTGGAATTCAAAGACTTACTTTGTTTGTCAAAATTAATTAAATAACTAATCTATCATAATCCATGAAGAATGCTAAGATCTTTTGATATGCATCCCAATTATTCTTCCCACCATTGAGAACAACTCGCCGTCGAGTATTGAAGTGGTATCAAAGAATAACCAAATACTTATTGCTTAACATTGATTCAAGAAAGATGTTCCCACTTCCCAAGGACACATTTTCTTCAATCATTGGAGACGAAAGATTCCTGATTTTCTGGTCTTTAAATTTGGTTGGAAGACAGTCAACGTCTGTTATGCCTTGAAAATCAATGATTCCTTTTGGTTACTCTAAAACAAATTCCTCAACCGAAGATGCTAAAATTTTCTTAAGATATTTTCAAGTTATACTTAACTAGATAATATATAGGTACAACTTTTTTCAATTAATATGTATAAATATATATAGATATATTTTTATTTCTAAGTAAAATGGCTACAATTTTTTTAAGCTCTAGTTAGGTACTATATAGTATGTATAATTGTTTTTTTGCTCACTAGTTTAAGTACAATTTTATAAGTTGTAGTTAACTTGAATACTAGTTTTATTTTATTCTTTAATATCAATTAAGTACTACTTAAAATGTATTAAATACATTTTTTGTGTGTGTTGTGTTTCTCCCCTTTACGTTGAAATTACTCCCACGATTTGGTCTGAACCGTTATGCAACACCAAAATATACCTTTACATGATGCAGTCCAATACCGAAACGCCAAAACTTTGAACTATGACTACCACAAATAGCATAAAAAATAATTTTAATTACCTAAACAAATTTATGCTAGAATGTAGATACCATATATACTCAGATAACAAAATTAAGCTAGACATCTTATAATCCCCAGTAAGCTAAAATTACAACAATAAAATCCAATGAAACCCAAATCTAACTACATAATTAATCACCCATAATCCATGAAGAACGTTAAGATTCTTTGACATGCAGACATCATTATATTAAAGAGAGAAAAAAGTCAAAATAATAATTAAAACATGTAATAATAATAATAATAATAAACCTTGAGCCACCAGATGAGGGAATCTGAGATCTGCCATCTGGACTAAGTGTGGAATTGGAATGGTTCACTATGGGGCTTGTCATAGTTGAGCCTCTCTCAGAAGAATTAGTGTCGGACTGAAATGGTGAATTTTCTGCAATAAGAAAATCATCTAACAACACATCTGCACCATGGAAAGTAAAGCTCGTGTTATTTCTAAAAACAAGGAAAAGGAAAATGAAGCACACATAACTTGATCTTGACTCTTCTAAGCCTCATCAATCATTCAAAAAAGGAAACCAACTAAGAAGGGGGGGGAAATGTAGTGGCGGTATTATCACTACAATGTAAGTATGATGCCAGATGCCATTACAATTTAAATGCATACCATCCAAATACCATTTCAAAGCATAAACCATCAGACCTAATTTAGAAGATGATTTCTTCCCCACTCTTTAATATTTGTTCACTACAAAAAAAAAGGAACTCCAGAAACATACAAGTGAAATACTCACAAAGAAATGTTTGAATGCATTTTGTTCCAAGGAGTACAGAAAGAAAAGAACAATAAAAGAAAAGAAAAGGTTTTTTGGTACAAGCTTATTTGTTTTTTTGAGTTGTACTTCTCTCTTTTTTCTGCTTTCTACTATATGAAATATGAATTGAAGACCACTGGTTATTCTTTAATTATAGATACTAACAGATTATCATCTCCAATATTTTTTTCAATGGAGATACAATAGGCTGGGTTAAGTTCGATCATGATGATAATAACTAGGACCTATATTAAAAATGTGAGGAAATTGATATCAATCCAAAGAATGAAAATAATTAATAATGTCAGCACTTTCTGTATAGCGAATAAAATTGAAGGCCGAAGAAGGGAATTTCTTATGACAGAACTTGAGTAGATTTGTAAAGATGTTACCTTTTATTCCCTATTTTTTGAACATATTACACTTTGCCCAAAATTTTAAAATCAACTTAATTACACCCTTATAATTACTACTTTGGTTTTCACCCAGTTAAGTAGATAATAAGGAATAATATTAATATTTTTCCTTTAAAGTCTGGATTTAAAGCTGGAAGGATGTATGTAGCCTATAAAACAATTGGCCTTAAATGGACTAAATTGCCGCATGAGAAGTGTTTTGTGGACAAGGCACGGTGCTTCACTTAAGCTGTGCATAAAAACACTTCCGTAACTTTTCATGTAAAAATTACCTACAATGTCATCTATAAATTTCGAAACCTATTAATGTGGTTCATTTACCATGTAAAGAGCCACTCCGAATTTTAGTTAACACCATCTTTCTCCTTCAACCTCTTTCTAACTTTTCCAAAAACCCAACTACTACCTAATATTCTTAAATTTTATTTAGCTGATTAAAATTGTATGTTATCGTTATTATAAAAAAAATCTAATATACTGTTACAGAAATGTTAAACTAAGCATGCCTTTTGATTCACTTCAATATGCATATGGGCTCTTCAAATAGTTTCAATTCTAGTAAATATAAACAACCTGTAAAACAATCAACAATCAATAAACATTTGGGAAGTAAATGGGTTGGCAGTAGATACAATATCAAATGGATTACATCATAGTAACAATGCTTCCATACGATTAGATAACTAATTGAAATCAGTCCCTTCAACTTTTACTACTATCAACTGGACAGGATACAACTTGCAAGAGCATGGAATAGTACGGTCATACAGATAATAACAGAAAAAATAGTCAACACAGTTGTTGCTTCCATCCTTGAATACCATCTCCGTTTCGCTAAGTGTCCTGCTTTTGTTTCTTTTTTGCAAAGATTTTAAGACAAACCAACATGCTTTGATACATTATATCTTCAACTACCTTTAGTATAATGGAAAATATAATATACATATACACTGCGACCATAAAAATATATAAATTATGTTTTTGGCACATCATAAAATCTGTGCCAAAACGCTCCAAAAAAGGTGCACTCTGAGAAACGGAGGAAGTACTTGATTATGTAGTTAAGGTTTTAGTTAGACAATCCACGTCTGCATTTACTACTAACAGACAGTACCTCCTCTTAGACCGCCATAAATATATATACGAACACCAACAGATGCAGCTGCATGGCGACAACGACGCATGAGCTCCAAAGAAGGATCTTGCTCAGTTTGCCCTTTACTGGTGCGTGGAGAAGTAACCAGTCCATTTCTATCTAACCAAACTCCAGCAGCAGTATCCAATACTTCCATAACATAAATATCATTGACAAGAGAATGGTTTAGGATTTATCAAATAGCAATATGCACAAGCATCAATGCTAATTAACTAAAAACCTAATCCCAAATATTTACCTGCAATAGCCGCTTCACCGTCAACTCCTCGTCCTCCCCTAAGAACACCTCCAGTAACATGCAATCTAGCACCCACAAATACCTGATACCAGCAAAGTAAACTGAAGTTGGGTAGCGAAAACTATAAATAGAAGATTAAACTGTCAACCTAACAGAACAGGACCTGAAGCCATTATTATATAATACCCAATTTATAGAAATTTTACCCCCTCAGGAACATAGTCAGAATACTTTACATCCATACAGAAAACAAAAACTGCAGAAAAGAGGAAGAAGAAGAAAGAAAGCCTTGCTAAATGAGCAAGCAAGACTTACCGCAGCATGTTGATACCTTGATGAAGGAGAAACCCCAGGTGCAAGAGTCCATTCCCACTGGCCATTCCTATGCATAAGCAGTCCATAAGCATCCGCCAGTGGCTGCAGATGGGCATATACAATCAGCAGTCACAGACAATCATATCAAGTAAAATATCTGTAATATATAATTTCAATCCAAAAATAAATAAATATACTGTTGACCATATTTATGAAATCATAAGTTGATTCAACACAGTCAGGTTTCTTTAGGAAGGATCATCATTTCAGGGCTTGGCTCCCCCCCAATACACCTTCCCTCCAATTTCATCCAATACACCAAAAATTTATATATTTAATAACACCTATCATTTGATTTATAGTATTGAGTTGTATCATTACTCCAAAATATAAGTAATCTGACACTATTTCAACATTTGATGAATAGAAACATTTTTCATTACAATTTTAATGGTTAAAATTTCTTGTTCATTTTTAACCGTAAAAAAGCATTCAATAATTCTAATTTTTTGTAAAACTGATCTCATTATCATGAAGTATCTATTTACAGTTCGATCATTACTAACAAAAATATTAAGATAAAAATAATAGCTAATGGGATAGAATTGATGGAAAAATGTACTGGAGGGGAGCCAAATCCATCATTTCAATAAACCATACCGTGCCGGAGGTGTCTCTTCCCCCACAAAGCAAAAACATGCCATCCGAACGGGCACTGGCTGTTGCATACCTACAAAAAATAACATAAAGCCCTTAACAGTGTATGCTGGTAAGAATACAGGTGTTCATAATTTTGTAGTTGACATGAGAAAAAATTTAATTCAAGTGACTACAGATCTATTAAAGTTTCAAATGACCGAACCACTGCAATTTATTACTGTGCAACTCCAACACAAATCAATGACGTGTGCTAAGTCTCTAAAACTGCTAACAGGTGGACCAAATGAATTAAAGTTTGGCACTGGCAAATATTGTACAGCACGAAAGAAGAAGGGAAAGAATTGAATTGTATACTGAAGATTTGCCATCACAGCCTGGAGTAGAAGTTTGATACCATTTGGAAACAGAGAAACACTCCAATTAGAACATTACGACAAAAATCTGGACAAATATTAGAAAATTAAAGGGCACAGCTATATACAACCAAAATATCTAATTCAGGTTCCTCTAGAGTAAATATTGAGATATATTATTCCTTCTGGGGATAATGTGCATGGTACAGGCTATGACCACGAAAAGAAAGATTAAGCTGTGAGGAAAATAAAGAATGATGATCAGCAAGGAACACGAAGCTCTTTGAGAAATGACAACTTCACTTTAATTTGTTTTACCTAGAATAAGGAAGGTGTTAAAATATCAAAGAAAGATTAGGTATTAAACATCTACATTCTACATTTTACATTAGATTAGGTATTAAAAATCTACACTCTACCTTAGAATAAGTGACTAGCAAGTCACTAGGTAACCTACATTTTCCATGTGCAAGCCAACAAAAGAGAAATTCTAAATTAAAACAGCTTGCTCAGCACACCATTCGGCAGTTAGCAAACAGTAACTTTGTGACCAGAATATAACTCACATTCTAGGAGAAGGTCTGTCGCCTTCGGGATTGAGCCTCTGCCATGCATATGGTTTCTGAGCAGTATCCAAAGCCCAAGCATCTGAGAGCACTCTTTTTCCTGGAGAAAAATATAAATTACTTTAAGTATGACAAAGATGTACAAGCATACTTCTCTTATGCGCATGCATTAATTTATGTTTGCGTTGAGGAAATAGATGCTGAGACAAGCCTGTATCTACTAAAGATTATCTCGTCTTAACCTTAATCATAGACATAAAAGGCACAACTGAAATGAGAACTAAAAGGTGGTCCCTATGAACCAGAGGTAAATGCAAGGCCCCAAACTGATTGTCCTTCAACCTACTTGTTCTGGAGTAACCCCTGAAATAGAGAATGTGTGTAGGGTAACCCCTGAAATAGAGAATGTGTGTAGGGTAACCCCTGAAATAGAGAACGTGTGTAGGGTAATCCCATGGTCACATGAGGTTAATACCACCATTTCCTGGAGCTTTTATTATGCCAAGGATAGTAATTTTCTTTCAAAACATTTCCATTCCAGGAACAATTAAAATAACTAGAACTTATCCAATATGACCAAAAATTTACCAAAAAAAATCAATTCCAATTCAACTGAAAGAGCACATCAAATCAAAATATATCCTTGTTTTAAGGAGCAAAAGCTATTCGCTAAGCTTCACGACATGACTACTGATATCAGGTTGAGGGAAGATACTATACTACAAGAGGCCGTCAATGATTTCATAAAGATCACATTTGGCTTCTTAGTAGGAATCTACGGTAACATGCTCCCTCTTCTTTTTCAATCAATAAAGCACATCTTTTATACTCAACTAGGGGGATCAAATAGTTTTCCTACAAAAACCTATTCTGCCACCAGCTCAATCATAAGAATGGACATAAAAAACGGTTTGATATTAGGATGGGGACATTATCATATACAATCTCAAACCTTGATAAATCATGATTTACTTCATGAATCCCACCCCAGATAATTGAAATAACTTTGGTGGATCTGGTAATACCCAACTCAACTCAAAAATGCCTTTTGTCCCAAACTAGTTGGGTTTGCTGGTTTTGGCAATATACACTAAAAATGATTATAAAACAAAATTAGTGAGTTCAATCAAAAATAAATGTGACCCATCAAGCAAGTAACTATATTCACAAAAGGACATACAAAAGTAGGAATGACCTGTATTCGGAGGAGAAATGATCTTGGAAACTATCTCATCATCAGTGAGTAATAAATACAATCATTCCTCATTCCATTGCAATATAAGAACATATCATATAAGTCAGACTACCAAGTCAATTGTTGTTAGTTACTCTCTGAGAGGTAACCTCATATAAGTAACCTGATTGATTTCTTTCAAGAGAGTATGACTACTAGCTTTTCCCAATTGACGAAATGTGAACAAATGATCTCAAGCGAGAAGCTAAACAGAAAATCTGGCTACACCGTCGACTATAGCAAGGTATCATGGTGAATCTGTCCATGACATCAACAACCGAAAGGTATTGGATGAGCTTCATAATAGGACCATGCGACCATCTCCTGCCAGAAATTTTCCTCCCTACTTGTTCGCACTGATTCTTATAAGATTGATATCAGATTGAGGAATAGTCTAATACTTGAAGGGGTCTGTTACAATCAATTAAATCAAATTTGGAATTTTTTTTATAGATGAATATAGAACCCTGTATCAATCTACCTTCTACCTTCATTCATAAGACTCTTCCTATTTTGAGTGGGGTTATTCTGTCGTTAAGTGACCTTCAACTACATAATCAATAACGAAGATATTTGACAAACCAAGGAGAGTCAGTGATGCTTTACCCCAAAACCTCTTCTGCCACCATCGCCCAGCTGACACAAAATAGGGTCACACTGGGGAACTGACTTTAGTGCAGGAGAAACCATCGTAGAAACTGCGAAACCTGGGTTGATTACAATTAATGCATGAAACCTACCTTAGATAGTTCAAGTGACATATGATTGTTGCCTACATGGAAAAATTCTTCTGATTCCAACTATAGGTTACAAAAATGATACAAATGAGACCTACCATACACGTAACTATATCCCCGAAAATACCAGAAAATAGGAAAAGAAGGAAGGGACCATCAACCACTCAGGAGAAATGATCGTGGCAATTAATCCATTGTGCAATTAAGACCATAAGCTTTCCCCAACTAACAAGAAGTGAACAATGACCTGAATTTATAAACTACACAACAGCAATAAATCCCTTCTACCTTCTTTCTTAAACTCTTTCCTGTGTTGTGCAGGATCCATTTGTGGTCACCTGATTTTTTTTTCCTTTTTCTTGATAAGTGACGTGGTCACCTGACCTCAAATTAGATAAACATTAGCTAGGTGTTTAACTAGCCAAGGTGCATCAATGAAATATTACTCCAAAACTCTCTTCTGCCACCAGTTCGCTCACAGGAATTGGGATATTGAGGGTTACTTTTGGACGGCTAAGATCATCATAAACAGTGTCAAACCTTGGAAATTATTATTTAATCTTTTCATTCTTTTCCAAAATAGCTCACGTAGCATTTGGCCATTATCTACTGGGTAATAGAATTTTGAAATATTTAAGGGATTACATTTCTTTTTCATAAAAATCAAAAGGTTTTTGTCACTAAACGTTGTCATTGAAATAGAACGAAATTGAATAATAACAATTAGGGGTGCTCATCGGTAAAAAACCGAACCGGTACCGAAAATACTGAACCGGTACCGATCCAAAATTACCGAAAAAACAAGAACCAAATCGATGTAATTTAATTAACGGTTTGCATTGCAGTTCGGTACAAAATCGGTACCTTTATTTCGGTTCGGTTTTCGGTTATACCACATGGTAATATATATAATTATTAATAATAATTAAATAATTTTTTTTATATATTAATATTTTTTAAAAAACTAAGAAATCATTAACTATTAATAATAATTAATATATAAAATAAAACTACAAAACATTATTAATATATATAAAAAATTAATAAAACTACTATTATATAGAAATTATTAATATATAAAAAAATTTATTTAATATATAAAATTACAAAACATTAACTATGAATTATTAAATTATTAAATTTCGGTATTTTCAGTATTTCGGTTTTCACCGAATTCAAAAAAGTCATTACCGCTACCGGTACCGAAAAGTGTTAAAATACCGAAAAACAGGTACCGAAAAAACTGATATTTTACCGAAAAAACCAAAAATTTTGAGCACCCCTAATAACAATACATATATGTTACATATTAATTTAAACCAAGAATTTCCTCATTTTATATGTATTTTTTTGGGCAAAACTAAGGAAAATCCCATTGTAGTTGACATGTTTTACTTATTACACCATTAAACTTTTAAAAATTTAAATTACCTCATTGAACTAATTAAAAGTTTGGAATTATACCATTCCGTTAATAAGATTGGACGCCCGTCAAATTGGCTCAAATTCTTTCAGGAAAATCTCACTATTGTTGACACTTTTTACTTATTACACCATTAAGCTTTTAAAAATTGAAATTACCCCATTGAACTAATAAAAATTTTGAAATTACACAATTCTGTTACTAAGATTAAATGTCTGTCAAATTGACTCAAAATTTTTTAGACGTGGCTAGTGAAAAAAAGAAAAGAAAATGGCATGTGTCATTCCTATGTGGATTAGGCAGTAAAATCAACCCATCTCCCAAGCACGTCTCCAAAGCCTAAATAAGCAGAGAGAAAACCTACCAAGTGTAGGAGAAGGCGGTGGCACAAGGTGGGGCAACGGTGGAAACTCCATGCAGCGGCGACGGCGACAATGGAGGCTAATTGTGGTGGTGGCGACGTTGGAGGATGGTGGTGGTAGCTCCTTTGGTGTTGAAGCTTTTAACAACGTTGTGAGGTGCGCTGCTAGTTGGTTCACTTCTTCTCCATTTTTTTGATCTATGCTATGTGGGTTGATATTGCAGCGGGATTGGGGCTAGTAATTGGGCAAATAGAGGCTGATTTGGGATGTTGGGGCTAATAATGGGGATATATTTTGGTAAATAGAATCGGGCCTTTAATAGAGGCGACTAGGGCTCTTGAAATTGTGATTGCAAAAGGTAGGCGGAGGAGGATCGAGAAGAGAAAATTGATAAAATGAAGAAGAAAACATACCTATTGTAGCAGTTAGGGTTCTAAATCCCTCCTCTGCATCTGTCTATGAAAATGGTGGTGTATATAATTTATCAAATTAATGATGTAAATTGAATAAATTGAATATCAAGAAAAAGAATCAAATTTGGGTATATTTAATTTGGTCAAATAACATCATTAATTTCATCAATTTCATAAATCTGAAGTACAAATCTATAGGGTAATTCCGGATAGTTTGAAAATTTTAACTAATGTTTTCACTTTAGAGTCCATGAGATGTTAAGTTTATGAATTAAAGGTTCTACCAAATTAATTAGTTCAATTATTTCTATGTTGGTGTCGATGGTGGTGGCTTACTGTGGTGGTGGTCTACGGTGGTGATGGTGGATGACAAAGAAGGCGGTTTCTTAATTATGTAGAAAGAGAAGAATGGGAGAAAAAATATTTGCTTTTAACGCCATGTCACTGTTCTAAGCTCTTTTTTAATATTATTATTTTCATCATGATGCCATATAGATAAATAATAGACGTCCATCCAATCTTATTAATGTAATGGTGTAATTTCAAAATTTTAATTAGTTCAATGGGGTAATTTCAATTTTTAAAAGTTTAAGGATGTAATAAGTAAAACGTGCCAACTATAGTAGGGTTTTCCTTAGTTTTGTTTGAAATAATCTGAACAAATTCAACGGACGTCAAATCTTATTAACAAAATGGTGAAATTTCAAAATTTTAATTAGTTCAATAGGGTAATTTGAATTTTTAAAAGTTTAATGGTGTAATAAGTAAAACGTGTCAACTACAGTGGGATTTTCTTTAATTTTGCCTTTTTTTTGTTTAACCTGGAATTAGGTAATCTTCCTGCAATCTTGGCATAAAGTGACTAAAATCAATGCTCGAAAAAGCTAAAAGCGGTACGCCGTGTTTTTCTCCAGACAAGACGAGGCGTAAGCCTCAAGGCGAAGCAAGGCGTAAACCTCGATTTGAAAACTTACACGTCCCCAAAAAATTAATAAAAAATATTAATAAAATCATAAAATAATCCATCATTATAATCAAGGTCATAAAAGACATAAATAACCAAATGAGGCCCGCATCTTCTTATGGAAGGAGGCATATTCCTATTCCTACAATCTTGACCTTTTCTTTTACATTTTTGCGCCTTTCGCTCCTCGCCACTTTGATTTAAATCCACTAGTATTTGTGATACACATAACGTGTATACAATAAATTAAATTATAAAATGTGAGAATTATTTAAAATAAAATAAAATGTAGGAGAGAAAAAGAAAGTTACATGTGGTACCGCCATAAGAAGACAGTTAATTTTATTCCTCACCCATTATCTATTATATAATAGATAGATAAATAAAATTAAAAATATCATGTAGTATCAAAGATTAAAATTTGTTACTTACAAAATCAAAAAATATTATGCCAAAGTATGTCTTTTAATATTCAAAAGAAGGATTAAGGAAATGAACAAGTGCTACTAGAACATTCACGATCAATGAACGACGAGTGACAGATTATCTCACCTCCTTCACTTGTTTTGCATACAAGTGTCCTTCCATTCATCAACCAAAAGAATATCCATCACTTTGAAGTTTCATATAATCCTCAAAGCAACTATAGATTAACATTTGTTTCACAGTTAAAAGAGATTCACAATTTCTTGGGAATTTTTTTTTAATTCAAATCAAGGCCTACGCCTTGAGACGAAACACACTAAGGTGTAAGCCTCAGCCTAATGAGGTGTAAGCCTCTGTATTTCCCTTTGAGGCCTAAGCCTCACCATAGCAAATTACCGTCTCGCTTTAAGGCGCGTCTCGAGGCTAATGCCTCGAACGCAATTTTGAACCATGACTAAAATATATGAAATACCCCGTCTCAATCGTTGTATTAATGGGCGATGATTTGCTAATACAAGGAGTTAGTTCTGTAAAAGCAATAGCAAGAATTGCTCAGATACCCGTGAGTGAGGCCTATCTGGGTCGTGTTGTAATTGTAAATGCCTTGGTTAAACCTATTGATGATATTGGTGAAATTTCAGCTTCTGAATATCGGTTAATTGAATCTCCCACTCTCAATATTATTTCACGATGTTTAGTATATGAGCCTCTTCAAACGGGGCTTATTGCTATTGACTCGATGATCCCTATAGGATGCGGTCCTGGTTGCTATAAATTAAAAAGTTGACTAAAAGACACCCCAAACTTTACACAAATATTGATATTTGCACCCTAAACTAAAAAATGTGTCTAAGTACACCCCAAACTTCAGTTATACATAACAAAAGGCACACTTTCTTCAGTTAACCGGTCAAAAGTGACCGGCAAGGTGTTTAAGTCTTTCCCATATCTTCTTCATCAGCTAATTCCTCTCATGTTTTTTCACCTTTTCTTCGCCACCAGGCAATTGCTCGCAATCCCCAATTTCCCCCACAAAAATCCCATTGTACCAAACCAATTTCAGCCACAATCATCCCATCTAAATCAAACACACCTCAACAATAGCCACCATTTTCGGCCATCCCCTTCTCCTATTCCGCCCCAATTCCACTCCATTGACGCCAATGGCCGCCTTGAAATCCTTGCTAATAGCCTCGGCCTATGGTTTGATTACACCTCTTTAATTCCCTCCCTTACCCATGAAGGATTCAGCCCTCCCACCATTGAAGAAATCACTGGAATTTCTAGCGTTGAACAGAACCGCCTTGTAGTCACCGTTCAAGTTAGAGACTCGTTAGTTCAGTCTGAAATTGACCCTGAAATTTTGTGTTATTTTGATTTGGGTTGCAATGCATTGTTGTATGAAATTCGTTTGCTGAGCATCTCGCGGCGCGCGGCAGCGTGGTTGATTGTGGAGGAGAAATTTGATGGAAAGGGGGCACAGTAATTTGCCCGAGCTATTAAGGATTTTCCTCGTCGGCGAAAGGAACGGGGCTGGGGGAGCTTTGATTATATTGTTCCGCATGATTGTTTATCGTTTATGTACTATAGACTAGGAGTGGGCAAATAAACCGGTTTTTTCGGTTTTTAGGCAAACCGGACTGGTTCGGTATAAATATAAATCGGTTTGGTACCGGTCCAAAAAACCAGTATATACCAGTTAAACGGTACCAGTTTCAGGATATAGTTTTCTTGGATCGGTATAAATCGAACCGGACCGGTTATACCGATTATTTACTTAATAACTAAATTCAGACTCAGTTCACTAGTTGTCTAGTTCAGTCTTTCACTTTCCACTTTCCAAATAGATCTAGGGTTTGGTTTTCTCTCGTTCGCTTCAGTCTTCACAGCTCTCACCTCTCTGCGACTCTGCCTACTCCATCTACGAACTACGATCCTCTCACTCTCAAGCTCTCGGCTCTCCCTCCGGGCTCCGGCCACCGATTTATCTTCTCTCTTTCTCAGGCGAGACCCAACCTCCGTTGTCGCGTCGCACCTTTGCCTTTGCCTCCTACAGACTACAATCCCACTCCAAACTCCAGATTCCAGATTTTTAAGGTAAATTTTCTAATTGGTGTTGGTGGTGGGCTCGGATGGTGTTGAACTGTTGATGAGTTTATTTTGTGATTTGATTTTTGTATTCCACCTCTCTCTTACATATATGAATTCTTATATACTTGGAATGGTAGGCATATAGCATCTGTGACCATGTGAATGAACACAGGAAAATTCGGAATGAAGTTTACTAGTACCAGCTTAATTTATGTTTTTCATACAAAAAGAAAAGCTTAATTTATGTGTTTTATAATGAATTTGGAGTGATGATTAAAATGGCTCAAACAGAAAGAGTTCATTTGGACCAAAATGGTGGTTGATTTGGACCAAAATCCTTGAATGATTATTGATATAATTATGGTGTTTTAACCTTTGTTTGTTTGTTTGTGAAAGAGCAGAGCAGAGCATGCAATGAGGTCAGGTTTATTATTGTGTCGGAAAAGAAAAGGAGAAAGTAAATAGTAGTATTTGGTTTGTTTGTTGGTATGGTAAAAATAAGCAACAAGATAGCTAGAAAAAAAAAAAGGAAGAAATAATTAATGGACTTAATTCATGATGTTGTCGTGCTTATTTATTTCGCTCTACACGTAAATTAAATGGACCCTCCTCTGTAATCTTAGTTTTTGGTTTTCTGGTCAGTCGGTGCTTATTTGTATTTAGAAAAGTACTCTTTTATTTTGACTGAAATCTTTCTACTTTAAATGCAGCATTGTGGTCAGTGCATTTGTGGGAACTGTTGTGGCCTGCTGGTCTGCTGTTACTCTGCTGGTCTGCTGTTAATCTTTCTACTCTGTTACTCTGCTTGCTGGTCTGTTTGCTGGTTTGTTTGTTAGTTTGTGGTTTGCTGGTCTGTAGTTTGTTTGCTGTTGTTGGTCTGTTAATTTTTATGTTGTGGTTTGATTGTTGTTACTAGTTTGTTACTTTGGACTGCTAGTTTGGACTTTGGTCTGTTGCTGGTCTGTTACTCTGCTTGCTGGTCTGTTGCTTGCTGGTCTGCTTGTTGTTGTTGTTATTTGTAATAATGTTATCATAACACTCTTTCGAGTTTTAATCTTGGATTGTAGTTGTGTAAGGAAATCATGGACTTGTGTTACTCATTTGGTTCAGTTGAATCATGAATGTGCTTGGAAGTTGGATCAGTTAAATGTTATTGTAATCTGCTAGTATGTGCTTTAATTAGTTATATTTGTTATTCCTTGGATCTTAGGATTTTTTTAAACTTTTCATGGAAGCAGGGTTAAAAAGCAACCGGTACAAATTTAGGTTCAAACCGGTACCGAACCTGTTCCAGACCGGCTAACCGGTTCGGTAAACCGGTCCAAACGGTATCTGTATCGGTATCCAATTTAGAGTGGATTCGGTAACTGGTTCGGTTCAGACCAGTTAATTACCGGTGCCCACCCCTACTATAGACAAGCACTTGAACAGGATTTGGAGGTGAAGAATGTGGGGTTGGAAAAGGCCTTGGTAATGGCGGGTTCAGATAGGGCTAAAAGTAAGGTTTTGGAGGAAATGGAAAGGAAAGATGGGGATGTGGTGGGTAAAGAGAATGTTGCAGGAGTGAGGGTTACGGTTGTTAGGATGAAGGTTGGGGAGGTGTCGCAAACGACAACGATGGAAGTTTTGCATGTGTGTAGGTCAAAGGAGAGAGAAAAGGAGTTGATGGAGGCACCGTGGAAGTGTGGGACGGAAGGGGAGTTTGGGGTGGTGGTGGCGGAGAAGGCGTGGAGTAGGTGGGTGGTGTTACCAGGGTGGAGAGGAGTGGTGGTGGGGTTTCCAGAGAGGACGGAGACACTGATGAGGAGGAAGCATAATTAACACAAATTTGGCATAAATGTAAACTACCAAAAGTACCTTTCTGTAATAAACATTACAAGCTTAGCCGGTAACTTTTGACCAATTAACTGAAGAAAGTGTGCCTTTTGTTATGTATAACTGAAGTTTGGGGTGTACTTAGACACATTTTTCAATTTGGGGTGCAAACGTCAACATTTGTGTAAAGTTTGGGGTGCAAAGTGTCTTTTAGTCTAAAAAGTTAAGAGGAACTTTATCAATGAGATTCCCATGGAGTTATATATTCCTATTAATATTGAACACTTAAAGAAAGAAGGGAGGTTTATCAAGGATAATTACCTCATTTAGCCTACAATAAGAAGAACAATCATTGACTGTATAATTACAGCATACAACCATTACAACTCCAACTGCTATGTCGCTTTATGACATATTTGATATATATATATAAAAAAACAGCACGATACAAGCTACCAAACCTTAAGATTGCTAACCTAGAAATTTATTTAAGTAAATCATTGTAACTTACTATCTAACACGTAACTTAATAGTGTAGTTGGTAACCATAATTAATATCTCTTACGATAGTAAGAAACCAATAGCTATCACAAAAACGAGAAGAAGAAAAAAACAAACCCAAATGATAAGCTAAACAGGAAAACTGGACTCACCGTCGTTGCCACTGACAGTAACAAGGTATCTTTGGGCAACCAAGTCCATTACATGACCATATCGAGGCCCAGGACCCTGTCCTTGAACGACAACTCTACATTGAAACAACAGTAGTCAAGTCGAATGTAAAGAAAACTCAACAAGCAAGCCGAAAAAGCTGGCAATTCCAGAATCCTACCGATGCCACTTGAATTTGTCATTGGTCATGTCAAGCACGTAAAGATCATCAGTTGAATGACCAGCAGGACCTATTCCCCCCTAACAATGCAGCACGAACCCATCAAAGATAAAACCAAGAACTATAAAAAGCCAATCTTTTCTCATTACAAGTGAAGTTCTAATCACCTGAAAGACAACCATGGTGCCAACAGCTGCAGCTGCGTGAGCTGCCCTAGGAGAAGGTGGATCACCAGCTGGTCTTATTCTGAGTGATTGGAACACCGGAAAAACAAGAAAATATCAATAACATTCAATTTGAAATCAATTTAACAGAAGAGAGAACATGTATAATTAAATTCAAAGTCTTTCTACTGAATTAATGAAATAACAACTAGTATAATTGAACATGCCTGATCCATTTCCTAGTGACAACATCATAGGAATGAACCGTATTCGTTACACCAGCTAACCCTAAAAAAAAAGAACAAAATCACACAAACAATTCAGTTCAACTCAGACAGACAGAGAGAGAGGAGGGAAGAGGAAGGGTATGTACGGATTCCGGGGGCGGAGGAGGCGCCGCCGCCTTCGATGGCGGTGGCACCACCGAAGAGGATGAGGCGAGGACCGTGAGATTTGGTGGGAGCGACGGCGGTGAGAGTGTGACCGCAACGGGGACCGGGGTTGTCATCGTCGGTGTCCCAATAGCTTTCGAAGGGCTGATACGTTGGAGCCGGAGATAGCCACGGCTTGGGAGAAGCCATCCCCACCCAGCCGCTACCCAAAAATATATACTGATTTATATATAAATATACAGTGCAATTGAGATTAATATTATAGAGAAGACAAATAAAGAGAGAGTAATTATTATTAATTAAAACATAGAGAGAAAGAGAATGTATGTGGGGGCAAGAGGGAATATCATAGCAACTCCACTCTAGTGGTGGAGATGGACTGTGGGGCCCAGAATCGGCGGAGGGGCTGCCACCGGGATCGGACACTTAGTTTGTTTCTTTGGTTTGAGTCTTAGAGGTGTACGAAGAGCTCAGGTTTGGTATTTGAGAGAGAAATTAAAAAAGAGGAGATTGAATTTTGGTGGTGGCAGTCAACTGTTACGAGGATTATTACAGTTTTACGAACGTTGACACTTGACAGACATCGACCAACGTTCTCCAGATAATTCCTTTATTAGTAATTAGGCCCTGTTAGTGTTCGGGAACAAACCAACTTATAAATTAGTACTCCATTTTTATCATTTATTTTTTAACTTATAAGTTAAATTTTAAATTAAAATAAATAATTAATTATTTGTGATTTAAATCATTTTTAAATAAGTTAATTTGACCAAATATAATGTTTATTTTGTCTCTCTTTTTATTAATGTTATTTTAATAATATTTATATTTATTTTAACTTATAAGATTCATAACTTGTTTTAACTTAATTTTATAATTCACATTTATAGTAAGTTTAAGCGTTAAATTTGAGGCATTGTTGAATAAGGTAGGTAGATTTCTCATATTTTATATGCTTGCAAATGAGCTAATGTCTCATTGATTTATTTAGCATTTAATATTTTTTTAGTAGCCTTTATTATTTCATAAAAAAAAATAATTTATTTCACGTGATAAAGATGATAATAATACAGTTACTAAAATCTTCTTCTTCCATGAATATTAAAGTGAAAAGGTGATCCACCAATCATCAACTTTTTCATTTTCTCTCTCCCCCTGCCCCCACGAAAAAAAAGACAAAAACCAAAAAGATATCCATTTTTCCTTGTGGCTCTTTAAGAAAAAGTTATCTGCTACAAGCTGTGCCCACTAGAAAGAAATGAGGACAGATTAGAACAAAGGTATGTTGTATCTTCAGTGTCTGTCTTCACTTTGAATTCGTGTCCAGTCAAAGATTCAACAAATTAAAAAAAATATCAAAAAATTAAGAAAATTCAATAGAATAATAGTAATACATAATTTGTCTCTCTGTCTGTCTTTATGGATAGTCAGAGCCAAGTCAATATATCTCCATATGCAGGTGAATCCAAGCTCCTATTGTATACATATGACATTCTTCAAGCTTCAATAATACACACCTCACAAACTTACAGATATTTAGCGTCAGCACAAAAACTAGACAAAAAACATAGAATGGCATGCCAATAACTCCATTCTATATGTGTATCACAAAATCAACTAAAAGTTTGATTAAGTGTAATATCTTCCATTTGAAAGTGCGCTGAAGACACCTGAATCAAATCCTTTTTGTAGACATTTTCTGTCAGAAATTAAAGCCAAAATTAATTAGGAGTAATAATTTCTGTCCGGCGAACTAGAAATGCAGCCAAAAAATGAATAGTCAAGTTTCAAAAATGTCACATAAAAGGGCATACAGAAACAATTGAAGTTAAACAAATAAGAGAAACTGACCAATTTATGAACTCCAAGATAGTAAGCCCAACAAGAACTTTTTTTGCCAAGAACCACCTCACCAACTAAGGTAACAACAAAGATGAAAAACATACAAGATGTTTCCTGTAATAACCAGGTTAGTATGATCCATCCATACCCATCTCAAACAAACGGATATAAAACCATACAATAACATTCCTGCAATCCCTGTTCAGCAAGATCCATATTCTTCCAAACAAGTCCATAGGCATGTTCCAAAGTTTATGCTCACCATGGAAACACTCGACACATTTGACATCTAAGATTAAGGACGAAAAATTATTAATAGTAAAATAGTCATGAAATAAGCATATTTTCATGTCATACTACATGCGACAAGAAGTACAATTATTCCTCATTAATCAAGAAAACGAAAACAATGCCACAATTATACCACAAAACCTAGGAAAAATGAAACAACACGAGCAAACTAAGATGAAGCAGTCGAATAGAGTGCAAGGCATAATGATATACACAAAAAGCATGACTCTAACAGAAATTGCAATAAGTGATCATAGTTAATAGTATAGACAAAACCATTGTCACTCAAAAAGTTGCTTCCAATTAACTAGCATTCCGACTATCTATATCAGCTCACATGAAGCAAAACTAAATCAGATTAATCAACTCACTCACAAAACAAACAATCAAATATTCTTCAAAGATGATTTACCTTTGCTTGAGATGTATCAACTCACACTAGTGAGAAAAGCCATTCATTTATGCACCCGAATAATGCAAAAATCAAACAATCAACCCAGAAACAATTCCATGTCATCTCAAAAAATGGAATAAGGTAAAAAATGAGAATAATAAATTATATCAAATAGAAATTAAGATAAACATAAGTTACTGTATTTCTTGTGTATCCATTTCATCACAAATCCCTAAAATGGGGTTATACATCAGTTGAAGTCATAACCAACAACTTGTAACCACGCCCTCCCTTGTATATACTTAAACATCAACAGACAACAAAAACCTCCCAAAGCTATAATCCTAAAATTCTTGTGAAGCAGACCCTATCCCATCATTCCCTTTCCCAGATTTCTTTGGCAACAGATTTTGGTGAATGTTTGGTAAAACACCACCATTGGCAATAGTAACTGTGCCCAAAAGCTTGCTTAACTCCTCATCATTCCTCACTGCAAGCTGTATGTGCCTCGGAACTATCCGGTTCTTCTTGTTATCCCTTGCAGCATTTCCAGCAAGCTCAAGAACCTAAACACATTAAACAACAAATATGAGTTAAAAATTCAATCCTTTTAACCTTTAATAAAATCGGGATGGTCAATTATCATTGCCAGAGCAAGGTAAAAATCATTAAAATAAAGAAATCCTTCTTCCATAAGCAGAATTTGCTCCGTCAATGGCAACATCAACTGAGTAAAAATATCAAATTATATAAGGTATTATAATTAGATCATACAAAAATATTTACATTCCAAAGATTGAATTTATACCTCAGCGGCAAGGTATTCGAGGACGGCGGAAAGGTATACGGGAGCACCGGCGCCGACACGTTCAGCGTACTTACCGGCTTTGAGAAATCGGGCGATTCTACCGACGGGAAATTGGAGACCGGCCTTCTGAGATCTGGAAACGGATTTGGTGGACTTTGGATTGCCTCTGCCTCCTTTGGTTGTACCCGTAGAACTATTTTTTTTTTGAGGTTTGGATGAAGCTAGTTCAAACCCTAGGAGAGAGAAAATGAAAGGTATATGCCAATGTTTTTGATTGTTGGATGATGAGAGAAAAATGTAGGGGAAGCTTGGTTTATATAAGACTTCAGAGCGACAGGGGTTTCGAAATCTTTGTTCTTATTGGTTGATACAAGCGGTACGGACAGCCAGCGTGGCAATAAATAATAGTACCTTTAGTAGTTCTCTCCCGTAAAAAAATTCCCCCGAAAAATGGGATCAGCACTCTCCATTTCGATTTGAAATAAAAAGTCTCTGTTTAAAGTTTCAAATTTAAAATTTAAAAATTATCACCTCATTTAAAAATTATTAACTTAACTCTAACAAATTCATTTAATTTAACTTTAGTCATCTCATTTAAGAGTCATTAACCTAACTCTAACCATTAATTTAATATAACACTAATATTATTATTATTATTATTATTGTAAGAATTCTCAACTTTTATGAATAAAGATGAATTTTTATAATTATCATTTTGAATATTATAGAATGAATTTGATATAATGTTATTGACGCCTTTTTTGAAATAGGTATACATCACCCATTCTTCGAGGTTGTCAATACGTAGTGCGAAACAACTACAACTTTATTATTACAACAAGAAATCATGAGTTTGAATACAAATATTATCTTTTGATAATATCTATACTCAAATAAATCCTCATCACATTTATTGATATATTATTTTACAAAATGGTGAGAACTACTAAACAACTCTCTGTAGAACTTTCATTCCATACCCAAACTGTCGTCTTCGCTATATATTTTTCCTCACGAGAAAAAAAATGGAACAAAAGGAAAAAGGTGAAATTTCAATTAAATTTCAAAAAGAATATTATGACTAAGATAATATACAACAAATTATCGTTAGTCTTCAACAGGAAAAAATATAATAGAATCAATGTATAAATAAATTTTAAATCAATATTCGCAATGAAAATAATAATTCATTAAAAGAGTTAAGTAGAGAATGCAAAATCTATCTTCTATGTATGAATTTAAAAGTTCATCGCTCATCTTTTATGTGACGCCCCAAAATAGGTCCATTCCATCCAACTCATTCGAGTCGCCAAATCGTAGATGCGAAATAACTACAACTTTATTAATACATTTGTCGTGCAAAATAATGACAACATATATATTGTGAGTTTAAATACAATTATTGTCTTACAGCATAATATCCACATATGAAATAAATCCCCATCACAATTATTGATATATTATTTTACAAAATGGTGAGGACTACTAAACAACTCTCTTTAGAACCTTCATTCTATACCCGACTTAAGTCTTCGCTACATTCTCGCCTCCCGAGAAGAAAAATGGAACAAAAAGAAAAGGGTGAAATCAACTAAATTTCAAAGAAAGAATATTATGATTAAGATAATATACAACAAATTATCGTTAGTATTCAACAGGGAAAAATCTAATAGAATCTGATAGACAACCGGTTTTAAATCAATCTTCGCGGTGAAATAATAATTCATTAGAAGAGTTAAGTAGAGAATGCAAACTACTATCTTCTATATATGAATTTAAAAGTTCATCGTCTATCTTTTATCCTCAGTAACATCACCAATATACATCCGGAATCAAATATTCATCTTTACTACTGGCCAAAGATATTCATCATTAATTACGTTAATCTAAACACTGCTCATCTTTGCACTTCTGGGCCAAAGATATTCTTCAAATCATTCATCTTTGCACTACGGTGCCAAAGATATTCAATAATATCATCATTTAAGACTAAGGATGATGAAAATATTTTAAAAAACAAATCCAAAGTGAAACAAAATGACAAGGATTAATGATTAAGGATTAAATACTTTGTTTTTATCCATGTCCAACAATACCTCAAAAATAATCATAGTGGTGTAAAATTCAAGAATGATCAAAACATGGATACTGATCAAAGCTAGTATCCACAATAGATATTTTTAGGCGAAAAGGAAAATTTTCATTTTTCGATGAATAAAGTGTCGTGATAAGTGAATAAGATCAGATATCGTGAATAGTCAGAGTATCGTGAATAGTAACTCACACCAAAAGTTCTAAATTTGATAAAACTTGGATCGATATTTCAAAGATAATGATATTGGAGAAATAATATCATTACTGAAAAATAATAATATCCCTTACCTCACAAAGACAGTCTTCTAGTTGAAACACCTGGATATAGGCTATGACTTGAACTTGCAGTATAAGCAATACTCAAAGTATACTCAAAATACTCACAAGAAAACGCCAATAATATAGAGAGAAAAACTTGGGTTTACGGTGTATTTTCAATTCTAACCTAAGCACCTATTTATAGGAAAATGCTTTAGAACACCAAAGCGAAAAATTTAATATAATATTAATATTTACAAAACACATTCCTACGCCCACTTTGAAATCTGATTTTGACCACCAAGCACATGTTAAAGATGGCCACCAACATTTGAAAAACGTTTTTATTAAAAAACATAATTAAAACTTCTAAAAATCAATTATATCGGAGCTTCAGAACTTCAATAATTCATAATAAATAGCCCTTTTATCAGAAAATTCGAATCTCCCAACTATGTATAGGAAATTAAATTCTCTACAACTTTGCAGAAGAAAATATTTCCAAATTCCAAACAGAAATTAACCAAAATCCACAAACGGGCGATTTTACAGGCTATAATCAAATTTCGGTCAATAATTGTGTCCAACAACACACAAAATATGTGTTAAACATTTAATGTCACAAAAATACTCTTCATCCTCATATACTCATATATCCCACATTCATTATAAAAATATCACCGTTAATATATTATTAAAATAATATATTTAAATGAATTATTTTATCGGAAAAGATAAAATATTAATTTTCAACAATTGTCACATTAAAATTTTCTCCATCTATATCCACATAAAATCAATATTTTCCTCATCATATAAATCAATAATTAATTATTCACAAATAATATTACAGAATCACAAGATCTTGTATTAAGTAGCTTCACCAGGAAGAGGGGGCTTTCGATAAAGATTTCTCCTTCTTGGCGGCAATTAGGTGACCAAACCTCTCCTTGACGTAACTTTCTAGACATTGCCAATAATGTTATCCAATAATATTATTCAGATAATATGAATTATTGCTCTCGATAATGGAAAATACATGTAATGACAATTATTGAAACAACAAACGAATATAAAATATCAACGCAACAATTATTAAATCAATAAAATCTTTGAGCGATAATTCATCGTAACCATTATTAAGTAGTGCCTTCTTACGTAAGAATCAATAATTGGTGCGATAACGTGTCTTCTTGTGTTTTAACCACCGAATATTTTAACAAGATTAATCGATAACAACTACTGTGTTGTTATTTTTAAACAACTTATATTTGTCGTTTTCTTCATCCAATCGCTTTAGTTATGGGGCCCACACATGGTCTGGCAAATCGTATTTAATATTCCCGACAAGATTTAATATTCCACGACCAAACGAATATTCCCAACAACAATGAATATTTTATAACCACTTCTTGCTTATTTTGAAATATTTATGTATTTTACCCCTAACTATCCACATTAATCAAATCAACCCTTACTATTTCAAAATAATAAATAGAAAATTAAATTTCATTAATAATAAGTTGGGGTCTTACAACCTCCCTCCTTATGAAATTTCGTCCTCGAAATTGACGTCGTACTTGTGTTTCAAAAGGTGAGGATACCTCGCTTTCATTTTCGCTTTCCAATTCCCGGTCATTTCCTCTATAAGCATGATTCCTCCACGAACTTTAACTTGTGGTATGACCTTTCTTGCGTAGGGACATGCTCCTTCCTATCCAAGATCTTGACAGTACCTCCTCATACGTTAAGTCTTGGCTATCTCGTCCCATTCTAACTTTCTATAACGTGGTTCGGGTCTTTCACATATTTATGAAGTACGATATATGAAACACATTATGAACACGAGACATACTCGAAGGTAACGCGAGTCTATAGGCTACATTTCCTACTTTCGGTTAAGAATTTGAAATGGACCAATAAATCGTGGATTGAGCTTTCCTCTCTTCCCAAATCTTGTAACTCCCTTCCATGGAGCAATTCATGACAATACATGATCCCCTACACTAAATTCCACGTCCTTTCGATGAAGATCCGCATAACTCTTTTATCGATCTTGTGCTTGGTTTGTATCGTTGTCGAATCATTTGGATCTTTTCCGTAGTCATACGTACTGACTCGGGTCCCAACAATGTTGCTTCACCCACCTCGTCCCAACATCTTTGGAGAGCGACACTTTCGTCCCATATAATGTTTCAAATGGAGCCACACCTATACTTGTCGATAACTGTTGTTGTAGGAGAATTCCACCAATGGTAAATACTTATCCCAACCGCCTTGAAGTCAGGACACGAGTCTTAATAAATCTTCAAGAGTTTGAATAGTCCTTCGATTGTCCATCCGTTTGAGGATGGTATGCGCCAATCAATCAAATCCGTGCCCCATAGCTTTACAAAGCTAACCCAAAATCGTGAAGTGAATCTTGGGTCACGATCTGCGAAACTATGGATCTGAGGCATGCCATGTAACCTCACAATCTCATTCACGTACATACTAAAGCAAGACGTTCAAGGAATAAGTCTCCGTGTCGGCAAGAAATGAGAAGACTTGGTTAATCTATCAACAATAACCCAAATAGCATTGATGCCTTGAGAAACCGTAGGAAGACCCGTAACTAAATCCATGGTAATATGTTCCCACTTCCATTTCGAATCTCAAGTGGTTGCAACGGACCCAGGTACTAGATGCTCCGCTTTTACACGTTAACAAGTTAAACACATCGAGATAAACTTTGCAATCTCTCTCTTCATATTGTTCCACCAAAATGTATATCGAAGATCACGATACATTTAGTACTTCGAGGATGGATTGCAAATGGTGTATTGTGTGCCTCCATCATAATCTTGTACTTCAAATCAGTCGTTAGGAACACAAAGTCTAGAGTGGACTCAAAGTATTCCTTCTTCATCAATTCTCGCTTAGGAATAGCTCCTTCTTGTACTTTCTTCTTCATACGCATCATTTCACGGGTCGGGCTTGAACAACCTTAACTTTTTCTATTAAAGTTGGTTCTGTCATATACTTGACATCATCGCACTTGTTCCTGCGTGATATGATCTTCTACTCAACGCGTCGGCTACCACGTTCGCTTTTCGAGGATAAAGCGTGGTCGTAATACGTGTCTTTGAAATGAGTCTCCTCTTGAGTTCTTGAAGCTCTTCCCACATTCCTTGCTCCATTCAATTTTGTATCTCTACGAGTCAAATGCGTTAATGGAATAGCGATTCGAGAATATCCTTCAACGAATCTCAGATAATAACCAACTAAGCTTGAGAAAGCTACGTATTTCGATTCTGACTTAGGTTATTCTCAATCGTGACTCATATCCCAACCTTGGATAAGACATTACAATGACACTGTCGGTTTACTATCGCATCGAATATGGTGTTCCCTACGAGATGCGGCTTTGCATTCCACAAAGGAAGTCACCAGATAAAGGCTCGGTACCAAATTCTATAGTTGAATTTTTAACTCACGAAGTTCAATAGAGCCATTCGATATGAGATTTTAGAAATGAGTTTTGTCTTAGGGTTCAAAGTCGTTACAAAATTTAATATCGAAGCTTTGGGAGTAAGCCAAGAAATTCTTCAGAAATACGTCGGGAAAAATCAATAACAACAGGAATATTATTCAAATCGGCGTGTCTTTATTCAAATCCATAACATGGACTAAGAAAACTTGACATCCGTAATAAACGAATGACTTCATGGCTTGATATAAAAATGTTTGACTACAATGGTTTGATTGCTTGAATTGAATAACAAGTTGCTTAAGATATATGAAAACTAACAACCTTACGAAAGTAATCAATTTCGGCGTGATGAGTAGTTAACCTTAAAATCACATCAAAAGCAAATATCTCTATAGAAATAAGGTTAACGAGTAATGTAATAGTGCCAACCTGAATAAAGCAAGATTTCTAAACAACGGATGTAATGAAAGTTTCTCTAACTGGAGTCTCCATAAATAGGTCAAAGTCTAATTTCTCCGTAGTCAAGTTCAAACGTTGAGTAAAGCAAGCAAGAGATAAAAGAATGGGTGAACCCAGATCTCAGTAAGGTATAAACTTCGTCGTAGTCTTTCAATAGCTCGAGCCAACGTCACGCCGCCATGTGTTGAGTTCTTTTGGAGTGAAGAAATATTTAAGGCTTTTATGGTGCAATATATCTCCACTTTCTCCCCATATAGATAGTGCATCCATATCTTTAAGCAGCAACGATCACGCTAACTCTAGATCATGAGTAGGATAATTCCTCTCATACTCTTTAAGTTGTCACGAGGCATAGGCTATGACTTTCCCACGTTGCATGAGAACACATCCTAACCCTTTGCACAAGCATCGGCAGTGAATAACAAATCCATCCGAACCAAATGGTATTGTTAGAACGGTCTTAAAATAAGTCTCCTCTAAGCTCTTGGAAACACTTCTCGCGTTCTTCGCTCCCAAACGAATTTTTTATCCTTCCGAAAGTTAAATTGAGTTAATGGAGTAGCGATTCGAAAAACCCTTCCACGAATCTCCGATAATAACCAAATAGACCCGAAGCTACGACTTGATCAGCGACTTGGTTTGCTCTAACTTTGTATTGCTTCAATCTTGGCACGGGTCCACGGATACTCCATGTTTCGACACTGCGTGCCCAAGAAATGCTACTTCCTCGCCGAACTCGCATTTCTTCAATTTGGCATATAGTTTGTTTTCACGAAGCCTTTGAGTACCAACTTCAAATGGTGCTCATGATCTTCACGACTTTTAGAATATATGAGGATGTCATCAATAAAGACAACAACAAACTTATCCAAATATTCCTTGAATACTCGGTTCATCATATCCATGAAAGTCGCGAGGAGCATTAGTCGATCCGAAAGACATGACTAAGAATTCATAATGCCCATACCGAGTTTCGAAGGCGCCTTTGGAATATCCTCGCTTCTAATCTTCAATGATGATATCCGAACGAAGATCGAGTTTTGAAAAGAATTGTGCCCTCACAATCGGTCAAACAAGTCATCAATACGAGGTGAGGATACCTATTCTTGATGGTGACATGGTTCAATTCCGATAGTCAATACAAAATCGCATACTCCGTCTTTCTTCTTTACTGAATAAAACAGGAGCACCCCAAGGAGATGTACTAGGATGAATGAAACCGATGTCCAACAATTCCTCATAATTGGACCTTTAACTCCACGAAGTTCAATAGGAGCCATTCGATATGGGGTTTTAGAAATGGGCTTTGTACCAGTTCAAGATCAATAAAGAATTCAACTTCACGTTACGGGGGTAGGCGGGAAGTTCTTCAGAAATCGTCCGGAAAGTCAATAACAACAGGAATATTATTCAAATTTGACGTGTCTTTATTCAAATCCATAACATGGGTTAAGAAAGCTTGATATCCGTTTTTCAATAAACGAATAACTTTATGATTAGATATGACGGTGATTGATTTTAATGGTTTAGTTTCTTGAATTAAATAAACAGGTTGGTTAGGAATATGAAAACTAACAACCTTACGAAAACAATCAATTTTGGCATGATGAGTAGTTAACCAATCAATCCCTAAAATCACATCAAAAGCAAGTATCTTTAAAGAGATAAGGTCAACAGTAAGGTAATGGTGCCAACTTGAATCAAACAAGATTTATAAACAATTGGATGTGATGAAAGTTTCTCTAACGGAGTTTCCACAGATAAGTCAAAGTCTAATTTCTCCTGAGTCAAGTTTAAACGTTGAGCACATGCGCAGAGAGATAAATGAATGGGTAGCACCCTAGATCAAGTAAGGTATAAACTTCGCAAGAATTTATAAATAGCTTACCCGTGATCACCTCGTTTGGGTTCTCGCATTTTGACCGATCACAACAAACGCTTCTTCCGAACAGTTGACTTTGACTTTTCTCGGGACGATCTTTTGAGTCACCGTCCCCATTAAACTAGGTTTCGCTCTGCGTACAATCTCGGCGATATGTCCTTCCTTTCCACAATTATAGCATACCTTGAATCGTTGTGGACGGTTTGACCGATATGTCCCTCTTTCCGCATTTATAGCATATGACCGGTGGTCGTTCTCCTCCCTTAGAACCCGATTCTTTGCCCGCCAAGACCTGCTGTCTTTCACATAGTCGTTGTTAAATCTCCACTTTTTAAAATCTCCTCCCGACTCGCTTTCTTCTATTTTCATGGCCATGATTACCACCAGAGTGGTTACCATTTTTGTCCGTCTGTTTCTTTCTCTCCGCCGTTATCGTTATTACATTGACCGCTATCTCTCGGTATGATCCTCGTTATGGTCCCTCGGTTGAACATACTCGTTATCTCGCTTCTAACAATTGAGCCACATGTTAACAACATCCTGAATAGAGAGAAAATTTATGAGAAATGAGATATTGTCGATGCCTGGGTTTCAAACCTCTCGAAAACATCCGCGTCATCGCTCCTCATTCTCCACCAAATGAGGTGCAAACCTCGATAACTCTACAAACTTTGCCTCGTCTTCGAGACACCGCCATCGTGTTTTTTTGTTCTAATCGATGAACTCCACTTCCTTCATATGATGAACACTTTCGTGAAAGTATTTGTCATTAAATAGTTCTCAAACGTCTCCCAAGAGACATCTTTGAGTCTGCCGGATGGGTACGCTTCACGACTCTCACTAGTAGTCTCGCCTCGCCACTAAACATAAAGGTGGCGAATGGAACCTTCTGTTCCTCCGTGCATCCCAAGACATCGAATATCTTGGTAATTTGCTTGACCCATGTTTCCGCCATGATAGGATCTGCTTTCCTTAAATTCTGGAGGTCCCAACTCTTGAACTTGGTCATGACAACCCGTGTAATTGCTATCATTTCCTCCTCAGATTTTGAACACGAGTCTCCTCGTCTCGATTTTGCATGAATCGCAAAAGCTTCTAAACATCCACTGCTCATCATCTCGCTTTCGATTGGTGTTGTTCACAAGAGAACATTGCCACCACTGTTGCGCGTTCTCCTCGTTGGTGAGTACAGCGCGTCTCCACGGTCTCATTTCCATTGTTAATATTCTCATTCGACATTCTCAAATACCGCCATAAAATAAGAGTTAATTATGGAAATCAATATATCACATAATATCCCTATATATCTTGACCAACTAACAAATAAGCTTAGGTAGGACACACTAGCGAAGGATTTACTCGCCTCTCCCTCCTAGTTCTATTCCCCGATCTCCGCCAGATCATATCCTAAGCTCGATACCAAACGTGATGCCCCCAAAATAGGTATACATCACCCATTCCGAGTTGTCAATACATGGTACGTAAACAACTACAACTTTATTATTACAACAATAATGTGACGCCCCAAAATTAGGTATACATCACCCATCTTGGGTCGCCACTTACATGGTATGTAATTTAAATACAACTTACTAACATAATTTATGTATGCAATCTACGACATAAACTGTGAGTTTAAATACAAATATCGCTCTACTAGATATTATACAAACTCAAAAAGGAGTCCTCATTACAATTATTATCACACTATTTCACGAATAGTGAGGGACTACTAATGCTATCTTCGTGACCATCACTCGTTTTCCCCGACTCGTCCCCAAATATATTCTCATTTCACGAAGAGAACGGTGAAAGAAAGGGTGAGCTCAACTAGCCCAAAAGAAATATTATGACTAAGATAATGCGAATAAATTATCAATAGTCTTCAACAATGTTAAACCGATAAAATACAATAGACAACCGGTTTAATCTGCGCAATGAATATCTAATCCATTAAAAGAGTCAAGTAGAAAATAAAGTCTACTATCTTTTAGGTTTTAAAAGGTTTTTCATCATCATATAGCCGAGACTCCGCTTTAATAAATATTTCACATCATCGAATCACCCCGCGCTACTACTGGCCAAGGATATTCTTTAAGTATCACGACCACAATTATTCATACACTCACGGGCCAAGAATATTTGTGTATTCATTAATGGTCATGATCATGCCAACAATCGTCCATCAATGCACTACTACCACCGAGAGGATTTTTATCACATCATTTGTAACATTACGGTCATGATTACAAGAATAGTCTCGGTCATAATCATACCAAGTCCATCTATGCACTACAAAGCCACGTATGACTTTTTCAACATAATATAAACATGAGGATGATGACAATGATATAAGAATTCAATAAAACAAGTTCAAGAATTATTTTATCCGAGAATTATTAACGTCCAAATTATCAACATGATAATCTTTGTTTTGTAGAGTAAAATTCAAGAATGATCGGAAGAATATTTTCATGAAAAGATATCTTTGGATGAAACGCAAATATCAAGGATATTCCACTAATTTCATGGAGTATAAGTCAAAGTTTTAACCAATTTGGGTATAATAAAGAATGGAATAACAAAAGAAATCACCATAAATGCGATGATAGATCGCATGCATATAGGTTATTCCAATGAATAATAAATAACGGAACCAGTCGTGGTGAAATTCACACCGAGCGTGATGTTCCAACAGAATAATAAAGATGGAACCGGATCCGGTGTAAAACACACATGATAGGATATTCCAATGTAGAATGATAAAGACGGAACCAGTCCGGTGTAAAACACATGCATGTGATGTTCCAACAGAATAATAAAAAGATTTTAACCGGTCCGGTGTAAAACACACGCATGTGATGTTCCAATGTAATAATAGAAGAATGTCACCAAGTATAGGGTAAACCACGATATACGAGTTATTCCAATGTAATAATAATAAGCAATGGAATAACAATAGTTCTCTTCATGAATAAGAAAGAATAACACCCTTACTTTTGGTAGGAGATTGAATATCTGCAAAGATTGTAGTAACAAAATACTCTTCTTCTTTCTCTTATTCTCTCTATACTTTCTCTCTCTATAAGCTTGAATGAATTAAATGAAAATAATGAAGCACTAGGCCTCTATTTATAGAAGATTTCTAGCTTAGCACTTTCCGCCGTGTGAAAAGGCAAGTGGCTCGACGACTAATAATGTGAAAAGAAAAGTGGTTTGGCCGCTCAGAATGTGAAACGACAAGTGGTTCGACGCTTTGTAATGTGAAAAACGACAAGTGGTTCGACGTTTGTAATGTGAAACGACAAGTGGTTCGACGTCGTAAAGGTAATTACTATTGACGAAGGTAATTACTATTCACAAGGATAATTACTATTGACGAAGGTAATTACTATCGATGAAGGTAAATACTATATGACGAAGGTAATTACTATTCACAAAGGTAATTACTATTGACGAAGAGACTCTTAGATGATGACATATGAGCCCCCATAAAATAATCAAACTTACCACAAATCATTTTATTTTTCATCAACACATATTTAATCTTTCAACAATTATTAATCATTTATAACTTGTCGCCTCAATTATTGATTTAATACTATAACATATTATATGATGATATAATCTTGTGACAATAATTGAATCAATAATATAAGAGATACGATGCAAAGATTCTATCGTGAGTAATAATTAAGCATAAATGAGTGACTTCTCACGTAATCATCAATAATCAATACCGGTGCTATTACTATGCAACCACGTATTCATCGTATTTTTTACCACCGGGGTAGTTCAACAGCTTTAAACGGTAACACCTCCGCCGTTATTTTTATAAAATATTTTTGTCGCTTTCTCAATCCGACAATAATTACATTATGGGGTCCACCAATGATTGGTAGCCGTATACGAATATTCCCTAACAAAAGAATATTCCCCACCAAACGAATATTTTATAACAACTTGCATACTTTGCAAAATTTATAAATATTACCCACAACTATAACATTATATCAAATTTATTCCATAATATTCAAAATAATATTTATAGAAAATTCATCTTTATTTATAAAAGTTGGGGTCTTACAACCTCCCTTCTTATGAAATTTCGCCCTCGAAATTAGGGTACGTACTGGTATGTCGAAGAGGTAAGGATACCTTGATTTCATTTCGATTCTAACTCCCAAGTCATTTCCTCAACATCGTGGTTCCTCCACAAAACTTTGACTTGAGGTATAACCTTGGAGAGCGTAGAATATGTTCCTTCTTATCCAAAATTTGAACAGAACCTCTTCATACGTCAAATCTTCCGCTATTTTTAAATCGGCTCTAACTCAATAATATGGTTCGGTCTTTCACATATTTACGTAACATGGATATGTGAAAACGTTATGAACACGAGACATATTTGGCGGTAAAAAAGCGAGTCTATAGGCCACAGCTTCCTACTCGATCGAGGATTAAAATGGACCTGAATCGAGGATTAAGTTTTCCTCTCTTTCCAAATCTTGTAACTCCTTTCCATGGAGCAACTCTTAACAACACATGATCTCCTATATCGAATTCCACGTCCTTTCGATGAAGATCAGCATAACTCTTTTGTCGATTTTGTGAGGTTTTTATACGTTGTCGGATCGTTTGAATCTTTTCCGTAGTCATACGTACTAACTCCGGTCCCAACAACGTTGCTTCACCCACCTCATCCTAGCATACTGGAGAACGACACTTTCTTCCATACAACGCTTCGAATGGAGCCATGCCAATACTTGCTTGATAACTGTTGTTGTAGGAAAACTCCACCAATGGTAAGAACTTGTCCCAACTCCCCTTGAAATCAAGGACACGAGTCTTAATAGATCTTCAAGAGTTTGAATAGTCCTCTCCGATTGTCCGTCCCGTCTCGAGGATGATATCTTAGAAGCTAAATCGTAAGTCTGTGCCCATAGCTTTTTGCAAACTAACCCAAAATCGTAAGTGAATCTTGGGTCTCGATCGAAATTATGGATACCGAAGATACCATGCGCTATCTTACAATCTCGTTTATGTACATACTGAGCAAGACGTTCAAGTGTATAAGTTTCTCGATGTCGGTAAGAAATGAGCGAGACTTGGTTAATCTATCAACAATGACCCAAATCGCATCAATGCCTTGAGAAACCTTAGGAAGACCCAGAACGAAAATCCATGGTAATGTGTTCCCACTTCCATTCGAATTTCAAGTGGTTGCAATGGACCTTTTGGTACTTGATGCTCCGCTTTAACTAGTTGACAAGTTAGACACCTTGAGATAAACAACGCTATCTCTCTCTTCATATTGCTCCACCAAAATGTATGATTTAATATCATGATACATTTTGGTACTCCCAAATGGATTGCAAATGGTGTGTTGTGCGCCTCCATCATGATATTATACTTTTAATCGTGGTCGTTAGGAACACAAAATCCGGAGTTGACTCAAGTATTCCTTCTTCATCGATTCTTGCTTCCTAAGATAGCACCTTCTTGCACTTTCTTCCTCATACGCATCGCCTCCGTGTCCGTAGCTTGAGCAACTTTAACTTTATCGATTAAAGTCGGTTCTACTCAGATACTCGCTTATCATCACATCACATGCGTCCCTGAGTCTTTAACTCTATCTCCATCCTTCTGCAAGTCACACAAAATGGGCCTTTGCGTTGACAATATCGCACTCGTATTTGCATATGATTTTCTACTCAATCGCCGCCTACCACGCTCGCTTTTCGGGATGGTATTGATGGTATGATCATAATCTTTCAATGCTTCAAGCCAACGTCGTTGTCGCATGTTGAGTTCCTTTTGAGTGAAGAAATATTTGAGGCTTTTATGACCGTAAAGATCTCCACTTTCTCCCCATACAAGTAATGCCTCCAAATTTTAAGTGCAAAGACAATAAATGCTTGACTCTAGATCATGAGTAGGATAATTCCTCTCATATTCTTTGAGTTGTCGCGAGGCATAGTCTATAACTTTTCCATGTTGCATGAGAACACATCCCAACCCTTTGCCCGAAGCATCACTATAGATGACAAATCCGTCGGAGCCAGATGGTATTGTCAGAACAGGTGCTGAAATAAGTCTCCTCTTGAGTTCTTGAAAACTCTTCTCACATTCTTCGCTCAAACCGAACTTTGTATCTTTTCGAGTCACCGAGTCGATGGAGTAGCGATTCGAGAAAATCCTTCCACGAATCTCCGATAATAACCAATTTAAACCGAGAAAGCTACGTAATTGATTTCATCGATTTAGGTTGTTCCCAAATTTGAATAGCTTCATCTTTCTTGGGTCAATGATATTCCATGACTTGATACCACGTGCCCAAGGAATGCTACTTCTTCAAGCCGTAACTCGCGACTTCTTCAACTTGACATAAAGCTTATATTCACGAAGCTTTTGAGTGTCGTCACCTCAAGTGTTGCTCATGATCTTCACGGCTTTTGGAATAAATAAGGATGTCATCAATAAAGACGACCACAAAGTGATCTAAATATTCCTTGAATACTCGGTTCATCATATCCATGAAGGCGTTAGGAGAGAGCATTAGTCAATCCAAAGGACATGACTAGGAATTCATAATGCCGTCATCGAGTTCTCGAAAGCCGCCTTTGGAATGTCACGGTTCTAATCTTCAATTGGTGATATCCTAACGAAGATCTATCTTTGAAAAGAATTTGGCTCCTTGCAAATCGTCAAACAGTCATCAATACGTGACAATGGATACCTATTTTGATGGTGACATGATTCAACTCCCGATAATCAATACAAAGTCGCATACTCCCATCTTTCTTCTTCACGAATAGAACAGAGAGCACCCAAAGGAGAAGTACTAGGACGAATAAAGCCAATGTCTAACAATTCCTGTAGTTGGGTCTTTAACTCCTGAAGTTCAATAGAGCCATTCGATATGGGCTTTGGAAATAGGTTTTGTCCGAGTTTAAGGTCGATACAAAAATTCAATTTCACGCCTGGGGTAGGCCAGGAAGTTCTTCGGGAATACGTCGGAAATTTATTAACAATAGAAATATCGTTCAAAACCGACGTTATTTTGTTTAAATCGTGACATGAGCTAAGAAAGCTTGACATCCGCTTTTTAATAAACGAATAGCTTTATGGCTTGAGATGACCGTGATTGATTTTAATGGTTTGGTCATTTGAATTCGCATAATTGGTTGATTAGGAATATGAAAGCTAACAACCTTACGAAAACAATCAATTTTTGCATGATAAGTAGTTAACCAATCAATCCCTAGAATCACGTCAAATGCGATTTTTTTAATGAAATAAGATCGACAGGTAATGTGAGGGTACCGATTTGAACCAAACAAGACTTATAAACAGTGGATGTAATGAAGGTTTCTCCCAACGGAGTTTCCACAGATAAGTCAAAGTCTAATTTCTCCGGAGTCAAATTTAATCGATGAGCGCAAGTAGGAGAAATAAAAGAATGGGTAGAACCCAGATCAAATAAAGTATAGACTTCATTAGAGTTTATGATAAGCTTACCCGTGATGACCTCATTCGGTTTCTTTATCTCTGGGAGGTCACAACAAACGCCTCCTCCAGACTACCTAGGTTTGACTTTTCTCGACGGCCTTTTGGTGCCTCCATCCTAGTTGAATTTGTCTTGATGACGCGATAAAATCGAGCCAAGTGACCTTCTTTCCACAATTATAACATGCTTTGACTGGCATGGCGCAGCTTTGGGCCGATGTGTCCCTCTCCTCCGCATTTGAAGCATATGATAGGTGGTCTTTCTGCTTCCTTAACAACGGGTGCTGGTGCTGACGTCTTTCCATCATTGTTGAATCTCCTTTTCTTAAAATGTCCATTCTTATTGTTTTGGCCCCGATTACCACCGGCGTGGTTACCATATCGCCTCGTTGATTCCTCCACGCTTGTTGTCACCGCTTGATGACTAGTCTCACCGGTATTTTAATTTTGCTTACCGCTTTCTTTTAGTTCAGATTGACTCGTTATCGCTACTCCACTAATCGAGCCCTATTTACAACATCCGAATACAAACACGCTTTATGAGAAATAAGATGTTGACGTATCTCCTAATTCAAACCTCTTAAAAACATTCGCCCATTCTTTCTTTATTATCCACCAAGTGGGACGCAAATCGTGATAACTCCGCAAATTTTGCCTCGTATTGCGATACTGGCCATATTGTTTTGTTCTAACTTGATAAACTCCACCTCCTTTCATGTGGCGAATACTTTCGTGAAAGTATTTGTCGTTGAACGACTCCTCGAACTTCTCCCAAGATATCTTCAAGACAAAGAAGTTGAGTAAGTCGCTTTACCGATTCCCACCAAGAATCTGCCTCTCCGCAAGACATAAAAGCGCAAAGGGAACCTTTTGTTCCTCGGAGCATCCCAAGACATCAAATATCTTGTAATCTGCTTTATCCATGCTTCCGCCGTAAGTGGTTTTGCTCTCCTTAAACTCCGGTGGTCCCAAATCCTTGAATTGTTTAATGGTGACCTTGAGAGAGTTTTCCATTTCCACCTATATTTTGGATGAGTCGCCTCTACTTTCATTGCATAAATTCATAACGCCTCTGAACATTTGATCATTCATCATTTGGTCGTTGTTGTTGTTTCGTGAGGATTGTCGCCTTCGATGCACATTATCCTCGATTATTGATATGTGGTGAATCAACGATCGTCTGCGCTCCATTCTATTCTCAACATTCTCGGATGTCATTTTCAGACATCGCCACAAAACAAAAGGTTAATTGACATGTAACAAATTATCCCTATCTTCCCACCAACCAATAAAATAGCACATAAACTTAGGTAGGTCATACTAGCGAAGGTATTCCCTACTCTCCCTCCTAGTACTATTCTCACATCTTTGCCAGGGATCATATCCTAAGCTTTGATATTAAACCGTGACGCCCCAAAATTAGGTATACATCACCCATCTTGGGTCGCCACTTACATGGTATGTAATTTAAATACAACTTACTAACATAATCGTCGTATACAATACGACATAAATCGTGAGTTTAAATACAAATATCGCTTCACTAGATATTATACAAACTCAAAAAGGAGTCCTCATTACAATTATTATCACACTATTTCACGAATAGTGAGGGACTACTAATGCTATCTTCGTGACCATCACTCGCTTTCCGACTCGTCCCAAATTATATTCTCATTTCAAGAGAAAAAAGTGAAAGAAAGGGTGAGCTCAACTAGCCCAAGAAGAAATATTATGACTAAGATAATGCGAAATAAATTATCAATAGTCTTGAACAATGTTAAACGATAAAATACAATAGATAACCGGTTTAATCTGCAATGAATATCTGATCCATTAAAAGAGTCAAGTAGAAAATAAAGTCTACTATCTTTTAGGTTTTAAAAGGTTTTTCATCATCGTTATAGTGAGACTCGCTTTAATAAATATTTCACATCATCGAATCACCCCCGCACTACTGACCAAGGATATTCTTTAGATTATCACGACCACAATTATTCATGCACTACGGGCGAAGATTATTTGTGTATTCATTAATGGTCATGATCATGCCAACAACGTCATCCATCAATGCACTACTACCATCGAGGATTTTTATCACATCATTTGTAACATTACTACCAAGGATTATTACAATCAATAGTCTCTCGGTCATAATCATACCAAGTCCATCTATGCACTACTGCCATACGAGATGACTTTCAACATAATATAAACATGAGGATGATGACAATGATATAAGAATTCAATAAAACAAGTTCAAGAATTATTTTATCCAGAATTATTAACGTCCAAATTATCAACATGATCTTGTTTTGTAGAGTAAAATTCAAGAATGATCGGAAGAATATTTTCATGAAAAGATATTTGGATGAAACGCAAATATCAAGGATATTCCACTAATTTCATGGAGTATAGAAGTCAAAGTTTTAACCAATTTGGGTATAATAAAGAATGGAATAACAAAAGAAATCACCATGCATGCGATAGATCATCGCATGCATGATAGGTTATTCCAACGTAATAATAAATAACGGAACCGTGTCGTGTGAAATTCACACCGATGCGGATGTTCCAACGTAATAATAAAGATGGAACCAGATCCGGTGTAAAACACACGAGATAGAATATTCCAACAGAATGATAAAGATTTTAACCAGGTCCTGTAAAACACATGCATGAGGATGTTCCAACAGAATAATAAAGATTTTAACCAGTCCTGTAAAACACACGCATGTGGATGTTCCAATGTAATAATAGAAGAATGTCACCAAGTATAGGGTAAACCACGATATAAAAGTTATTCCAATGTAATAATAAGCAATGGAATAACAATAGTTCTCTTCATGAAAAAGAAAGAATAACACCCTTACTTTTGGTAGGAGATTGAATACTGCAGCGGTGTAGTAAGAATAAAAATACTCTTCTTCTTTCTCTCTTATTCTCTATACTTTCTCTCTATAGCTTGAATGAATTAAATGAAAAATAATGAAGCACTAGGCCTCTATTTATAGAAGATTTCTAGCTTAGCACCTGCCGTGTGAAAAGGCAAGTGGCTTGACGACTAATAATGTGAAAAGAAAAGTGGTTTGACGCCTGTAATGTGAAACGACAAGTGGTTCGACGCCTGTAATGTGAAACGACAAGTGGTTCGACGCCTGTAATGTGAAACGACAAGTGGTTCGACGTCTGGTAAAGGTAATTACTATCGAAGGTAATTACTATTCACAAGGATAATTACTATCGATGAAGGTAATTACTATCGATTTAAGGTAAATACTATCGATGAAGGTAATTACTATTCACAAAGGTAATTACTATTGACGAAGAGACTCTTAGATGATGACATATGAGCCCCCCATAAAATAATCAAACTTACCACAAATCATTTTATTTTTCATCAACACATATTTAATCTTTCAACAATTATTAATCATTTATAACTTGTCGTCTCAATTATTGATTTAATACTATAACATATTATACAGATGATACTGTGACAATAATTGAATCAATAATATAAGAGATACGATCAAAACAATTCTCAGTAGCAATAATTAAGCATAAATGAGTGACTTCTCACGTAATCATCAATAATCAATACCGGTGTACTACTTATACAACCGCAGCGTATTCTTCGTTTTCTTACCACACCGGGTAGTTCAACAGCTTTAATTCAGTAACACCTCCGCCGTTATTTTTATAAAATATTTTTTATCGTTTTCTCAATCCGACAATAATTACATTGCTGGGGTCCACCAATGATTGAGCCATTTATTTAATATTCCCTAACAAAAGAATATTCCCAGACCAAACGAATATTTTATAACAACTTGCATACTTTGCAAAATTTATAAATATTACCCACAACTATAACATTATATCAAATTTATTCCATAATATTCAAAAATAATATTTATAGAAAAATTCATCTTTATTTATAAAAGTTGGGGTCTTACAACCTCCCTTCTTATGAAATTTAGCGCCCTCGAAATTAGGGTACGTACTGGTATGTCGAAGAGGTAATGATACCTTGATTTCATTTCGATTCTAACTCCCAAGTCATTTCCTCAACATCGTGGTTCCTCCACAAAACTTTGACTTGAGGTATAACCTCGAGGCGTAGAATATGTTCCTTCTTATCCAAAATTTGAACAGAACCTCTTCATACGTCCAAATCTTCCGCTATTTCGTCCTGGTTCTAACTCAATAATATGGTTCGGATCTTTCACATATTTACGTAACATGGATATGTGAAAACGTTATGAACACGAGACATATTTGGCGGTAAAAGTCGAGTCTATAGGCCACGCCCTACTCGATCGAGGATTAAAATGGACCGATGAATCGAGGATTAAGTTTTCCTCTCTTTCAAATCTTGTAACTCCTTTCCATGGAGCAACTCTTAACAACACATGATCTCCTATATCGAATTCCACGTCCTTTCGATGAAGATCAAGATAACTCTTTTATCGATTTTGTGAGGTTTTTATACGTTGTCGGATCGTTTGAATCTTTTAGTAGTCATACGTACAACTCCTATCCCAACAACGTTGCTTTCCCCCACCTCATCCTAAAGCATCTTGGAGAACGACACTTTCTTCCATACAACGCTTGAATGGAGCCATGCTAATACTTGCTTGATAACTGTTGTTGTAGGAAAACTCCACCAATGGTAAGAACTTGTCCCAACTCCCTTGAAATCAAGGACACAGAGTCTTAATAGATCTTCAAGAGTTTGAATAGTCCTCTCCGATCGTCCGTCCGTGCGAGGATGATATCCGAAGCTAAATCGTAAGTCTGTGCCCATAGCTTTTTGCAAACTAACCCAAAATTGTGAAGTGAATCTTGGGTCTCGATCGAAATTATGGATACCAAAGATACCATGCGATCTTACAATCTCGTTTATGTACATACGAAGCAAGACGTTCAAGTGTATAAGTTTCTCAGTGTCGGTAAGAAATGAGCGGACTTTGGTTAATCTATCAACAATGACCCAAATCGCATCAATGCCTTGAGAAACCTTAGGAAGACCAAGAATTGAAATCCATGGTAATGTGCTCCCACTTCCATTCTGGAATTTCAAGTGGTTGCAATGGACTCAGTCTTCGCTATATTCTCACCTCCCGAGAAGAAAAATGGAACAAAAGGAAAATGGTGAGCTCAACTAGCCCAATAAAAGAATATTATGACTAAGATAATATACAACAAATTATCGTTAGTCTTCAACAGGGAAAAATCTAATAGAATACAATAGACAACAAATTTTAAATCAATATTCGCAATGAAATAATAATTCATTAGAAGAGTTAAGTAGAGAATGCAAACTACTATCTTCTATGTATGAATTTAAAAGTTCATCGCTCATCTTTTATCCATGTAACATCAATCAATATATATCGGAATCAAATATTCATCTTTGCACTACAGGTGCCAAAGATATTCATCACCGGTCATATTCATCTAAACACTGCTCATCTTTTGCACTACGGGCCAAAGATATTCTTCAAAATCATTCATCTTTTGCACTACGTGCCAAAGATATTCAATATATCATCATTTAAGACCAAGATGATGAAAAATATTTTTAAAGAAACGAATCCAAAGAAACAAAATGACAAGGATTAAGGATTCGTGATTTTTGTTTTATCCATGTTCAAAATACCTCAAAAATAATTATAGTGGTGTAAAATTCAAGAATGATCAAAACATGGATACAATCAAAGCTAGTATCCGAATAGATATTTTGACGAAAAAGAAAATTTTTCATTTTTCGATGAATAAGTCTTAGTATTCGTGAATAAGACCGTATCGTGAATAAGAATCTCACACCACCAAAAGTTTCAAATTTGATAAAAACTTCAGATCAATATTTCAACATAATGATATTGAAGAAATAATATCATTACGTAAAAAATAATATCCCTTACCTCACAAAAGACAAGATCTTACAGTTGAAACACCAGATATAAAGCTATGACTTGAACTTGCATAGTATAGCAATACTCAAAGTATACTCAAAATACTCACAAGAATACGCTCAATAATATAGAGAGAAAAACTTCAGCTTACGTGTAATTTTCAATTCTAACCCAAGCACCCTATTTATAGGAGATTGCTTAGAACACCAAAGCGTAAAATTTAATTTAATATTATTATATATATCAAAATTCCTACGCCACTCTTGAAATCTGATTTCACTCAATAAGCACATGCCACCTTCTAGAAAAAAAGTAAGAAAAACGTTTTTCTAATTTAAAATAATTTAAACTTTCAAAAATCAATTATTTGAGCTTGAACTTCAATAATTCACAATAAATAGCCCTTTTGTCGTAAAATTGAATCTCGTAATTTTTTTATAGGAAATTCAATTCTCTACAACTTCATAGAAGAAAGTTTTCTAAATTCCAAATAGGAATTGACCGAAATCCACAAACAGACGATTTTACAAAAGTGCTATAATCAAATTTCACCGATAAATGGGGTCCAATTTACATGTTTAACATGTTTTAAATATTTATTGCAACAAAAATACTCTTCCTCCTCAGATACTCATATATCCCACATTCGTTATAAAAATATCACAATTATTATATTATTAAAATATAATAATATATTTAAATGAATTATTTTATCAAAAAAGATAAAATTTTAATTTTCTACAATTGTCACATTAAAATTTTCTCCATCTATATCCACATAAAATCAATATTTTTATCATCATATGAATTAATAATTAATTATTCACAAATAATATTTCGTAATCACAATATCGACAACCGTGCGCTTCCGTGAAAGCAGGGGCTTTTCAATAAGAATTTCTCCTTCTTGGCGCCGCAATTAGGTGATCAAACATTTCCTTAGATGTAACTTTCTAGACATTGTCAATAATGTTATCTAATAATATTATTCAGATAATATGAATTATTGCTTCGATAATGAAAATATCTTGTGTAATGACAATTATCAAAACAACAACAATATAAAATATCAACGCAAAGAATTATTAAATCAATAAAATAAAATATCGATCAAGAATTATCAGTAACCATTATTGAGTAGTGCCTTCTTACGTAAGAATCAATAATTGGTGCAATACTGCAGTCTACTTTGTTTTAAACCGAGTATTTTAACAAAGATAATTCAGAATAACTACGCTCGTTATTTTTAAACAACTTATATTTATCGTTTTCTTCATCCAATCGCTTTCCGCATGAGGCCCATAAAAGATCTGCTAGGCCGTCAGCATTTAATATTCCCCGACAATGAAGAATATTCCACGACCAAACGAATATTCCCTGACAACAATGAATATTTTATAACCACTTGCTTATTTTAAAATATTTACGTATTTTACCCATAACAATCCACATTAATCAAATCAACCCTTACTATTTCAAAATAATAAATAGAGAAAATTAAATTTCATTAATAATAAGTTGGGGTCTTACACTTATAGCTGAGGGGCTCGAGTACTAGATGCATCGGTTAATGTCAATGCTATAATAGTAATAGTCTAATAGATTATTTTTCAAATTAGGTATTGTTAGGATTATATTCTATAAGTCCTCCCTGCAATATATGAGATAGAATTTCATTCTATCTCTAGTATATACTTTTAATTTTTGGGGAACTAGATAAATATTCTTGCTTGTTATCGAATATATGGTCTCTGTTGTTTTATATAGTGTATGTTTTAGTTTTAAAGCATGCTTGATATAATTCTTATTGCCGACTCTGTCACTAAGTTAATTGCTTGATGTAAGTTTTATGTTAAATTTTATTGAAGACTTAGACTTTTTTTTTTGTTTCAATTGGTTTTGGAACCGAAACCGCACCAATTAAAACCAAACCGCACACTTTAAAACCGCACCGCACCAATCACAAGCGGTTTCGGGTGCGGTTTTGAATTTTTCAAATTGCACCTGAGCGGTTTCGGGTGCAGTTTGAATTTCAAACCGCAACAAACCGCACCATGCTCACCCCTAATAATGATGATGAAGTTTTGTTTTATTAGTATTATTAATGTAATAAAACAGAAAAACTTTTTATATAAAACAAAATACTTTTATAAAGTTATTCGTTTTTTTAGACTATAAATAGAATATATTATATTCTATTATGCATAAGTGTTTTGCATAGTAAAATCTTTTATATAAAATAAAATACTTTTATAAAGTTATTCGTTTTATTAGACTATAAATAGAATATATTATATTTTATTATGCATAGTATTTGCATAAATGCGTGTATAGTGTTTTGCGTAGTAAAAATCTTTTTATATAAAATGTAATACTTTTATAAAGTTATTCATTTTATTATATTATAAATATAATATATTATATTTTATTTAAAAGATTTTGTTTTATTAGAATATTCTATAGTAAACCAATGACCGTCTGCTTAAAAGTAAATCAATCCTGGACCGCTTCAGAATTAGTTCTTATTCAGATCCATTCTCCTATAAATAAAGTTCATTCCTTCATTATTTCTTACTTAATTCACTTTGAAACTCTGTAGAGAAACTATAGAGAGAAAGAAGAAAAGTATTCTGCTATTTCAGTACTTCTATATCCAGTTTGTTCTAAGGTAAGGGGTATTATTTCTTTTGTATTCATGAAGAGAACTTCTGATATTCTATTTTTTTTCATTATTCTGTTGGAATAACCTGTATACGCGGTCTACCCTATATTTGGTGAAATTCTTCTGTTATTCCATTCTTTATCATTATGTTGAATAACTCGCTCATCACAATACCGCATACATGGTGAAATTCTTCTATTATTCAATTCTTTATTATTCTATTGGAACATCCTGTCTGTGCGTTTATGCATGACCTAGTTTCGTTATTTATTATTATGTTGGAACATCATGTTGGTGCGAATTTCGCCTGATCTGGTTCCGTTATTTATTATTCTGTTGGAATATCTTATCGTATGCGTTCGCACGACTTCGGGTTTCGTTTATTTATTACTCGTTGGAATAACTCGTCTGCGCGCGGCTCTATCGCATGCCTGGTGATTTATTTTTTTATTTCATTCTTTATTACACTCAGTTGGTTAAAGTTTTGACTTTTATACTCCATAAAATTAGTGGGATATTCTTGATATTTGCGCTTCATCCAGTATCTTTTCATGTAAATATTCTTCTGAGCATTCTTGAATTTTACTCTACAAAGAAGTATCATGTTGACAATTTGGACGTTATTAGTTCCTGAATAAATTAATTCTTGAACTTATTTTATTGAATTCTTATATCATTGACATCATCCTCATGTTTATATATTTTTTTTGAAAGTCATCTGTGGCCATTTGGTATGATTATGACCAAGGATTATTCGGTGTAATCATGACCGTAATATTACAAATGATGTGGTAAAAGTCCTCATTGACCCGTAGTGCATTGATGGACAGTTGTTGGCATGATCATGACCATCGATGAATACACGAATATACTTGGCTCATAGTGCATTGATAATTTGTGGTCGTGATACTAATGAACATCATTGGTCGTAGTGCAGGGATGATGTGGATTATTTATTAAGCTGAGTCCCAGCGATAAAAGTAATTAAAAAACCTTTTAAATTATAAAAGATGGTAGATTTTATTCTCTACTTAACTCTTCTAATGGATTGCTTGTTCCGCTGCAGTTAAACTTGATGTCTATTATATTTTATCAGTTTAACATTGTTGAAGACTAATGATAATTTATTCTGCATTATCTTAGTCATAATATTTTTTACCGGGCTAGTTGAGCTCACCATTTCTTTCACTGTTCTCTTCAGGAAATGAGAACGTAGCTGGGACTAGTTGGGGAACGGAGTGACGGTCGGAGATGGTGTCTTAGTAGTCCTCACTATTCTATAAAATAGTGTAATAATAAATGTAATGAGGACTTATTCTGAGAGTGGATATTGTCTAGAAGATAATATTTGTATTAAAACTCACAGCTCTTGTTGTATATTTAAGATTGTATTTGTATTATGTACCATGTATTTGGCGACTCAGAATAGGTGATGTATACCTATTTTGGGGGCGTCACAAAAAACCTTTTAAATCATAAAAAATAGTAGATTTTATTCTCTACTGACTCTTTTAATGGATTGCTTGTTCACCGCAGCTTAAACTTGATGTTTGTTATATTGTATCGCTTTAACATTGTTGAAGGCCAACGATAATTTATTACAGTATTATCTAGTCATAATATTTCTTATCGGGCTATTTAGAGCTCACCCTTTTACTTTCATTGTTCTTTTCGTGAAATGAGAACGTAGCGAGGACTAGTCTTGAAGCAGAGTGACTCGTTCGGATAATAAAGATTAGTAGTCCTCACTATTCATTAAATAGTGTGATAATAAATGTAATGAGGACTCAATTGAGTGTGAACATTGTCTAGATGACAATATTTGTATTAAAACTCACAGCATATGTTTTGTCGTATTTTACACGACTGTTGTATAATTAAGTTGTATTTGAATTTTATACCATGTATTTGGCGACCTAAGATAGGTGATGTAAACTTATTTTGGGGGCGTCACAATTATTGTTGTTGTTATTATGTCTCTCATTGGTTTTTTTAATAATTATTTTGTATTCTATTTTTTTTCTTCTTTTTTTGTGTGAAAGTTATATACTTGTTTTGTCTAAATATTTACTGAGTGGAGCTTTGTGATGAGTATTTATCATGTTAAGATTATGAATGACAAAAAAAAAAAACAAGAATAGCATGTTAAATTTTTTTATCATGTGTTATATTATTTTAAGATTGTACATACATATATTAGAAAGGGTGAATGACGCTAAAAATCAATAAACATTAATTTATTTTTCGTATTAAACAAAAAAGTTAAAATTTTCTCAATTAAACATTAAAGTCAAGAAAGTGAATTTATTTTCACCTCTTTTTTAACAGAAGTCAGTTGACCGTTTATTTAATTTTAAGTGTCTTTCTAAATTAATTTTTAACCAATAAAAAATGACGTGAATTATGTTAGAATTATTTTTTGGTTAATTAATTATTCTCAACTCACTATACTAAAAAAACTCCAAACATATGTTTTGTCCCTCCCAAAACTACCATCCAAGTTTCGACGTCAACAGTTAATAAAACTCCAAAATAGGTATATAAATTTCGCATAAAAAATAAAGAAAGAAAAAAACAGAATACAAAATAATAATAATAATAATAATAATAAAATAATTATTAAAAAACCGAGGGACATAACAAAATACTCATAATAATAATAATAATAATAATAATAATATATATTAGTGTTATATTAAATTAATGGCTAGATTAGTGATTTTTAAATAAAGTGACTAGAGTTAGATTAATGAGTTTTAAATAAAGTAGTTAAAGTTAAAGTTAGTAACTTTTAAATGTTGTAGCAGTTTCTAGATCTTAGATATAATAACTTTAAATGAAGAATATTTTAAATTGAGACAATTTAAATGAAAATAGAGAGGACATTGATTCCGAAAAATGGGTCTCCTTTCAACTATCTCGTATCTCCAAAAATGTGTTATGCATATTAAATGATTAATTTCATATGCAAAGTACAGGAATAGTTAGTCTGAAAATAATTTAATCAATTAATCAATACAACAACTATCGAGAAGTTATATAAGTAATTTCAAATTATGTGGGTGTGAATGTCTCCACAGTGGTGCTTTCGTTGTTTTTGAAACATAGCATCTATCTTTCCGCAATGTGCCAGGTATAACCACGGATTTGAGGAGAAGATCTCTGGCCAAGGGTTTAAAATTAGAGGAAGACTCGTTGAAAGAGTCGGGAAAATTGGGTCAATTTAAAATTTGATAGATAGCCAATAGTTATAGCCGATAATGGAGCAGGAGTTTAAGCTTGCATGCGGAGGCAACAATTTAACAACTCGTACGTAGTTAGTTTTGCCTTCAGCAAGATGGGTATGGTAGGAAAGTGGGTTCAAATACTAAATCAGTATTAATCCATCACAATTGAAAATTTTACTACTTCAAAAAAGCAAAAAATCAAAATACCAGTGATTGTATTGCAAAAAGTAATCCAACAAACAAGCGAGTTCGAAACAAGAAAGCATCACAAATGCTAACAGCAGCTTATAAAATGTACTCACTGCAAATTAAACCAAACTGTTGGGAAAAAAGGCGTATTTTAATTGATCATCCTTAGAACAGAACATAATCGAAGTCAGAAAATCTACTTCATTACACACTCTACCACTATTAACAATCTATTATTCCATCATTACCCAACCAAAGAGAAACCCAGAATTCAAAATCCCCAACTCCACCGCCCATTTCTACTACGTAGCAAAAAGTTACGAGCGAAAAACCATAGAAACCCCTAAAACTCTTGAGAAACAGAGCCAATTTCGCCCTTCCCTTTCCCAGCCTTCTTCGGCAGCAGAGTTGAATGAATGTTGGGCAAAACCCCACCATTAGCAATAGTCACAGAACCCAGCAACTTGCTTAACTCCTCATCGTTCCTCACAGCCAACTGAATATGTCTCGGAATTATGCGAGACTTCTTGTTATCCCTCGCCGCATTCCCAGCCAGCTCCAAAAGCTATTATAAAGAGGAAAAAAATTCAACAAAATCAGCCACAAATAATCAAAACAGAGACATAAATGAGGAGAGAGAAAGAGATTAAAGCACCTCAGCGGCCAAGTATTCTAGAACGGCAGAAAGGTAAACCGGAGAACCAGACCCGACACGCTGAGCATACCGGCCGGCCTTGAGGAAACGAGCAATTCGGCCGACAGGGAACTGAAGGCCGGCTTTTGAGGATCTGGAGACTGACTTTGTGACTTTGGATTTGCCTCTTCCGGCTATACCCTTGCCTGCTGTAGAACTCATGGCAGTGATTTTGGTTTTGAAGAGATTTTTCGAATTTTGGAGAGAGAAAACAGAGGGTTGTTTCTGAGGATTCAGCAGTGGATGAGAAAATATGAGAAAAGGGCAGATTTATATATAGGGGAATGTGGCTTTTGATTGGTGGGTTTGGCTTCACGAGGATTGCCAACGTAGATGCGTTAATTTAGTAGAGCGGGAAATTTTACAATTATGTGCAACTTTTCCGCTCATCCCAAATCCTTGATACGCTGTCGTATGACTCTCATGTTAGTCTTAACTCTTAAGCTTCTCAATGGGCCGGTTATTAAACTATTGGGGTACAATTTTAGAAAATTACTAATAGCAATTTCGAATGGGCCTTTTTCTTGTCGTAATTTGAAGTATTTTAGGTGGGCTGACCAACAATGAAATTTTTGTTCAAACTTGTTTCATCCAATCAACTGTAGACACTCCACATTCAAATCTATTTTTTTTATAAATAAAAAATAAATCTATCTTTTCAAATTTATTTTTAACATTAATTAAAGGAGAATTGATATTTTTATATGTATTTTTGATATTTTTACATGATTCTCTCTCACATAAGCATAAAATAGGTTTCATTCCACCTTCTCACATGTGAGAAGGAAGATGTGTAAATATCAAAAACATATTTGAAAATAGTATTCCCCTAATTAAAGATATATATAGGAAAGATGATTTGATAGTACTTATTAATTATATTTCTTCCTCAAAGAGAAGATCAAGAATATCTAACTAAATTAGCATCCTTACACCAATACTTAGACCAGAAAAAGAATGAATAAGATCGAGAACAAAAACTTCAACTCATTTCATTGAGATAGAATTGAAGATAATATGATCAAATTCGGACATTTCCCTTGTACTTGATATACAAGATACAAATCCTAAAGATATGTACAAAAAAAATCAGATTGAATCAATACAGTCCAGAAATTAACACATCACATGTTGTTCAATCAAATCAAGCTCTTTCTTTCTCTTCACACAACGGAGTTACAAGAGAAAGATGATTCTTAAAAGACTCCAAATGCAAAGGAACCACACCTTTCAGGCCCTTCATATTTGCTTTTGCTCCATGCGCAATCAGGGCCAGTGCCACCTCCACATGTCCAGCCTCAACAGCACGATGAAGCGGCGTGTAGCCCAAATCATCAACAACATCAACCCAAGCTCCATGGTCGAGCAAAAGCTTCACACTCTCCATTCGACCCTTGAATGAAGCTCTATGCAAAGGGGTCCAACCATTTTGATCCTTTCCGTTCACTTTAGCCCCTTGCGCAAGACACTTGTGCATCCCAGGAACATCATCTATTGTTGCAGCTCTTTGCAAAACATCCCCTAAATGCAACATACCATAAAGATCTGAATGGCCCTTTTCAACCGCGAGGGCAAATGCAGTTTGCCCCTCTTTAGTTACTGCATACTTCACATAAATCGAACAATTCAACAAAAATTCAACTGCTTCTACATGTCCTTCAATCGAAGCACAGTGAAGCGGAGTCCAGCCGTTATGGTCTGCAACATCAGGATCACTTCCCACTGATACAAGAAACTGAAGAACCTCCACATGTCCATAAATTGCAGCAACATGAAGAGCTGTTCTACCGTGAAAATCAACTAAACTCACATCTATGTCTAAAAACCCCAAACACAAAACCTCCATTAAATCCACTCGGTTCATGGCTGCCACTTCATGTAATAACCTATCAACAGAATTATCAATGACATAACCAGAATCAATCAACATCTCAACCATATCAGAAATCCCAGACTGAACAGCCAGTGACATCACAGACCGTTCATTTAAATCGCGATTATTTACATCCGCTCCCGCTTCTATCAAAGTAGAAACAAAGTAAGAGTTTCCACACCTAGCAGCGGATCTCAGTAGCGAATAAAGCTGGGATTCATCACAAACTGAAATTGCTTTTGATAGAATATAAGTGATATCTAGTTTTCTTGGCGAAGGAGCAAGGAGAAATTCGATGACCTGGGGACCCACAAAGGAGATGGGGATGGTGGCATCCTTGAAAATTTGGGGCCCTGATTTTGAGAACAGGCGGCGGAGCTCCTCCTGATTGGCTTTTCCGGTAGGGAGCACCGACGATTTGACTAGAATGGTGTCTAGAGGAGTGGAGAGAGGAGGGTGATCGGACGGCTGGGATAGAAGGATAGTGAATGATGAAGTAGAGAGAGGTGGGAGGATAGAGAGAGGGTTTGTAAAAGAGAGGAGAAATGGATTAGTGGTGGTGAGAGAAACAGCCACAGTCATGGTGTGCATGAGATTGGTGAGCCTGAAGGTGGTGGAACATTTTTGGTTTCGGTTGAAGGTTATGTTTACTTCCTTCACATCTGGCTTCACTAGTCTGTCCATGGCGTTTGCTTGGACCAACTGAGAGCTTTGGACTGTTTTGATCACAAGGAGGAGATATGGAAAGATGAAGATGAATGAAGCCTTTCCTCACATAATTGGCTACTATTTTATGGTAATTCTTTATGCTAATTTGATACAATAATAAATGAAAGCTGTAGTTTTATATGTATTCATACTTGGCTTAGGTGATGTTAGAGGGAATATATTAAACACGGAAGGTGCCAGGAAAGCAACAATTTGGAATATGAATTATGATGATTGATGAAAGATGAACAGCCTCAACTTGTTGACCAGACCAAGTTACCAAATTTGGGACCACGCCCTTTAATTTACTGTATGAAGCAGGCTTCACTTGTTGACCAGACCAAGTGACCAATTTTGTGTATTTAGGTGGGACAAATCCCTTTTTGATCTTATTTTCCACCTCCACTAATATGACATATCAATTCCTTCTTTTCTTTTCTGTTCTTTTTTAATAATAATTTGGATGGTATGACTAGTCAAATCTTATAAATTGGCTTTACAAAGAAATTTAAATTTCAAATAAATACTGAAAAATGCTACAAGCACCTAAATTCATCCTCTACGTACTATATGATGTGATGAATTAGATGTATGTAACGTTACTCTTCATAATTAGGTAACTCAAACAACCAGATCAATATTTCTCTCTTAAATTGATGGGCAATCTCATTAGATTTCAGCAAAGCAACTAGACTACCATAGCCAAATTATCCAGTTTCATTCTCTCTAGCATTAAGGGGTGAACCTATAGAAATGCAACAAAACTGAAATAGTTTCATCTAATTAGAACACACTTCTACATTTCCATGTAGCATAGTAGTCACACACTATGTTTGAATGTTTCCATCAATTCTCTGGTGAAAGGCAGGCCCACCTGATTCGGAGTACTATATTTAGGGAGTTTTTTTTTTCGGACTCTGCTGTATACTCAATTTGCCTGGTCTACCCATACTTTCTAAATCAGTTAACAAAATGCAGCCGCTGACATTTTCTCAATTTAGAATACCAGTTAATCGCATACGGCCATCCATTCATTAGTCAACCCAGCTATATTCTACAGCTCTTGATGACCTCAACCATCTTTCAGTAGCCGTACGTACATAAGATATCTTTAGTGCAACTCTTTAACTTGCCATTGAATAGGTCATAGAATATGATAAGCTGCGTCAGAGGCCGTATAAACTATTATATGAATCAAGTGTATACAGCATTATAGTATTACTCTTCGTGATTTGGTTGTCTCCTATAACTAAACAATTAGATCTCTTAAGGTGATGGGCAAACTCATGACCATTCACCAAAGTAACCCAACTTTTCAAATGCCTCAATTTGGATATCAAACTCACAATTTGATCTTGCCAATTATAAGACTATCTATCAAAATATTGTACTAGAATTGCCTTAAACTTGGACTTTTGGGATTTGATTAAATCCCTTGAATTCTATTATAGCCTCAGGATCAGGTGAACCTTAAGAGATGTAAGTTGTAACAAACCTGAAAAAGTCTCATCTCATTCGAAACATAATTCTCCAATGTTTTCATGGAGCACATCAATCAGACACATTCAATCCTCTTTGGCAAAAGGCAGGCCCACCTGACACGGAGGAGTACTATATTTAAGAACTCTTTTATTTTTTTAGACTGCAATTATTTTACTTGGTCTACACTCACATACTTTCTAGATCGGGCAATGGTAACCATATTGTAAACTTCTCAATTTAGAAGAGGTTAGAAGTTGGGGCCATACATATTAAAGTCATCACAGGTAAATTCTGCAGCTTCCAATGATCTCAACCATCTTCGGTAGCTATAAAGTGGACCAAGAACAGAATGAGGATTACCTTAAAAAAATGTCTTCAATCAACAAGAGAATTATAGAATTAGAATAAATTTATGACAAGTAATAGTACGTAGGGGCCAGTACAAATTCATGGTGCATTACCTAGCTAGGTAGATTTAAGAAGAATTATAATTTATGATAGTGATATGCCGCTATACATCATCTCTTTACTTGAAGATAAGTAAAATTTAATATGCTTATTGTTTCTATAAACAAGAGCTTGAATATTATAATTATTCAGTCAAGGCAAATCCTATTTTTAATATCAACTAGGGAAACTATTCAATTGGCATCCAGACAATTCGTTGTTGTGAACGATCCATCGTTAAATTACTTCATAATCTTCTAATAAACAAACACTGAATTGCACAACTGTTAATCAAATACAGGTTTACCTTGAAGAAGGATAAAACAAGAAACCTCTACTCTATTTTCCACTCTTAAACATGCAACGGATGAGGGAGACCAACCCCGGGGGTTGGGGATATAGGGTCCTTGTACAAATAGGATCCACAGGTTAACCGTGGAAGTGAAGTAGATGCATCTCATTTTAACAGCTGATAAGTAAAAGGAAAAATGCAGAAGCCTTCTTCACTAAGCAGGAAAGTGAAACATGTTTAAGAGCATTAATTTAATCAGCAAACTTTCAAACTTTATTGTTAACAATGGTTGACCTAAACATAATAGCTGAAAGCAGATCAAATTTCATAACTATATCAATAACACATAATGAACCCCCAATATCAAATAAATATAGTAAATTCGATTTCCATGTGACAATTGGTAACTTAAGGTTTTAATATCTATCAGTTAATTGGTACCTTAAGCTTGATCGTGTAATTCTTTTAATCCAAGTCACTTGTTCTTACATATATTGTCTACATCTCATGTAGGGTCTAGTTATATATATGACAATCACTACCATTTGACTATTGAGAACTTTGTTTATGGTTGCACCTTTAAACATTTTATAATGAAGTGGGCAACAGTTGCAATCAAGGACAATTTTCTTTAATGATTTGTGGCTGAAAAGGTCGTTCTTTTCATTCAAGCAGGAAACAATGTCTATAACCTTAAATAATTAAGCACCAATGGTGGCTATAATTACGCATGATTACACAACGCTTTTGTCATGGTGTCATATAATGCTAAGTTTGCTTGAACTAATGTTCTTGATCATTTTCGTAGTTAACTATATTTTTCTCCAATATATCGTTCAAAATTGAATCAGATTATTGACAAAGAATAATAAATTGAAAAACCAATTTCTATACAATATCTATTTTATCCAACTGCTTACCAAAAACACAAGTCTCCACATAATCGTAAAACCATGTATGGGACTGACGCCTGCCCAGTGCCAAAAGGTCAAGGAAGTTGATGACCTAATGACAGGGGAGTCGGCGACTGAAGGCCAGTGAATGACGATAACTATAATAGTCCTACGGTAGCAAAATTCCATGTCAGGTAAGTTTTGACATGCACGAAAGACGTAACGATCTGGACACTATCTTAGAGAGTCTTGGTGAATTCCCTCCCTTTTTCCACTCTCGAAGAGTAACTACGACCAATTTAATCACGTTTTCAGGTTCCAATATGTAGAGCCACAAAGGAGAGGAAAAAATAAATCGTTCAAAAGGTATGTGTGGTGCAGCTAATTAGTGGTGCTAAGAATTCATTCTTAAAGGTTGGGTTAGTCAAAATATTACGATAATCTCCTTTTGGAAATTTTTGTTGAAGATATTGAATATTTAAAATGAATTTTGACAATTCAACCTAAGAGAGCAATTGATGGCTAATGATATTAGAGAGGTGGTCTAACATTTGAATCTCATCGCAGCCCTAATAATTATAAAACATAAACATACTATATTAGCTTACTTATGAAGCAATATCTCCCATGAACGTGAGGAAGCATATAAAGAATATGAAACACTTAAATATACACTCTCTAACAATATAAAGTTACATAGATAGATAATGATGGTAAATGTTATTTTCAAATTCTAGGCAATTATATTTCCACGTGTTTGCTGGTCTTTTTGATTTATGACAAGCAAAAATGTTAATTTAGCATAGGATCTGGTTTATTAGATCAATGGGCTACAATTCTTATCTTGGCTGGTAAACAATTTCTCATAATTCAAAGGAGAACTACCTTAATGACACTTGTCACTACTATGTTGCAATGTTTTATTTACTTGCAATCAGATTTACATATTAGATGCATGCGAAGACATTTTTGATTAAAAATTGAATGGGACCAATCCTTGGGTTATTATGTCAGAGGCATGTTGTTCAAATCCAACATTTAAGATTTCCTTCTTTAAGTGAATAATATCATATTAAAATTAATAAGTCAACCACCATTTTTAATCAGAAATGACATTGACCTAACCTGAATTTTTTTCTGGTTGCACATATTCGTAAAGAATGTCAAGGACTCAAGGGAGCAGCTGGAAATTTCATGAATCTCGTATGATGGTTAGGCGCTTGGGCAGTTGCTCAAACCTTCAATTTTCTGTTCCACCAGGTTAAAATGTTTATGGATTCAGCAGATGTCACTTTGCGTACCATGAATTACAACTAACTGAATAAAAATTACTAATAGTTCGTCTTTTAGGTACCTTTTCCTGTATTCAGGGTTTTGTGCAACAGTGTCCTCTTTGTATTGAAGTTAGTACCAACAACTAAGCAAAGAATTCTAGAGGAAATCCAAGCTTCAATGAATACCTAAAGACTTAAGAGAAAGAAGCTTAGCTGGTAACTAAGTATTGGATGATGTTCTTTTTTTATTTGATCTTATGCCAGCATGTATTAGATACATCTTAACTACAGTTGCTCAAGGGGCAGCATTACCTCAGAACTATGTAGTCTCCTTAATATACATAAGCCTTTGACAATGTCACGTTTTGCACATTTACGTGGATCCAAAACACGAATTGGATGTTCCTTGTGAACTGACTTTGCTTCAATCGATTTGAATTAAGCACTCACGAAATCATATCTAATCAGCAAAGCACCACTCATGCCAACATTTCCACACGCACACACACAAGGAATAATTAAAGGAAATTAAGCATACTAATATCATACCAGCTCTTGGAAAGAAAATGCGATGAATATAGCAAGTCGATCCTTCTAATGCTTCTCTTTCTTTAAGATCTCCCCTTCGGATCCTGCATGTTAATCATCAAATTAGAAATACATATACAGAGAGAGAGTATACAAGTAATCACCATGGAAACTAGTCGAAGGTAAAGAAAATGATTGAATTTAAATGAATTAGGGTGTAATCAAAGCAAGATATCAATTAAACGAGTTTTATTCCTCCTAGGGTTTTGGATTGGCAGCCAATACTCGAAGGAAACGATCAGGGTTTATGGTGGAGTAAAATTGGGAAAACAATCATTTAATCACGCGTTCTTCACACTTCAGCAAGAGTTATAGTTGTTCTTAGTTCTTACCATGTTTCAGCAAGTGTTATAGTTGTTCTTAGTTCTTACCATGTGTGTGTACACACACACAGAGGTGACTTGAGAGAGGTGATGGCGGGAAATACCGAGAGAGCAATTTCTGGCCTTTTTGGTTGTGGGTTCGTAGCAAAAAGGAATGAATAATTAAGGTTCTTTACATAAGTATACAATAAATAGAAAGTAATTACAAAAAAAGTACATCAACCAAATAATTATAAAAAGATTGTACATATTACAAAAATAATACAATTCACATTAATAAGGAAACCTAAAATCAAGGATAAATAACTTCCATAATTAATCATTTAAATTCAAATATTTGGATCTAACAACAAAAACAAATTCAAATTCAAAATAATAATTCAAATTTAAATATTTAAATCTACCTGTTCTGGTAGCAGTTACAAGACAGAAAATAGCTTCTAATGATACAAAATGAATTCATGAATGGAAAAGTTCGACTCGTACATCAAGAAGTCGGCTTCCAGACTTTTTGCTAGATTAATGAAGGCCTCCACAGCTTCTGTGATTTCTTGACCACCACTTCTCTTGGTAGTTTTGGGTTTCTCAAACGACCTGAACAAATTACAATAGAAACATCAGTTTTGAGATAATTAGAAGAATAGTACTCCGTGGTCCATGCACATTGGCAACTTGCAGAAGAGATTGAGTTTTATTATGGTATTCTCCCTCACATACACTTTGAAATAATAGTCCACCGCTACACCGCCGCTTATTAATCATTGCAAATCTCCATCATTCAAAAACGCCAATGAGAATAAGAAGAAGATTCTACCTTCTACAAAAGTTTAAAAATAAATAAATGTAACTATTAATGTTCAAATTTTTTATAACAATTTTGTTACTCATAAATAATAAAATGGTTACCTTTTCAGATGAATTCATTGGCTACCAACTCCATCACATTCAAAAACGAAATTGGTAACTTAATAAAAGCTGAATTGGAATCAAACTTTTATACCAAGGTAACTAAACTCTTATACCAAGATAACTAATCTACCTTCACACCGCAGTATGAATTGGCATTCTTTTTATCTCGAAAGTTTGACAACCAACTACACGAAAAGTTTGGCTACCAACCAGACATATGCAAAATAAATTGGAAACTTGATAAAATGTAATTGGTTACCTAATTAATAAATTCTACTACCGAATTAATTTCATCTTGTCTTTGAATCCCAATATATACCATATTAATAATTAAAAGTGATGAAAAAAAAAGAAAGAGTTAGATATGCACTTAATTACCGATTAGTAATGCAAATTAGATGTATCCGTAGGGCTCATGTTAATCAAGAAGACAAACCTCGAATTCTCCTCAATTTCGACCACACATTTGACCCGAATATGAATACATATTCATATCATCCACAATACCCTCATTTCCACCACCGCCAGGCGCCAGCCGAAGAACAACCACCACCAAAACCAATGAGCACACGAAGAATCATAACAGGTTTCTACTAACTGGGGCGACCGGAAAAGGAAGGACGGTGGAGCGAGGGACGGAAGAAGGAGCAAGAGGAGTGTTTTAAATAATTTAAGGAGAGAGAAGAAGTTATAACTAATCCCTAAATTAAGGAATTCTAATTGAATTATAATTCCCTAAATTAAGAAATCCTACTTACACTAGAATATGTAAATAAATATGAAAGTGTATTAGTTATGTAATTATTATATGAGTGCACTATTGTTGTAATTTTTTTTTAAAATGTAATAGAATATGTAAATCACCCAATAATTAATAAGGATAGAATTATGGATTATTTACATTTTGTAAATAAGACTGATACTGGGCCAATATGGCCCATAAAATTTTATCAACGGCCGAACCCAATTGAATGGCCTCCTGTGGACAAAACCAAACAAGAAGCAAATACACGTAAATGACTGATCTAACTAACACGCTACTCTAATTCAAAGAAACTTTTTATATTATTCTAATTTTGGAATTTAACAATGTAATATTAATAATAGATATAATTAAATTATGTTAAAAATGTGGTGCATATTAATTTATTCCCAAACAAAAAAGTAAATAAGATGTAGTATCTTTTTTTATAGTTATTATTATTATTATTTATTTATTTATTTTTGTTGGTGTTTCTCAAGACTAGTCCACCATAATCTCATGTCGACCTTTTAATTACTATACAAGTGAAATAAAAATCATACTTTTTCTCATTTTACTATATAGATAAGAACATAATTTGGCAGAAGAAGAAGAAAAATTCCTATAAATTATTATTCAAAAAAAGGGAAAAATTTCTTATGTATACCATGTCACACTCTTCTACTTCTCCTAGTGGTGTGGTGGTGACAACGACCATCCCGGCACTAGCAAAGGGTGCAAACGCAAGCCCCATTTCTAATACAAAGTGCGTTGCGTGATATATCACTATCTTATATTATTATTTTTCTTTTTTTAATAAAAAAAATAACTTTACTAAAAAGAGAATTTACAAGTCAATAACAATCGATCAAAATACCTAAAGAACACAAAAGTTTATTGCGGTTTCTAAACACGGGCGGTATATATATGATTTTGAACATTTAATTGAAGATTTTGACTCTAGAAATACTAAAAGAAGTATATTTCTATGAATATATTCACATATATTTCGGTGTAGTCGAAGTTCTCATATAATAATTTATACTTTTTTATTTATTTATTAAGTCGTTTTTAGGAATTAAATTTCTGAAATAGCATATATAATTGAATCAAGCAATTATTGCTTCATTCAATGGTTTCAAAAATTTTAAGTTACTTGAAGAATCATATTTCCAATTATGATTTTTGATATCCTTTTCACACAAGTGTTGTATCCCATTTTGGGTGCCAGAGTTTGAAATAAGTTGCTCCTCTCTCCTGACTCCTCTCCTTTCCTTAAAGGGATCCAATCAAGTCCCAATCGCCATAGTCATTTTCTTTGTTTCCATCATGGAAATCGTCATTGTGGTTACTTCAATCACCACAACAACATGTTATCTACCTCGCTCCATTACACCTTTAATATATATATATATATATATCAGTTTGTTTGTATAAATTATGTTAGGTAAAATAAGATTTTTATAAAATTTAAAAGAGTAAATAAAAAGAAAGAATAAATAAACTAATTTTTTTATTTATTGATATATGGAGTGGTAGATTAATATTTAGGGTTAAATATAAATTATTATTTTGAACTATATATACATATATTTTTTTTCATTTCGGTGATTGTCTTTTTAATTAGATAATTGAACTCTTCTTAATTTTTTTCTAGTAATGTTCAATTGACATTGTCACGTTATGTATCCATTAGGTGACACTTACACTATTTCTTTTCTATCCATTTTAAAACTCAAAAAACAGAGCGTTAATCATGATGACTAGGGAATCCTATGAACCGTGTAATCACGTCTCTCATCTCTAATCGTATTTTACATATGTAGTCATTAAACAAAAACGAAAGGAAAGAAGGAGAAGAACACCAATCTAATTTTCTACTATAATTTAAAAAAGATGGGAAATTCTAAAAGAACTACATGCTCACAAATCCATATACAGACCGAATGAGCTTACCTGTGCGTCTGCCCATGATTTGGAAGTGACGAGGTGTTCTAAATATTTTTATTGTCTAATTTGTTAATTGAATTTATTTTATAATAATTTATTAATGATGTTTTTTTTATTTTAAGTTAACTGTTTAATTCATGTTATTTAGTTAATTGCGTAATTATTTTTAATTTTTGCTTTAGTGTAATTTGCTTAATAATTTTTAATTTGTGTAATTTATTAGTTTAATGGTTATTTACTTTGTTATCCTTTTATCTTATTAAAATATGTTTTCTTTTTACACAAGCACTCATTTGCCATATCAAGATACGAGGCATAGTCAATTGAACATAATTCAAAAAAATTAAAAGTTCAATTATTTAATTAAAAAAACGATTACCGAACTGAAAAAAATAAAAAGTTCAGGTAATAATTTATATTTAAACATAATATTTACTTCCTCCTAATTTTTATATTTGTCCCTTTCGTGTTAGTAGTCTTTCTCCTTCAATTAAGCTGTAAGTGTATCTCTCTCTCTCATCTCCCTCCTTTTATTTCACTTTCTCTCAATTTTATATTATTAAATCATTAATTAAAATCACTCCATAATCAATCTTTAAAATTTCAAAAGTATCAAAGGGGTTGACGTCGATGCTTTTTAAATTTTTTCCCTCAAATTTGGTTTTTCCTCTATCTTTGGTCAATATAAAGTTGTTATTGTTCCTCGATTCTCAATACAAAAACAAAAGAAAGAATACACAAAACATAGTTGATCAAATATGGCTAGAATACTAAAAATTTGATTTGAATATTCTGACGAATTTTGAAGAAATTCCGGACAATAATAAAAAACTTAAATCAATCTAAACCGAAGAGAAAACTCTTCGTAATTCGTAGTCCAAGAGAGGAAAATTGTAAGACCCCAGCTATTATAAATAAAGAATTTTCTATAAATATTATTTTTGAATATTATGGAATAAATTTAATATAACGTTATAAATATGGGTAATATTTATAAATTTTGCAAAGATGCAAGTTGTTATAAAATATTCGTTTGGTTTGGGATATTCTTTTTTGTTAGGAAATATTCGATAACTACCAATCATCGCATGGACCCTACAATGTAATTATTATCGATCGAGAAAAACGACAAAATATTATATAAAAATAACTACGGAGGTGTTACCGTTAAAACCTGCTGAACTACCCTAAGTGGTAAAGATAAAGAATACGCGTGGTTGCATAAGAAGACACTCAGATTGATTATTCACGCCACGTGAGAAGTCACCACCATGCTCAATTATCACATGAATTGCCCGATCATATCTCTTATATTATTGATTCAATTATCACACAAGATCATCCGTATAATATGTTATATTATTAATCGAGATTTACAAGTTATAAATGATTAATAATTGTTGAAAGATTAAAATGTGTTGATTAAAAATAAAATAATTTGTGGTAATATTTATTCAATCCTTAATGTATATAAAGAGTCCATTATGAGACGCTTTGTGGTAAGTTTGATTATTTTATGGGGCCCATATGTCATCATCTAAGAGTCTCTTCACAATAAGAATTACCTTCACAATAATAGTAATTACCTTCACAATAGTAATTACCTTTACCAGACGTCCAAACCACTTGCCGCTTCACATTACAAAGGCCAAACCACTTGTCGCTTTCACATTACAAAGCGCCGAACCACTTTTCTTTTCACATCACCAAATACAAGCCACTCGCCTTTTCACGTGTAGAGGCTAGCAAGCTTAGAAATCTTCTATAAATAGAGGCCTAAAGGCTTCATTATTTTTCACGAATTCATTCAAGCTTTAGAGAGAGAAAGTATAGAGAATAAGAGAGAAAGAAGAAGAGTATTTTGTTACTACACTCATCAAGCAAAGATTCAATCTCCTACCAAAAGTAAGGGATATTATTTGTTGTACCCGTAAGTAAGGGTGTTATTCTTTCTTATTCATGAAGAGAACTCGTTGTTATTCCATCGCTTATTATTCTGTTGGAATAACTCAGATAATGCGGGTTTACCCTATACTTGGTGACATTCTTCTATTATTCTCATTGAACATCCTCATGTAGGTTTTACAAACTTACCGGTTCCGCTCTTTTATTATTATTCATTGGAACATCCTGTCATGTGTGTTTTACACCTTTGATTCGGTTCCGCTCTTTATTATTATTCTCTTGGAACATCCTCGCCATGTGTTTTACGCCGGACCGGTTCCATTCTTTATTATTCTCGCTTGAACATCCTCGTCATGCGCTTTTACGCTTGACCGGTTCCGTTATTTATTATTCTGTTGAATAACTCCGCTGCGCAATGGCCTATCACATGCACGGTGATTTCTTTTGTTATTCCATTCTTTATTATACCCAAATTGGTTAAAACTTCGACTTCTATACTCCATGAAATTAGTGGAATATCCTCGATATTCATAAGCTTCATCCAAAGATCTTTTCATGAAAATATTCTTCCCACCATTCTTGAATTTTACTCTACAAAACAAGATCACGTTGATAATTTGGACGTTAATAATTCCTCGGATAAAATAATTCTTGAACTTGTTTTATCAATTCTTATATCATTGTCATCATCCTCATGTTTATATTATGTTGAAAGTCATCTCGTACTCGTAGTGCATGATGGACTTGGTATGATTATGACCGCAGACTATTCTTGTGTAATCATTTAATCGAAATGTTACAAATGATGTGATAAAAATCCTCAAAGGGTCAGAAGTGTATCGATGGATGATTGTTGATACGATCACGACCATTAATGAATACACAACTATTCTCGGTCGTAGTACATGAATAATTGTGGTCGTGATACTAAAGAATATCCTCGTCAGAAAAGGGGGTGATTCGATGATGTGAATATTTATTAAAGTTTGAGTCTCAAATTTATAACAAAGATGATGAAAAACCTTTAAATCATAAAAGATAGTAGATTTTATTTTCTACTCAACTTTTTAATGGATCATCGGTTCACCGCAGCTTAAACTTGATGTTTATTATATTTTATCGCTTTAACACTTCGTTGGGCTATCATAATTTATTCTCGCATTATCTTAGTCATAATATTTCTTCTTTGGGCTAGTTGAGCTCACCTTTCTTTCACCGTTCTCTTCAGAAATGAGAACATAGCCGGGACGCAGCTCTGGGAACGGAGTAATGGTCCGCAGGATAAGATTAGTAGTCCTCACTATTCGTGAAATAAAGTGATAATAATTGTAATGAGGACTCCTTTTGAGTTTGTATAATATCTAGTAGACAATATTTGTATTCAAACTCACGCTTTATGTCGATTGCATACCTACGCTTATATTAAGAAGTTGTATTTAAATTATGTACCATGTATCCGACTACCCAAGATGGGTGATGTATACCTAATTTTGGGGGCGCCACAATTGGTATCGTAGCTTAGGATACGATCCTCGCCTAAGATGTGAGAATAGTACTAGGAGGGAGAGACGGGGAATACCTTCGCTAGTATGACCTACTTAAGTTTACGTATTATTTTATTGGTTGGTCGTAAGATAGGGATAATTTGTTACACGTCAATTAACCTTTTGTTTTGTGGCGAGATTCAAAATGACATATGAGAATGTTGAGAATAAGAATGGAGCGCAGCGATCGCCGATTCACCACATATCAATAATTCGGATAATGTGCATCGAAGGCGATATCCTCATGCAAACAACAACACCGACCAAATAATGAATGATCAAATGTTCAGAGGCTTTATGCAATTTATGCAACAAAGAAAGCGAGCGACTCTCCTCGCCCAAAACGTGGGGTGGAAACACTGAAAACTCTCGGTGGCCACCGCTAAACAATTCAAGGAGCCGGGACCACCGGAGTTTAAGGGAGAGCCAAAACCACTTCAAGCGGAAGCATGGATAAAGCAGATTACCAAGATATTTGATGTCTTGGGATGCTCCGAGGAGCAAAAGGTTCCTTTCACGCTTTTACGTCATACGGAGAGGCAGACATCGGGTGGGAATCGGTAGAAACGTACTCAACTCATTGATCGATTGGCGATATCTTGGGAGAAGTTCCAGAGTCGTTCAACGACAAATACTTTCCCGAAAGTATTCGCCAAATGAAGGAGGTGGAGGAGTTTATCAAGTTGGAACAAAATAATATGACCGTGTCGCAAATACGAGGCAAAATTTATGAGTTATCACTTGTTTCGTCCCACTTGGTGGATAATGAAGAGTGAATGGCGCGAATGTTATATATATAACATTCAGTGTATCTCTCTCTCTCATCTCCCTCCTTTTATTTCACTTTCTCTCAATTTTATATTATTAAATCATTAATTAAAATCACTCCATAATCAATCTTTAAAATTTCAAAAGTATCAAAGGGGTTGACGTCGATGCTTTTTAAATTTTTTCCCTCAAATTTGGTTTTTCCTCTATCTTTGGTCAATATAAAGTTGTTATTGTTCCTCGATTCTCAATACAAAAAACAAAAGAAAGAATACACAAAACATAGTTGATCAAATATGGCTAGAATACTAAAAATTTGATTTGAATATTCTACGAATTTTGAAGAAATTCCTACAATAATAAAAACTTAAATCAATCTAAACCAAGAGAAAACTCTTCGTAATTGTAGAGTCCAAGAGAGGAAAATTGTAAGACCCCAAATTATTATAAATAAAGAATTTTCTATAAATATTATTTTTGAATATTATGGAATAAATTTAATATAATGTTATAGTTGTGGGTAATATTTATAAATTTTGCAAAGTATGCAAGTTGTTATAAAATATTCGCGTTTGGTCGGGGGAATATTCTTTTTGTTAGGAAATATTCGTATAACTACCAATCATTGGTGGACCCCACAATGTAATTATTGTCGATTGAGAAAACGATAAAAATATTATATAAAAATAACTACGGAGGTGTTACCGTTAAAACCGCTTGAACTACCCTATGGTAAAGTACAAGAATATCGCTGGTTGCAGAAAGAGTACACTCAGATTGATTATTCATGCCACGTGAGAAGTCACTCACATTTATGCTCAATTATCACTACAAGAAATTGCGATCATATCTCTTATATTATCGATTCAATTATTGTCACAAGATCATCTCGTATAATATGTTATATTATTAATTGAGACGACAAGTTATAAATGATTAATAATTGTTGAAAGATTAAAATGTGTTGATTAAAAATAAAATAATTTGTGGTAATATTTATTCAATCCTTAATGTATATAAAGAGTCTCATATGAGACGTTTGTGGTAAGTTTGATTATTTTATATGGGGGGCCCATATGTCATCATCTAAGAGTCTCTTCACACATAGTAATTACCTTCACAATAGTAATTACCTTCACAATAGTAATTACCTTTTACCAGACGTCAAACCACTTGCCGCTTTCACATTACAAAGGCCAAACCACTTGTCGCTTCACATTACAAAGGCCGAACCACTTTTCTTTTCACATCACCAAATCGCTGAGCCACTTGCCTTTTCACATGGTAGGTGCTAAGCTAGAAATCTTCTATAAATAGAGGCCTAGTGCTTCATTATTTTTCACTTAATTCATTCAAGCTTTAGAGAGAAAGTATAGAGAATAAGAGAGAAAGAAGAAGAGTATTTTGTTACTACACTATCGCAAAGATTCAATCTCCTACCAAAAGTAAGGGATATTATTTGTTGTAAAATTCGTAAGTGGGTGTTATTCTTTCTTATTCATGAAGAGAACTGTTGTTATTCCATTGCTTATTATTCTGCTTGGAATAACTCAGATATGCGTGGTTTACCCTATACTTGGTGACATTCTTCTATTATTCTCGTTGGAACATCCCGTGTAGGTTTTTCAAACGGACCGGTTCCAATCTTTTATTATTATTCTGTTGGAACATCCTCGTCATGTGTTTTACACCGACCGGTTCCGCTCTTTATTATTATTCTCGCTGGAACATCCTCGCTTCAGGTGTTTTTACGCCGACCGGGTTCCATTCTTTATTATTCTCATTGAACATCCTGTCTCATGCGCTTTTACGCCTCGACTCGGTTCCGTTATTTATTATTCTGTTGAATAACTCGCCTTGCGGGCCTATCACATGCGTGGTGATTTCTTTTGTTATTCCATTCTTTATTATACCCAATTGGTTTAAACTTTGACTTCTATACTCCATGAAATTAGTGGAATATCCTCGATATTTGCGTTTCATCCAAAGATCTTTTCATGAAAATATTCTTCCCGACCATTCTTGAATTTTACTCTACAAAACAAAGATCATGTTGATAATTTGACGTTAATAATTCCTGGATAAAATAATTCTTGAACTTGTTTTATTGAATTCTTATATCATTGTCATCATCCTCATGTTTATATTATGTTGAAAGTCATCTCGTGGCCCGAAGTAGTGCATGAGATGGACTTGGTATGATTATGACCAGAGACTATTCGGTGTAATCATCATACCAAATGTTACAAATGATGTGATAAAAATCCTCGATGGTCAGAAGTGCATTGATGGACAATTGTTGACATGATCATGACCATTAATGAATACACAACTATTCTCGGTCGAAGTGTATGAATAATTGTGGTCGTGATACTAAAGAATATCCTCGTCAGTAGTGCGGGGTGATTCGATGATGTGGAATATTTATTAAAGTTTGAGTCTCAATATATAATGTTGATGAAAACCTTTTAAATCATAAAAGATAGTAGATTTTATTTTCTACTTGACTTTTTTAATGGATCATTGGTTCCTACCGCAGCTAAACTTGATGTTTATTATATTTTATCGCTTTAACAACGTTGAAGGCTATTGATAATTTATTCTCGCATTATCTTAGTCATAATATTTCTTCTTTGGGCTAGTTGAGCTCACCCTTTCTTTCACTGTTTCTTCGTGAAATGAGAACATAACATACCGACGAGCCTGGGAACGAGTAATGGTCCGAGGATAAGATTAGTAGTCCTCACTATTCGTGAAATAGTGTGATAATAATTGTAATGAGGACTCCTTTTGAGTTTGTATAATATCTAGTAGACAATATTTGTATTCAAACTCACGCTTTATGTCGTATTGTACATACCTACGCTTATATTAAGTAAGTTGTATTTAAATTATGTACCATGATCCGACTACCCAAGATGGGTGATGTATACCTAATTTTGGGGCGCCACAACAGGTATCGAGCTTAGGATACGATCCCCGGCTAAGATGTGAGAATAGTACTAGGAGGGAGAGACGGAATACCTTCGCTAGTATGACCTACTTAAGTTTATGTGCTATTTTATTGGTCGGGTCGTAAGATAGGGATAATTTGTTACATGTCAATTAACCTTTTGTTTTGTGGCGATCCTAAAAATGACATACGAGAATGTTGAGAATAAGAATGGAGCGCAGAGCGATCGTTGATTCACCACATATCAATAATTCGGATAATGTGCATCGTGAAGGCGACAATCCTCACGCAAACAACAACACCGACCAAATAATGAATGATCAAATGTTCGAGGCTTTATGCATTTATGCAACAAAGAAAGCGAGAGCGACTCCGCCCAAAACGTAGGTGGAACACGGAAAACTCTCAAGCCACACCGCTAAACAATTCAAGGAGCCGGGACCACCGGAGTTTAAGGGAGAGCCAAAACCACTTCATGCTAAGCATGGATAAAGCAGATTACCAAGATATTTGATGTCTTGGGATGCTCCGAGGAGCAAAAGGTTCCTTTCGCTTTTACGTCATACGCGGAGGCGATTCATCGGTGGGAATCGGTAAAACGACTCAACCTCGCCAGATCGACGATATCTTGGGAGAAGTTCCAGAGTCGTTCAACGACAAATACTTTCCTGAAAGTATTCGCCAAATGAAGGAGGTGGAGTTTATCAAGTTGGAACAAAATAATATGACCGTGTCGCAATACGAGGCAAAATTTGCGGAGTTATCACGGTTTGCGTCCCACTTGGTGGATAATGAAGAGTGAATGGCGCGAATGTTATATATATAACATTCAGTGTATCTCTCTCTCTCATCTCCCTCCTTTTATTTCACTTTCTCTCAATTTTATATTATTAAATCATTAATTAAAATCACTCCATAATCAATCTTTAAAATTTCAAAAGTATCAAAGGGGTTGACGTCGATGCTTTTTAAATTTTTTCCCTCAAATTTGGTTTTTCCTCTATCTTTGGTCAATATAAAGTTGTTATTGTTCCTCGATTCTAAATACAAAAACTAAAGAAAGAATACACAAAACATAGTTGATCAAATATGGCTAGAATACTAAAAATTTGATTTGAATATTCTGACGAGTTTTGAAGAAATTCCAGACAATAATAAAAAACTTAAATCAATCTAAACCGAAGATAAAACTCTTCGTCATTCGTAGTCCGTCTGAAAAAAGAGAGGAAAATAGATCAATGAGGAGCAATAACGTAGTAATCTCTCAAAAATGATAAACATTAAATAAGAGAGAGGATATAGAATGGAGCAAGTAGAGTTTTATGGGAATTAATTTATTTGGAAAAAATGAGAGGAATTAGGAGTGTTACAGGCGAGAGCGACTCCTGTCCAAAACGTAGGTGGAAACACTTGGAAAATCTCTCGGTGGTCACCGCTAAATGATTCAAGGAGCTGGGACCACCGAGTTTAAGGGAGAGCCAAAACCACTTCTCGCGGAGCATGTATAAAGCAGATTATCAAGATATTTGATGTCTTGGGATGCCTCGAGAGCAAAAGGTTCCTTTTGCCGCTTTTATATGTCAAGGAGAGGCAGACATCGGTGGGAATTCCAGAAAACGTACTCAACCTCATTCAGATCAAGATATCTTGGGAGAAGTTCCAGAGTCGTTCAACGACAAATACTTTCCTGAAAGTATTCGCCATACGAAGGAGGTGGAGTTTATCAAGTTGGAACAAAACAATATGGACCGTAGCAATACGAGGCAAAATTTGCGAGTTATCACTTGTTTCATATCCCACTGTGGATAATGAAGAGAAATGGTGGCGAATGTTTTTAAGAGGTTTGAAGTCGAGATACGCCAACATCTTATTTCTCATAAACAAAGTGTTTGTATTCAGATATTGTAAATAGGGCTCGCTTAATGGAACGCGATAACGAGTCAACGAACTAAAATAGAAAGCGTTTAAGAAAATTATAATACCAAATGGTAGTAGTCATCGGCGGTGACAACAAGCGTGGAGGAATCAATAGGCGGATATGGTAACCACTTCGGTGGTAATCAGTACAAAACAATAAGAATGGACATTTCAAGAAAAGGAGATTCAATAATGATGGAAAGACGTTAAGACCAAAGACCCGTTGTTAAGGAAGGAGAAAGACCACCTATCATATGCTTCAAATGCGAGGAGAGGGACACATCGATCCAAACCGCTACGCATGCCGTCCCAAAGCATGTTATAATTGTGGAAGAGAAGGTCACTTAGCTCGATTTTATCGCTTAATCAAGGCAAATTCACTAGGATGGAGGCACCAAAGGTCATTCCCGGAAAAGTCAAAACCTAGAGTGCAAGGAGAGGCGTTTGTTGTGACCTCCCAGAGAGAGCAAGGAACCCGAATGAGGTCATCACGGGTAAGCTTATCATAAACTCTAATGAAGTCTATACTTTATTTGATATCGGTTCTACCCATTCTTTTATTTCTCCTACTTGCGCTCATCGATTAAATTTGACTCCGGAGAAATTAGACTTTGACTTATCTGTGGAAACTCCGTTGGGAGAAACCTTCATTACATCCACTATTTATAAGTCTTGTTTGGTTCAAATCGGTACCCTCACATTACCTATCGATCTTATTTCATTAAAAATACTTACATTTGACGTGATTCTAGGGATTGATTGGTTAACTACTTATCATGCAAAAATTGATTGTTTTCGTAAGGTAACAAGCTTTCATATTCCTAACCAACCTATTATGCGAATTCAAGCGACCAAACCATTAAAATCAATCACGGTCATCTCAAGCCATAAAGCTATTCGTTTATTGAAAAACGAATGTCAAGCTTTCTTAGCTCATGTCACAGATTTAAACAAAAATACGTCAGTTTTGAACGATATTTCTATTGTTAAAAATTTCCGACGTATTCCCCAAGAACTTCCCCGCCTACCCCCAGAAAGCATGAAATCAATTTTTGTATCGACCTTGAACCCTAAGACAAAACCTATTTCCAAAGCCCCATATCGAATGGCTCTATTGAACTTCGTGAGTTTAAGACCCAACTGCAGGAATTGTTAGACATCGGCTTTATTCGTCCTAGTACTTCTCCTTGGGGTGCTCCTGCTCTATTCGTGAAGAAGAAAGATGGGAGTATGCGACTTTGTATTGATTATCTGGAGTCAATCATGTCACCATCAAAATAGGTATCCATTGCCACGTATTGATGACCGGTTTGACCAATTCTGAAGGATCCAAATTCTTTTCAAAGATTGATCTTCGTTCCTGATATCACCAATTGAAGATTAGAATCACGACATTCCAAAGACGGCTTTAATCCCTAAGACGGGCATTATGAATTCCTAGTCATGTCCTTTGATCGACTAATGCTCCTGCTGCCTTCATGGATATGATGAACCGAGTATTCAAGGAATATTTGGATCACTTTGTGGTCGTCTTTATTGATGACATCTTTATTTATTTCAAAAGCCGTGATGATCATGAGCAACACTTGAGGCTGACACTCCAAAAGCTTCGTGAATATAAGCTTTATGCCAAGTTGAAGAAATCGCGAGTTCGGCTTGAAGAAGTAGCATTCCTTGGGCACGTGGTATCAAGTCATGGAATATCCACACCCAAAGAAAGATCAAGCTATTCAAAGCTAGAACAACCTAAATCGATCAATGACCAAGTCGTAGCTTTCTCGCTTTAAATTTGGTTATTATCGGAGATTTGTGGAAGGATTTTCTCGAATCGCTACTCCATCGACTCAAATTTAACTCGGAAAGATACAAAGTTCTATTGGAGCGAAGAATGTGAGAAGTGTTTTCAAGAACTCGGGAGGAGACTTATTTCAAAGACTGCTCGACAATACCATCCGCCTCGGAGGATTTGTCATCTACAAAGATGCTTCTTGCAAAGGGTTGGGATGTGTTCTCATGCAAAGATGGAAAAGTTGTAGTTTATGCCTCATGACAACTCAAAGAATATGATAGAATTATCCTACTCATGATCTAGAGTTGGCAATTGTTGTCTTCAGCACTTAAAATTTGGAGGCATTACTTGTATGGGGAGAAAGTGGAGATCTTTACGGATCATAAAAGCCTCAAATATTTCTTCACTCAAAAGGAACTCAACATGCGACAACGACGTTGGCTTGAATCGTTAAAAGATTATAATCATACCATCCAATACCATCCCGAAAAAAGCGAACGTGGTAGGTATGCGATTTGAGTAGAAGATCATATGCAAGCACGAAAAGTGCGATATTGTCAACACAAAGGCCCATTTTGTGTGACTTGCAAAGGATGGAGATAGAGTTAAAGACTCTGTGGACGCGCGTGTGTGATGATAGCGAGTATCTGAGTAGAACCGACTTTAATCGATAAAGTTAAAGTCGCTTCAAGCTACGGACTGCAAAATGATGCGTATGAGGAAGAAAGTGCAAAAGGTGCTATCACGCCGAAGCAAGAATCGATGAAGAAGGAATACTTGAGTCAACTCCGCACTTTGTGTTCCTAACGACCCCGATTTAAAGTATAATATCATGATGGAGGCGCACAACACACCATTTGCAATCCATCTTGGGAGTACCAAAATGTATCATGATATTCGGCATACATTTTGGTGGAGCAATACGAAGAGAGAGATAGCGATGTTTATCTCAAGGTGTCTAACTTGTCAACGAAAGTTAAAGCGAGTATCTAGTACCAAAAGTCCATCAGAACCACTTGAAATTCCGTAATGGAAGTGGGAGCACATTACCATGGATTTCTTTACCTGGCCTTCCTAAGGTTTCTCAAGGCATGTATGATGCGATTTGGGTCATTATTGATAGATTGACCAAGTCCGCTCATTTTTACCGATACGAGAAACTTATACACTTAAATGTCTTGCTCAGACATACATAAACGAGATTGTAAGACCGCATGGTATGCCGATATCCATAGTTTCCGATCGAGACCCAAGATTCACTTCACAATTTTGGGTTATTTTGCAAAAAGCTATGGGCACAGATTTCACGATTAAGCTTTCGGATATCATCCTCGACGGACAGACGAATCGGAGAGGACTATTCAAACTCTTGAAGATCTATTAAGACTTTGTGTCCTTGATTTCAAGGGAAGTTGGGACAAGTTCTTACCATCGGTGGAGTTTTCCTACAACAACAATTATCATCGCTAGTATCGGCATGGCTCCATTCGAGCGTTGTATGGAAGAAAGTGTCTTTCTCCAAAGATGCTAGGATGAGGTGGGTGAAGCAACGTTGTTGGGACCGGGAGTTGGTACGATGATGACTACGGAAAAGATTCAAACGATCCGACAACGTATAAAAACCTCACAAAATCGATAAAAGAGTTATCTTGATCTTCATCGAAAGGACGTGGAATTCGATATAGAGATCATGTGTTGTTAAGAGTCGCTTCTATGGAAAGGAGTTACAAGATTTGGAAAGAGAGGAAAACTCAATCCTCGATTCATCGGTCCATTTTAATCCTCGATCGGTAGGAACGTGGGCCTATAGACTCGCTTTCTGCGCCAAGTATGTCTCGTGTTCATAACGCTTTTCACATATCCATGTTACGTAAATATGTGAAAGACCCGAACCACATTATTGAAAGTTAGAACCGGACGAAATAGCGGAAGATTTGACGTATGAAGAGGTTCCCTGCTCAAATCTTGGATAAGAAGGAACATATTTCTACGCTCCAAGGTTATACCTCAAGTTAAAGTTTTGTGGAGGAGCCACGATGTTGAGAAATGACTTGGGAGTTAGAATCGACATGAAATCAAGGTATCCTTACCTCTTCGACATACCGTGTAATGCACTTAATTTCGAGGGTGAAATTTCATAAGAAGGGAGGTTGTAAGACCCCAACTTTTATAAATAAAGATGAATTTTCTATAAATATTATTTTTGAATATTATGGAATAAATTTGATATAATGTTATAGTTGTGGGTAATATTTATAAATTTTGCAAAGTAAGCAAGTTGTTATAAAATATTCGTTTGGTTGGGGAATATTCTTTTGTGTTGAAATATTCGCTCGACTACTCAATCATTAAAGGACCCCATTAACGAAAGTATTGTCGTAGTTAAGCGACAAAATTATCTTTCTATAAAAATAACGACGGAGGTGTTACCAAGAAAACGTTGAACTACCCTAGTAGTAAAAGTACAATAATACGCGAGTAGTTGTATAGTAGCACACGATATTGATTATTGATGCTTACTCGAGAAGTCACTCACCTATGCTCAATTATTGCTACAATAATTGGCGCATCATATCTCTTATATTATTGATTCAATTATTATCACAAGATTATCTCAGATAATATGTTATAAGATTAAATCAATAATTGAGACGACAAGTTATAAATGATTAATAATTGTTGAAAGATTAAATATGTGTTGATTAAAAATAAAATGATTTGTGGTAATATTTATTCAATCCTTGATGTATATAAAGAGTCTCATGAGACTTTTGTGGTAAGTTTGATTATTTTATGGGGGCCATATGTCATCATCTAAGAGTCTCTTCACAATAGTAATTACCTTCGTCGATAGTAATTACCTTTACCGGACATCAAACCACTTGTCGTTTCACATTACAAAGGCGTCGAACCACTTGTCGCTTCACATTACAAAAGCGCCAAACCACTTTTCTTTTCACATCACCACTCATTAAGCCACTTCCCTTTTCATACGGCAAAAGTCTTAAGCTAGAAATGTTCTATAAATAGAGGCCTAGTGCTTCATTATTTTCACGAATTCATTCAAGCTATAGAGAGAAAGTATAGAGAGAATAAGAGAGAAAGAAGAAGAGTATTTTGTTACTACACTATCTTTAGATTCAATCTCCCACCAAAAGTAAGGGGTGTTATTCTTTCTTATTCATGAAGAGAACTGCTGTTATTCCATTGCTTATTATTCTCATTGGAATAACTCAGATATGCGTGGTTTACCCTATACTTGGTGACATTCTTCTATTATTCTATCCTCGTCTCATGTGTTTTTACACCGGATCTGGTTCCGCTTTTATTATTATTCTATCGAACATCCTCGTCTGTGTGTTTTACACCGACCGGTTTCCGCTTTTATTATTATTCTGCTGAACATCCTGTCTCGTGTTTTACACACCGACGGGTTCCATTCTTTATTATTCTGCTGGAATATCCTCGTACATGCGCTTTTATGTGACGCCCCAAAATAGGTATACATCACCCATTCCGAAGTTGTCAATACATGGTATGTGTAAACAACTACAACTTTATTATTACAACAAGAAAAGCGTGAGTTTGAATACAAATATTATCTTCTGATAATATCTATACTCAAATAAATTCTCATCACATTTATTGATACATTATTTTACAAAATGGTGAGGACTACTAAACAATTCTTTCTAAAACCTTCATTCCATACCCCGACTCAGCATTTCGCTATATTCTCGCCTCCCGAGAAGAAAAATGGAACAAAAAAAGGAAAAGGGTGAGCTCAACTAGCCCAAAGAAAGAATATTATGACTAAGATAATATACAACAAATTACCGTTAGTCTTCAACAGGGAAAAATCTAATAGAATACAATAGACAACAAATTTTAAATCAATATTCGCAATGAAATAATAATTCATTAGAAGAGTTAAGTAGAGAATGCAAACTACTATCTTCTATGTATGAATTTAAAAGTTCATCGCTCATCTTTTATCCCCGTAACATCAATCAATATACATCCGAATCAAATATTCATCTTTGCACTACAGCCAAAGATATTCATCACTTAATCATGTTCTCATCTAAACACTGCTCATCTTTGCACTACTACCAAAGATATTCTTCAAAATCATTCATCTTTGCACTACAGCCAAAGATATTCAATAATATCATCATTTAAGACCGAGGATGATGAAAAATATTTTTAAATAAACGAATCCAAAGGAAACAAAATGACAAGGATTAAGGATTAAGAATTGTACTTTGTTTTATCCATGTTCAAAAATACCTCAAAAATAATCATAGTGGTGTAAAATTCAAGAATGATCAAAACATGGATACAATCAAAGCTAGTATCCGTAATAGATATTTTGGACAAAAGAAGAAATTTTATTTTTCTATGAATAGTGGTCAGATATCGTGAATAAAGTGCCAGATCACGTGAATAAGAATCTCACACCAAAAGATAGAAATTCCACAAAAAAACATCTTCACGCTTTCATTTAATAAGACTTGAATAAGAACTCGTGAATAAGAACTCATGAATAAGAACTCGTGAATAAGAACTCATGAATAAGTAACCCGACATGAAAAAGTTCCAAATTTGATAAAAAGTTCCAACCAATATTTCAAAGATAATGATATTGAAGAAATAATATCATTTGAGAAGAAAATAACATCCCTTACCTCGAAAGATTAAGATTTCTACCGAATATCTGTAGTATAAAGTCTCAAGGAACTTGCACCATCTAACAATACTCAAAGTATACTCAAAATACTCACAAGAATACGCCGATAATATAGAGAGAGAAAACTTCAGTTTACGTGTGATTTTTAATTCTAACCCAAGACCCCTATTTATAGAAAATGCTTAACACCAAAAGCGAGAAAATTTAATATAATATTAATATATATATTAAGATTTCTACGCCCACCTTCCTAGATCTGATCTCAGCTCATTATGCACATGTTGTAGCCCACAAAATAAACAAAAACGTTTTTATTATATAAAATATTTTAAACTTCCAAAATCAATTATTTTGAGCTTCGAACTTCAATAATTCATAATAAATAGCCATTCTATCGTAAAATTCAATCTCGCGCTTTTTTTTAGGAAATTCAATTCTCTACAACTTTGCGAAGAAAGTTTTTCCAAATTCCAAATGTAAATTGACCAAATCCACAAACGGGAGATTTTACAGTTATAATCAAATTTCAAATAATAAATGGGGTCCACCGACATGTTTAACATGTTTTAAACATTTATTGCAACAAAAATACTCTTCCTCCTCAGATACTCATATATTCCACATTCGTTGTAAAAATGTCACCATTATTATATTATTAAAATATAATAATATATTTAAAAGAATTATTTTATCGTAAAAGATAAAATTTCAATTTTCAACAATTGTCACATTTAAAATTTTTCTCCATCTATATCCACATAAAATCAATATTTTCCTCATCATATGAATCAATAATTAATTATTCACAAATAATATTACAGAATCACAATATCGACAACCGTGCAGCTCCTGTGAAAGAGGGGCTTTCCAATAAGAATTTCTTCTTCTTGGCGCCGCAATTAGGTGACCAAACCTCCTTTGATGTAACTTTCTAGACATTGCCAATAATGTTATCTAATAATATTATTCGGATAATATGAATTATTGCTTCGATAATGAAAAATACCGTGTAATGACAATTATCAAACAACAACAATATAAATATCAACGCAAAGAATTATTAACTCAATAAAATCTCGAATAGCAGAATTATCGTAACAATTATTGAGTAAAGGCCTTCTTACGTAAGAATCAACAATTGGTGCAATACCGGTGTCTATTGTGTTTTAACCACCGGGTATTTTAACAAGATAATTGATATAACTACGCCGTTATTTTTAAACCACTTATTTTTTCGCTTTATTCATCCAATCGTTTTCATTATGGGGCCCATACATGGTCGCTACTGGCCGTCATTTAATATTCCCGACAAAGCATTTAATATTCCACGACCAAACGAATATTCCCGACAACAATGAATATTTTATAACCACTTGCTTATTTTGAAGTATTTGCGTATTTTACCCCTAACTATCCACATTAATCACATCAACCCTTACTATTTCACAATAATAAATAGAGAAAATTAAATTTCATTAATAATAAGTTGGGGTCTTACATTTTACGCCCGACCTGGTTCCATTCTTTATTATTATTCATTTGGAATATCCTCGTGCAAGGCGTTTTTCGGGACCGGTTCCGTTATTTATTATTCATTGGAATAACTTTGCTCACATGGCCTATCGCATGCGTGGTGACAGGACATGCTCCTTCCTATCCAAGATCTTGACAGTACCTCCTCATACGTTAGGTCTTGGCTATTTCGTCCGGTTCTAATTTATAACGTGGTTCGTGTCTTTCACATATTTACTGAAGTACGATATGTGAAACACATTATGAACACGAGACATACTTGGAGGTAACGCAAGTCTATAGGCTACATTTCCTACTTTCCTATTAAGAATTTGAAATGGACCAATAAATCGTGGATTGAGCTTTCCTCTCTCCCAAATCATGTAACTCCTTCCATGGAGTAACTCGCAATATATACATGATCCCCTACACTAAATTCCACGTCCTTTCGATGAAGATCCGCATAACTCTTTTGTCGATCTTGTGCCGCTTTGTATCGTTGTCGAATCATTCGGATCTTTTCCGTAGTCATACGCATAACCAACTCGGGTCCCAACAACGGTGTTGCTTCACCCACCTCGTCCCCAACATACTTTGAAGCGACACTTTCGTCCCATATAATGCTTCAAATGGAGCTACACCTATACTTGCTCGATAACTCGTTGTTGTAGGAGAATTCCACCAATGGTAAATACTTATCCCAACCGCCTCTTGAAGTCTAGGACACAGTAGTCTTAATAAATCTTCAAGAGTTTGAATAGTCCTTTCGATTGTCGTCTGCTTTGAGGATGGTATCGCCGAATCAATCGTAAATCCGTGCCCATAGCTTTTTGCAAGCTAACCCAAAATCTTGAAGTGAATCTTGGGTCACGATCCAAACTATGGATACGGGCATGCCATGCAACCTCACAATCTCATTCACGTCATATACTAAAGAAGACGTTCAAGTGAATAAGTCTCCGTGTCGGCAAGAAATGAGCGGACTTGGTTAATCTATCAACAATAACCCAAATAACATTGATGCCCCGAGAAACCGTAGGAAGACCCGTGAACGAAATTCATGGTAATGTGTTCCCACTTCCATTTCGGAATCTCAAGTGGTTGCAACGGACCCTTAGGTACTAGATGCTCCGCCTTTACACGTTGACAAGTTAAACACATTGAGATAAACTTTGCAATCTCTCTCTTCATATTGTTCCACCAAAATGTATGTCGAAGATCACGATACATTTTAGTACTTCCAGGAAGGATTGCAAATGGAATATCCTTGATATTTGCGCTTCATCCAAAGATCCTTTCATGGAAATATTCTTCTCAAGATTCTTGAATTTTACTCTACAAAGCAAAGATCATGTTGACATTTGGATGTTATTGGTTCCTAAATAAATTAATTCTTGAACTTGTTTTATTCTTATATCATTGTCATCATCCTCATGTTTATATTATGTTGAAAGTCATCCGTGGTCCATGAAGCATAGATGGACTTGGTATGATTATGACCTGAGACTATTCGGTGTAATCATGGTAGTAATATTACAAATGATGTGGTAAAATCCTCGATGGTCAGTAGTAGTGCATTGGTGGACCGATTGTTGGCATGATCATGACCATTAATGAATACACAAAATATTCTTGGCCGTAGTGCACGAATAATTGTGGTCGTGATACTAAAGAATATCCTTGGTCAGTAGTGCGGGGGTGATTCGATGATGTGAAATATTTATTAAAGTTTGAATCTCAAAGAATAACAAAGATGAAAAAAACCTTTTAAATCATAAAAGATAGTAGATTTTATTTTCTACTTGACTCTTTTAATGGATTCTTTGGTTCATTTGTAGTTAAACTTGATGTTCATTATATTTTATCGGTTTAACATCATTGTGTAGGCTAATGATAATTTATTCTCGCATTATCTTAGTCATAATATTTCTTCTTGAGCTAGTTGAGCTCACTCTTTCTTTCACTTTATTCTCTTGAGAAATGAGAATATAGTTTGGGACGAGTCGGGGAACGGAGTAATGGTCCAGAGGATAGCATTAGTAGTCCTCACTATTCGTGAAATAGTGTGATAATAATTGTAATGAGGACTCCTTTTGAGTTTGTATAATCTCTATTAGACAATATTTGTATTCAAACTCACGCTTTATGTCGAGATATTACACCTACGCTTATATTAGTAAGTTGTATTTAAATTCTGTACCATGTATCTGACTACCCAAGATGGGTGATGTATACCTAATTTTGGGGGCGTCACATTGGTGGACACAATTATTCACCGAAATTTGGTTATAGCCTGTAAAATCGTTCGTTTGTGAATTTCGGTTAATTTCTGTTTGGAATTTGGAAAAACTTCCTTCTGTAAAGTTGTAGATAATGGAATTTCCTATGGAAAATCGTGAGTTTCGAATTTTTTTGATAAAAGAGCTATTTATTATGAATTATTTAAGTTCTGAAGCTCCGAAATAATTGATTTTTGGAAGTTTTAATTATGTTTTTTAAGAAAAACGATTTTCAAATGTTGGTGACCATCTTTAATATGTGCTTGGTGGCTGAGATCAGATTGTCTAGATGGGCGTAGAGAATTTATTAAATATATTAATATTAAATTAAATTTTCTGCTTTGGTGTTCTAAGCATTTTCCTATAAATAAGGTGTTTAGGTTAGAATTGAAAATTACACCAGAAACTGAAGTTTTCTCTCTCTATATTATCGGGCGTATTCTTGTGAGTATTTTGAGTATACTTTGAGTATTGCTATACTGTGCAAGTTCAAGTTATAGCCTATATCCTGTTTTTCAACTAAGACTGCCTTTTTCGAGGTAAGGGATGTTATTTTATTCGAAAATGATATTATTTCTTCAATATCATTATGTCGAAATATTGGTTGAAATTTTTTATCAAATTTGGAACTTTTTCATGTCGGGGTTACTATTCATGAGTTACTATTCATGAGTACTATTCACGAAGCGTGAAGATGTTTTTTGCAAAATTTCTATCATTTGGTGTCGGAGTTACTATTCACGTATACTGTTACGCCCCCAAAATAGGTATACATCACCTATTCTGAGTTGTCAATACATGGTACAGAAACAACTACAACTTTATTATTACAACAAGAAAAGCGTGAGTTTGAATACAAATATTATCTTCTGCACAATATCTATACTCAAATAATCCTCATCACATTTATTGATACATTATTTTACAAAATGGTGAGGACTACTAAACAATCCTTTCTAAAACCTTCATTCCATACCCATTTTTCGTACTTTTATATTCTACGCGCCTCACGAGAAAAATGGAACAAAAAGGAAAAGGGTGAGCTCAACTAGCTCAATAAAGAATATTATGACTAAGATAATATACAACAAATTACCGTTAGTCTTCAACAGGGAAAAATTTAATAGAATACAATAGACAACAAATTTTAAATCAATATTCGCAGCGGAAATAATAATTCATTAGAAGAGTTAAGTAGAGAATGCAAACTACTATCTTCTATGTATGAATTTAAAAGTTCATCGCTCATCTTTTATCCCTGTAACATCAATCAATATACATCTGGAATCAAATATTCATCTTTGCACTACAGGCCAAAGATATTCATCAGTCGGTCATGTTCATCTCAACACCTGTTCATCTTTGCACTACAGGCCAAAGATATTCTTCAGAAATCATTCATCTTTGCACTACGTACAAAGATATTCAATAATATCATCATTTAAGACTGAGGATGATGAAAAATATTTTTTTTTTTAGAAACGAATCCAGTGAAACAAAATGACAAGGATTAAGGATTAAGGATTCGTACTTTATTTTATCCACGTCCAAAAATACCTCAAAAATAATCACAGTGGTGTAAAATTCAAGAATGATCAAAACATGGATACAATCAAAGCTAGTATCCAGAATAGATATTTTGGACAAAAAGAAGAAATTTTATTTTTCGATTGAATAGTCTTGTATCGTGAATAGTCATCAGTATCACGTGAATAAAGGCCATATACGTGAATAAGTAACTCCAACACCAAAAGATAGAAATTCCACAAAAACATCTTCACGCTTACATGAATAGTACTAAGTGAATAGAACTCGTGAATAGTAACTCATGAATAAGAACTCGTGAATAAGAACTCAATGAATAAGTAACCCCACATAAAAAGTTCCAAATTTGATAAAAGTTCCAACCAATATTTCAAAGATAATGATATTGAAGAAATAATATCATTTGAGAAGAAAATAACATCCCTTACCTCAAAATAACCGTATTTCTTGTCGAATTTGAGGATATAGTCTTGTGTAAACTTGTCTTGAATAAAGAACTCTCAAAATATCAAAATACTCACAAAAATACGCTCAATAAATCTAGAGAAAGAAAACTTGTTTCGGTGTGATTTTCAATTCTAACCTAAGCGCTTATTTATAGGAAATTGCTTAACGCCAAAAGGAGACTAAAATAATAAAATAATATTTTATTAATCAAACTTCTACGCATGCATGCTAGCCACCACCCTTGACAAAGAAAATCAGTAATTTCACATATGAATTAATCACCAACCAAAAAGTGGGGCCACTTTCATTTAAAAATTATTTTATTTTCGAAACTTCAACAATTCATAGAAAATAAACCTATTATCGAAAAAATACTGAATTCTATATCCATTCTACCCGAAATCAATTCTCTACAACTTTACGAAGAAATTTTTCCAAATTCCAAACGAAAAATGACCAAAAATCTGCATACTGATAAGTTTTCTAATTTCCTTCTCTTCCCTTTCTCTTTCTTCCTTTCCCATAATTCTCCACTAACTCTCTCTCTTCCCCACTTTTCTTCTCTTACCCCCACCACTTCTTCCACACACACACAAATAAATACGTATATATATATATATACATTAAAATATTTATAATTATTAAATAATTCCAATTCTATCTTCTCTCTTCCACCTCATCTATTTATAAACCATGAATTTATTGTAAAAATATCACCATCAATATATTATTAAAATAATATATTTAAATGAATTATTTTATCAAGAAAAGATAAAATATTAATTTTCAACAATTGTCATTTTAAAATTTTCTCCATCTATATCCATATAAAATCAATATTTTCCTCATCATATGAATCAATAATTAATTATTCACAAATAATATTACGTAATCACAATATTGACAACCGTGCGGTTCCTGGGAAAGGGGGCTTTCCAATAAGGATCTCTCTCTTCTTGGCCGCGATTAGGTGACCAAACCTCTCCTGTATGTAACTTTCTGTACATCGCCAATAATGTTTTCTAATAATATTATTCGGATAATATGAATAATTGTTCTGATAATGGAAAATAATTTGTGTAATGACAATTATTGAAACAACAAAGAATATAAAATATCAACGCAACAATTATTGAATCAATAAAATAAAATCTTCGAATAAGAATTATCGTAATAATTATTGAGTAGTGTCTTCTTACGTAAGAATCAATAATTGGTGCAATACGGTACTCATCGCTTGTTGAAATGCCAGATTAGTGTGTTTTAACCCATTTGGGTATTCCAACAATGTTAATGGTAACTACGCCAGTTATTTTTAAACAACTTATATTTATCGCTTTCTTCATCCAATCGCTTTTCAGTTATGGGCCCATACACGGTCGCTACTGTCCGTATTTAATATTCCTCTCGACGCGATTTAATATTCTACGACCAAACGAATATTCTCCCACAACAATGAATATTTTATAACCACTTGCTTATTTTGGAATATTTGCGTATTTAACCCCTAACTATCCACATTAATCAAATCAACCCTTACTATTTCAAAATAATAAATAGAGAAAATTAAATTTCATTAATAATAAGTTGGGGTCTTACATATACGGCACTATTCACTGAAAAATAAAATTTTTTCTTTTTGTCCAAAATATCTATTATGGATACTAGCTTTGATTGTATCCATGTTTTGATCATTCTTGAATTTTACTCCACTCTGATTACTTATGAAGAATTTTTGAACTAGGATTGTTTAAAATACGAACCTTAATATTTGTTCTTTTGTTTCACTGGATTCGTTTCCTTTAAAATATTTTTCATCATCCTCAGTCCTAAATGATGATATTACAGAATATCTTTGGCCTGTAGTGCAAAGATGAATGATTTCTTGATGAATATCTTTGGCCCGTAGTGCAAAGATGAACATGTGTTGAGATGAACATGACCTACTGATTAATATCTTTGGCTGTGAAGTACAAAGATGAGCAGTGTTTAGATGAACATGACCAATCGATGAATATCTTTGGCACATGTGCAAAGATGTATATTTGATTCGGATATATATTGATTGATGTTACGGGGATAAAATATCGACGATGAACTTTTAAATTCATATATAGAAGATAGTAGTTTGCATTCTCTACTTAACTCTTCTAATGAATTGTTGTTTCATTGCGATTGTTGATTTAAAATTGGTTTATCTATTGTATTACATTAGATTTTTCCTGTTGAAGACTAACGATAATTTGTTGTATATTATCTTAGTCATAATATTCTTCTTGGGCTAGTTGAGCTCACCCTTTTCCTTTTTGTTCCATTTTTTCTTCTCAGGATGCGAGAATGTAGCGAGTACTAGTCGGGGTATGGAATGAAGGTTCTAGAGAGAGTTGTTTAGTAGTCCTCACCATTTTTATAAAATAATGTATAAATAATTGTTGTGACGCCCCCAAAATAGGTATACATCACCCATTCTGAGTTGTCAATACATGGTACAGAAACAACTACAACTTTATTATTACAACAAGAAAAGCTGAGTTTAAATACAAATATTATCTTCTGACAATATTTATACTCAAATAAATCCTCATCACATTTATTGATACATTATTTTACAAAATGGGTGAGGACTACTAAACAATCCTTTCTAAAACCTTCATTCCATACCCCCGACTAAATTTTCGCTTTATATTCTCGCCTCACGAGAAGAATGGAACAAAAGGAAAAGGGTGAGCTCAACTAGCTCAAGAAAGAATATTATGACTAAGATAATATACAACAAATTATCGTTAGTCTTCAACAGGAAAAATCTAATAGAATACAATAGAAACAAATTTCGGATCAATATTCGCGAAATAAATAATAATTCATAGAAGAGTTACGTAGATAATGAAATCTACTATAATCTATGAATTTAATATCCATCATCAATATTTTATCCTCAGTAACATCAATCAATATTCATCTCAAATCAAATATTCATCTTTTACACTACGAAGCCAAAGATATTCATCAATCGATCATGTTCATCTCAACACTGCTCATCTTTGCACTAAAGGCCAAAGATATTCATCGATCGATCATGTTCATTTAAACACCGCTCATCTTTTTACTACTGAGCCAAAGATATTCTTCAAATCATTCATCTTTGCCTACAAAGCCAAAGATATTCAATAATATCATCATTTAAGACCGAGAATGATTAAAAATATTTTAAAAAAATCGAATCCAAAGTGAACAAAATGACAAGGATTAAGGATTAATGATTAGTACTTTGTTTTATCCATGTCCAACAATACCTCAAAAATAATCATAGTGGTGTAAAATTCAAGAATGATCAAAACATGGATACAATCAAAGCTAGTACCGAAATAGATATTTTGAACGAAAAGAAGAAATTTTATTTTTCGGTGAATAGTCTTGATATCATCGTGAATAGTCTTAGTATATGTGAATAAGAACTCAGACACCAAAAGATAGAAATTCTACAAAAAAAACATCTTCACGCTTCATAGAATAGTACTGCGTGAATAGTAACTCGTGAATAGTAACTCATGAATAAGTAACTCATGAATAAGTAACCCCGGCATGAAAAAGTTCCAAATTTGATAAAAACTTCAGATCAACATTTCAAAGATAATGATATTGAAGAAATAATATCATTTGAGAAGAAAATAACATCCCTTACCTCAAAGAATCGATTACTTGGGAAGGAAAGGTCTCAAGTGATCTTTGAATGAAACTTATCTTTGAACAAAGAACTCTCAAAGTATCTAAATACTCACAAAATACGCTCAATAATATAGAGAGAGAAAGAGAGAAAACTTTGTTTACGGTGTGATTTTCAATTCTAACTTAGCCCTCTATTTATAGGAAAATGTTAGCCCGTAAAGCGAGACTTGACTGCTACCTAAATGGCTTTACTCTTTACTATTGCCACCCACCACATTTGAAATAAAATTCAGCACATTTCTTCACCAACCACAAGTGGGGCCCACTCAATTCTAGAATTTTCCACCAAAATCAATTATAAACCTAATTTAGAATCCGACACCTCTTAAAATTCACAACAAATCATTCGTGCATTTTTAACGGTTCAAAATTTGTTGACATATACTCAACTTATGTATGTATAACATACCCAAAATTACCACAATCTAACTATTCGGATTAAAAATTATAACCCCATGATATATCTCAAAACCCCGATTTGATTTTTAATACCTCCAATCCGATAAAATCGATAAAACACCTCAACAATAATTTCTTCATTTATAACCACATAAATAAATCCATCATTTATATCCACATAAAATAAATATTTTTTTATCATATGAATCAATAATTAATTATTCACAAATAATATTACGAAATCACAATTATGACAACCAGGTAGTTCCTGGAAAGAGGGGGATTTCAGATAAGGATTTCTCTCTTCTTGGCCGCAATTAGGTGACCAAACCTCTCCTTGATGTAACTTTCTAGACATTGCCAATAATGCTATCTAATAATATTATTCAAATAATATGAATTATTGATCCGATAATGGAGATAATGTCGCGGTGACAATTATTGAACAACAATAATATAAAATATCAACGCAAAGAATTATTGAATCAATAAAATAAAATATTGAGCGATAATTCTCTTGTGAAAATTATTGAGTAGTGCCTTCTTCACGTAAGGATCAATAATTCAACAATCTTGTATCTGTCAATACCGTATTCTTTATGCGACCACGCGTATTCTTCGTATTTTAACCAATAGGGTATTCAACGATCTTGACGATAACAACTACGTAGTTATTTTTAACCAACTTATATTTGTCGTTTTCTTCATCCAATCGCTTTTTTCAGTTATGGGGCCCACACATGGGCTGCTGCCAGTCGTCTGCGAATATTCCCAGACGATCTGAATATTCCACGACCAAACGAATATTCCCAAACAAAAATGAATATTTTATAACCACTTGCTTATTTTGAAATATTTACGTATTTAACCCTTAACTATCCACATTAATCAAATCAACCCTTACTATTTCAAAATAATAAATAAAGAAAATTCCTTTTATTTAAAAAATTTGAGGTCTTACAACCTCCCTCCTTATGAAATTTAATTCCTCGAAATTGGCGTACGTGATACACAGTGTTTGAAAAGGTGAGGATACCTCGCTTTCATTTCCGTTTCCAATTCCCGGTCATTTCCTCTATAGCATGATTCCTCCACAAAACTTTAACTTGTGGTATGACCTTTCTTGGCGTAGGGCGTACTCCTTCCTATCCAAGATCTTGACAGGTACCTCCTCATACGTTAAGTCTTGGCTATCTCATCTGGTTCTAACTTCAATAACGTGGTTGGGTCTTTCACATATTTACGAAGTGCGGATATGTGAAACACATTATGAACACGAGACATACTCGGAGGTAACGCAAGTCTATAGGCTACATTTCCTACTCGGTCGAGAATTTGAAATGGACCAATAAATCGTGGATTGAGCTTTCCTCTCTTCCCAAATCTTGTAACTCCCTTCCATGGAGCAACTCATGACAATACATGATCCCTACATTAAATTCCACGTCCTTTCGATGAAGATCCGCATAACTCTTTTGTCGATCTTGGCCGTTTGTATCGTTGTCGAATTATTTGGATCTTTTCGGTGAGTCATACGTCTTAAACCGGGTCCCAACAATGTTGCTTCACCCACCTCATCCCAACATATTGGAGAACGACATTTTCGTCCATATAATGCTTGAATGGAGCCACACCTATACTTGCACGATAAGCTGTTGTTGTAAGAGAATTCCACCAATGGTAAATACTTATCCCAACCGCCCTTGAAGTCTAGGACACGAGTCTTAATAAATCTTCAAGAGTTTGAATAGTCCTCTCTCGATTGTCCGTCTGGTTTGGGGATGGTATGCCGAACTAAATCGCAAATCCGTACCCATAGCTTTTTGCAAGCTAACCCAAAATCTTGAAGTGAATCTTGGGTCACGATCCGAGACTATGGATACAGGCATGCCATGCAACCTCACGATCTCATTTACGTACATACTAGCAAGACGTTCAAGGGAATAAGTCTCCCGTATCGGTAAGAAATGAGCAGATTTGGTTAATCTATCAACAATAACCCAAATAGCATTGATGCCTTGAGAAACCGTAGGAAGACCCGTAACGAAATCCATGGTAATGTGTTCCCACTTCCATTCCGGAATCTCAAGTGGTTGCAACGGACCCTTAGGTACTAGATGCTCCGCCTTTACACGTTGACAAGTTAAACACATTGATATAAACTTTGCAATCTCTCTCTTCATATTGTTCCACCAAAATGTATGTCGAAGATCACGATACATTTTAGTACTTCCAGGATGGATTGCAAATGGTGTATTGTGTGCCTCCATCATAATCTTGTACTTCAAATCAGAGTCGTTAGGAACACAAAGTCTAGAGTGGACTCGAAGTATTCCTTCTTCATCAATTCTCGCTTCCGGAATAGCTCCTTCTTGTACTTTCTTCTTCATACGCATCGACTCCGGGTCGGTGGCTTGAGCAACCTTAACTTTTTCTATTAAAGTTGGCTCTGTCGTATACTTGACATCATCGCTTTTCGTTCCGCATATGATCTTCTACTCGATGCGTCGTTTACCACGTTAAACTTTACCGGGATGGTATTGAATAGTGTGGTCGTAGTCTTTCAATAGCTCGAGCCAACGTCGTCATTTGCCGCGTGTTGAGTTCTTTTGAGTGAAGAAATATTTAAGGCTTTTATGATCCGAATATATCTCCACTTTCTCCCCATATAGATAGTGCCTCCATATCTTTAAGCGGCAACAATGCTGCGCTAACTCTAGATCATGAGTGGGATAATTCCTCTCATACTCTTTAAGTTGTCGCGAGGCATAGGCTATGACTTTCCCACGTTGCATGAGAACACATCCTAACCCTTTGCTGAAGCATCATTTGTAGATAACAAATCCATCCGAACCGGATGGTATTGTTAGAAACAGTCTTAGAAATAAGTCTCCTCTTAAGCTCTTGGAAACTTTTCTCGCGTTCTTCGCCCCAAACGAATTTACAGATCCTTTCGAGTTAGTTTGAGTTAATGGAGTAGCGATTAGAAAAAAACCTTCCACGAATCTCCGATAATAACCAAATTAAGCCCAAAAAGCTACGTGACTTGATCCACCGACTTGGTTGCTCCCAACTTTGTATTGCTTGAATCTTGGCGGATCAACAGATACTCCATGTTTTGACACCACATGCCCAAGAAATGCTACTTCCTCGAGCGAACTCGCATTTCTTCAATTTGGCATATAGTTGGTTTTCACGAAGCCTTTGGAGTACCGACTTCAAATGGTGCTCATGATCTTCACGACTTTTGGAATATATAAGGATGTCATCAATAAAGACAACAACGAATTGATCCAAATATTCCTTGAATACTCGGTTCATCATATCCATGAAAGCCGCGGGAGCATTAGTTAGTCCAAAAGACATGACTAAGAATTCATAATGCCCATACCGAGGAGTTACGGCGGTCTTTGGAATATCCTCGATTCTAATTTTCACCGATGATATCCGAATCGAAGATCGATTTTTGAAAAGAATTGTGCCTTGCATTTGGTCAAACAAGTCATCAATACGAGGTAGAGGATACCTATTCTTGATGGTGACATGGTTCAATTCCCGATAGTCAATACAAAGTCGCATACTCCCGTCTTTCTTTTTTTACAAATAAGCAGGAGCACCCCAGGAGATGTCTTGGGGCCAGAATGAAACCGATGTCCAACAATTCTGTGTAGTTGGACCTTTAACTCTGAAGTTCAATAGGAGCCATTCGATATGGGGTTTTAGAAATGGGCTTTATGCGGGTTCAAGATCAATAAAGAATTCAACTTCACGTTACGGGGTAGGCCGGGAAGTTCTTGAAATCGTCGGAAAAGTCGATAACAACAGAATATTATTCAAATTTGGCGTGTCTTTATTCAAATCCATAACATGGGCTAAGAAAGCTTGACATTCGTTTTTCAATAAGCGAATAGCTTTATGATTAGATATGATAGTGATTGATTTTAATGGTTTAGTTGCTTGAATTAAATACAACGAGTTTGGTTAGGAATATGAAAACTAACAACCTTACGAAAACAATCAATTTTGGCATGATGAGTAGTTAACCAATCAATCCCTAAAATCACATCAAAAGCAAGTATCTTTAAAGAGATAAGGTCAACGGGTAAGGTGATGGTGCCAACTTGAATCAAACAAAATTTATAAGCGATGGATGTGATGAAAGTTTCTCTAACGGAGTTTCCACGATAGGTCAAAGTCTAATTTCTCCTAATCAAGTTTAAGCGTTGAGCACAAGCGGGAGAGATAAATGAATGGGTAAAGACTGCCGGTATCAAGTAAGGTATAAACTTCACAAGAATTTATAAATAAACTTACCCGTGATCACCTCGTTTGGGTTCCTCGCATTATGACCAAATCCACAACAAACGCTCTTCCGGAATCGTTGACTTTGACTTTTACGGGACGATCTTTTGAGTCACCGTCCCCGTGAACTAGGTTTACGCTCTGCGCATAATCTCGAAGCGATATGTCCTTCCTTTCCACAACTATAGCATACCTTGAACTGTTGTGGGCGGTTTGGTGATATGTCCCTCTTTTCGCATTTGTAGCATATAATGGGTGGTCGTTCTCCTCCTTAGAACCGATTCTTTGCCAAGACCTGTCGTCTTCACATAGTCGTTGTTAAATCTCCTCTTTTAAAATCTCCTCTGACTCGCTTCTTACATTTTCATGACCATGATTACCACCAGAGTGGTTACCATTTACATCTGTCTGTTTCTTTCTCCATGAGTTATCATTATTACATTGGCTGCTATCTACGATACGATCCTGGTTATGGTCCTCGATTGGTAGTACTTTCGTTATCTCGCTTTCTAATAATTGAGCCATTTTACAACATCTCGAATAAAGAGAAAGTTTATGAGAAATGAGATCTTGACGTATCTTGGGTTTCAAACCTCTAAGAAACATCCGCGTCATCGTTCCTCATTCTCCACCAAATGAGGTCTGAACACGGATAACTCTGCAAACTTTGCCTCGTCTTGAGACACCGCTCATGTTGTTTTGTTCCAATCGATGAACTCCACTTCCTTCGTATAGACGAACACTTTCGGGAAAGTATTTGTCATTAAATAGTCTCTGAAACGTCTCCCAAGAGACATCTTTGAGTCTTGCGTTTGGATGGAGCACGCTTCACGAGACTCCCACCGATGAATCTGCCTGCATACGGAACATAAAGGTGGCGAATGGAACCTTCTGTTCCTCCGTGCATCCCAAGACATCGAATATCTTGGTAATTTGTTTGACCCATGTTTCCGCCATGATCGGATCGGCTTTCCCTTAAATTCGGTGGTCCCAACTCTTTGAAGCTTGCTTGTTTGTGACAACCCGTGAATTACTATCATTTCCTCCTGTATTTTGAACACGAGTCTCCTCGTCTGATTTTTTGCATGAATCGCAAAAAGCTTCTAAACATCCCTCGTTCATCATCTGCTTTCGGTGGTGTTGTTCACGGGAGGAACATTGCCCGACTGTTGCACGTTCTCTCGTTGGTAAAATCAGGCATCTCCACGGTCTCATTTACTCCTTTGTTAATATTCTCGATCGACATTCTCAAATCATCATCATAAAACAAGGGTTAATTAAGGAAATCAATATATCACATAATATCCCTATATCTTGACCAACTAACAAATAAGCTTAAGTAGGACACACTTTAGCGAAGGATTTACTCGTCTCTCCTCCTAGTTTACATTCCCCGATCTCATGGAGATCATATCCTAAGCTCGATACCAATTGTGGCGCCCCAAAATAGGTATACATCACCCATTCTGAGTTGTCGATACATGAATGCGAAACAACTACAACTTTATTATTACAACGATGAAAGCGTGAGTTTAAATACAAATATTATCTTACAGACAATATTTATACTCAAATAAATCCTCATCACATTTATTGATACATTATTTTACAAAATGGTGAGGACTACTAAACAATCCTTTCTAAAACCTTCATTCCATACCCCAGAGCTAGTATACTGTTATATTCTCGCCTCACGAGAAGAATGGAACAAAAAGGAAAAGGGTGAGCTCAACTAGCTCGATAAAGAATATTATGACTAAGATAATATACAACAAATTATCGTTAGTCTTCAACGAGGGAAAAATCTAATAGAATCTGATAGACAACAAATTTCGGATCAATATTACATGCATGAAATAATAATTCATAGAAGAGTTACGTAGATAATGAAATCTACTATAATCTATGAATTTAACGATCCATCATCAATATTTTATCCTGTAACATCAATCAATATTCATCTCAAATCAAATATTCATCTTTTTTTACTACGGGCCAAAGATATTCATCAATCGGTCATGTTCATCTCAACACTGTTCATCTTTTGCACTAAAGGCCAAAGATATTCATCGATCGGTCATGTTCATTTAAACACCGCCATCTTTTGCACTACTGGGCCAAAGATATTCTTGAAAATCATTCATCTTTGCACTACTGGCCAAAGATATTCAATAATATCATCATTTAAGGCGAGAATGATTAAAATATTTTTAAAGAATCGAATCCGATTGAAACAAAATGACAAGGATTAAGGATTAATGATTAGTACTTTGTTTTATCCATGTCCAACAATACCTCAAAAATAATCATAGTGGTGTAAAATTCAAGAATGATCAAAACATGGATCAATCAAAGCTAGTACCCGAATAGATATTTTGACGAAAAGAAGAAATTTTATTTTTGATTGAATAGTCAAGTATCATATCGTGAATAGTCTTGGTATATGTGAATAGTAACTCAGACACCAAAAGATAGAAATTCCACAAAAAAACATCTTCACGCTTCATAGATAATAGTACTCGTGAATAGTAACTCGTGAATAGTAACTCATGAATAGTAACTCATGAATAATGAACCCCCAGACATGAAAAAGTTCCAAATTTGATAAAAACTTCAGATCAACATTTCAAAGATAATGATATTGAAGAAATAATATCATTTGAGAAAAAATAACATCCCTTACCTCGAAAGAATCGATGCCTTGGAAGGAAGGTCGGAAGTGATCTTTGAATGAAACTTATCTTTGAGCAATGAACTCTCAAAGTATCTAAATACTCACAAAATACGCTCAATAATATAGAGAGAGAGAAAGAAAACTTTGTTTACGGTGTGATTTTCAATTCTAACTTAGCCCTCTATTTATAGGAAAATGTTAGCCGTAGCAAGCGGACTTGACTGCTACTTTGATGGCTTTACCTGCTACTATTGCCACCCACCACATTTGAAATAAAATTCAGCACATTTCTTCACCAACCACAAGTGGGGCCCACTCAATTCTAGAATTTTCCACCAAAATCAATTATAAACCTAATTTAGAATCAGACACCTCTTAAAATTCACAACAAATCATTAGTGCATTTTTAACGGTTCAAAAAATTTGTTGACATATACTCAACTTATGTATGTATAACATACCCAAAAATTACCACAATCTAACGGTTTGGATTAAAAATTATAACCCCATAATATATCTCAAAAACCCACGATTTGATTTTTAATACCTCCAATCCGATAAAATCTTGATAAAACACCTCAACAATAATTTCTTCATTTATAACCACATAAATAAATCCATCATTTATATCCACATAAAATAAATATTTTTTTATCATATGAATCAATAATTAATTATTCACAAATAATATTACGAAATCACAATTATAATGACCAGTAGTTCCCGGAAGAGGGGGGATTTAGATAAGGATTTCTCCTTCTTGGCAATTGATTTAGGTGACCAAACCTCTCCTCGATGAACTTTCTAGACATTGCCAATAATGCTATCTAATAATATTATTCAAATAATATGAATTATTGATCCGATAATGGAGATAATAATGCGATGACAATTATTGAACAACAATAATATAAAATATCAACGCAAAGAATTATTGAATCAATAAAATAAAATATTGAGCGATAACTCTTTGTGAAAATTATTGAGTAGTGCCTTCTACGTAAGGATCAATAATTCAACAATCTTGTATGCGATCTGGTATGCTCTTCTTTATGCGACCACGCGTATTCATTGTATTTTAACCACCGGGTATTCCAACGATCTTGGCAGTAATAACACTACTGTAGTTATTTTAACCAACTTATATTTGTCGTTTTCTTCATCCAATCGCTTTTTCGTTATGGGGCCCACACATGGGCTACTTGGCCGCATTCGTCTACGAATATTCCCGACAAGCGATCTGAATATTCCACGACCAAACGAATATTCTCCACAAAATGAATATTTTATAACCACTTGCTTATTTTGAAATATTTGCGTGATTTAACCCTTAACTATCCACATTAATCAAATCAACCCTTACTATTTCAAAATAATAAATAAAGGAAATTCCTTTTTATTTAAAAAAAATTTGAGGTCTTACAATTGTGATGAGAATTTATTTGGGTATGTATAGTGTCATACAGAAATAATAATTGTATTTAAACTCACAGCTTTATATGTTGTAATAATAAAGTTGTAGTTATTTCTATACCATGTATTTGGCGACTTCGAAATGGGTTGGATGGAATGGACCTATTTTTGGGGGCGCCACAATTGGTATCGAGCTTAGGGATATGATCTCCCAGCGGAGATCGTGGAATAGAACTAGGAGGGAGAGACGAGTAAATCCTTCGCTAGTGTGTCCTACCTAAGCTTATTTGTTAGTTGTGCCAGAAGACCCCAAATTATTAATAAATGAAATTTATTTTCCTCTATTTATTATTTTGAAATAGTAAGGGTTGATTTGATTAATGTGGATAGTTATGGGTAAAATCACGCAAAATATTTCGAATAAACAAGTGGTTATAAAATATTCATTATCGTCTTGGAATATTCGTTTGGTCGTGGAATATTCAATCTTGTCGGGAATATTAAATGCTGACGGCATTGATCTTTTATGGGTCCCATAACTGAAAGCGATTGGATGAAAGAAAAGCGACAAATATAAGTTGTTTATAAATAACGGCGTTGGTTATTCACGATTATCTTTGTTGGAATACCCGGTGGTTAAAAACACACTAATACGCGTTGTTGAGCAAAGAAGCACACGGTATTGCACCAATTATTGATTCTTACGTGAAGGCAATACTCAATAATTGTTACGATAATTAATTACTCAAGATTTTTTTTTATTGATTCAATAATTGTTGCGTTGATATTTTATATTCTTGTTGTTTATAATTGTCATTACGATATTTTTTATTATCGAAGCAATAATTCATATTATCTGAATAATATTATTAGATAACATTATTGGCAATGTCTAGAAAGTTACATCTAAGAGAGGTTTGGTCACCTAATTGCAGGCCAAGAAGAGAAATTCTTATTGGAAAGCTCCTCTTTCCTGAAAGCTGCACAGTTGTCGATAATGTGATTACTATAATATTATTTGTGAATAATTAATTATTGATTTATATGATGAGGAAAATATTGATTTTATGTGGATATAGATGGAGAAAATTTTTAAAATGACAATTGTTGAAAATTAATATTTTATCTTTTTACGATAAAATAATTCATTTAAATATATTATTTTAATAATATATTAACGGTGATATTTTTTACAACGAATGTGGGATATATGAGTATCGAGGAAGAAGAGTATTTTTTGTTGTAATAAATGTTTAAAACATGTTAAACATGTCGGTGGACCCCATTTCTTGACTGAAATTTGATTATAGCCTATAAAATTGTCCGTATGTGGATTTCGGTCAATTTCTGTTTGGAATTTGGAAAAACTTTCTTCTGCAAAGTTGTAGAGAATTGAATTTCCTATAAAAAGTCATGAGATTCGAATTTTCTGATAAAATGGCTATTTATTATGAATTATTGAAGTTCGAAGTTCAAAATAATTGATTTTTGGAAGTTTTATTTATTTTTATTAATAAAAACGTTTTTTATATGTTGTGGGCATATTTAACATGTGCATGGTGGCTGAATTCAGATTCAAGATGTGGGCGTATGAATTTTGTTTATATATAATATAATTATATTCAATTTTACTCGCTTTGGTGTTACGAAGCGATTTCCTATAAATAGGGTCTTGGGTTAGAATTGAAAATCACACGAAATCTGAGTTTTCTCTCTATATTATCGAAGCGTATTCTTGTGAGTATTTTGAGTATACTTTGAGTATTGCTATACTTGTCTGAGTTCAAGTCATAGCTTTATATCCTGTGTTTAACTAAAATCTTGTCTTTCGAGGTAAGGATGTTATTTTCTTCACAAATGATATTATTTCTTCAATATCATTATCTTTGAAATATTGGTTGAACTTTTTATCAAATTTGGAATTTTTTTCATGTCGGGATTACTATTCATGAGTTCTTATTCACGAGTTACTATTCACGAAGTTATTATTCACGAGTTACTTATTCACGAGTTACTATTCACGAGTACTATTCATGAAGCGTGAAGATGTTTTTGTGGAATTTCTATCTTTTGGTGTTCTGAGTTACTATTCACGTATCTGACTATTCACGTATCTGACTATTCACGAATCATGGCACTATTCATCTAAAAATGAAAATTTTCTTTTCGTCCAAAATATATCTATTCGAGACTAGCTTTGATTGTATCCATGTTTTGATCATTCTTGAATTTTACACCACTATGATTATTTTTGAGGTATTTTTGGATGTGGATAAAACAAAGTACGAATCCTTAATCCTTAATCCTTGTCATTTTGTTTCACTGGATTCGTTTCTTTAAAAATATTTTTCATCATCTTCAGTCTTAAATGATGATATTATGGAATATCTTTGGCACATGTAGTGCAAAGATGAATGTTTTCAAAGAATATCTTTGGCCGTAGGTGCAAAGATGAACAGTGTTTAGATGAACACGACTAATCGATGAATATCTTTGGCACAGTAGTGCAAAGATGAATATTTGATTCCGGATGTATGTTGATTGATGTTACGGGGATAAAAGATAGAGATTTATTTAACTTTTAAATTCATACATAGAAGATAGTAGTTGCATTCTCTACTTAACTCTTCTAATGAATTATTATTTCATTGTGAATATTGGTTTAAAAACTTGTTGTCTATTGTATTCTATTAGTTTTTTTCTGTTGAAGACTAATGATAATTTGTTGTATATTATCTTAGTCATAATATTCTTTATCGGGCTAGTTGAGCTCACCCTTTTCCTTTTTGTTCCATTTTTCTTCTCGGAGGCGAGAATGTATTAGCAGTACTAGTCGGGGTATGGAATGAAGGTTCTAGAGAGTTGTTTTTAGTAGTCCTCACCATTTTGTAAAATAATGTATCAATAATTATGATGGGGATTTGTTTGCGTGTGGATATTGTGCAGATGGCAATATCTCGTATTTAAACTCACAGTTTATATGTTGTAATAATAAAGTTGTAGTTATTTACATACCATGTATTTGGCGACTTCGAGAATGGGTTGGATGGAATGGACCTATTTTGGGGCGGCCATACGGTCGATATATAAGCGATATTATGTGATATATTGATTTCCTTAATTAACCCTTGTTTTATGACAATATTTGAGAATGTCGAATGAGAATATTAACAATGGAGTAAATGAGACCGTGGAGATGCTGTCTTTACCAACGAGGAGAACGCGTCTGGCAATGCTTAAGAATGTACCTCCTGTGAACAACACCACCGGCGAGATGATGATGAACGAGGGATGTTTAGTAGCTTTTTCTTTGTTCATGCAAAAATCGGATGAGGGAGACTCGTGTTCAAAATACGGGAGAGGAAATAATAGCAATTCACGGGTGGTCACAAATGCGAGTTCAAAGAGTTGGGACCACCGAACTACAGGGAAAGCGGGATCCGATTAAAGGCGGAGACGTGGGTCAAACAAATTACCAAGATATTCGATGTCTTGGGATGTACGGAGGAATGTAAGTTCCATTCGCTACTTTTATGTTCCGTAACGAGGCGCGACATTGGTGGGAATCGTGAAGCGTACCCATCCAAATACTTTCAAGATGTCATTGGAGACGTTTGAAAGCAGTTCAATGACAAGTACTTCCCTGAAAGTATTCGTATATGAAGGAAGTGGAGTTTATTAGACGGAGCGAGAATAACATGGCGGTGTCGTCCCAAAGACGAAAGCGGTTCATGGAGTTATCGAGTTCAGACCTCATTTGGTGGAGAATGAGGAGCGTATGACGCGGATGTTTCGAGAGGTTTGAAACCCGATACTTGATATCTCATTTCTCATAAATTTTCTCTCTATTCAGATGTTGTCAATGTGGCTCGGTGTTAGAACAAGATAACGAGCGAGATACGTTCAACCAAGGACCATAACCAAGATCATCTGAAAGATAGCGATCGTTAGAATAACGATAACCAAATGCGGAGAAAGAAGAATATGGATAAAAGCGGTAACCACTCTGGTGGTAATCGTGGCCATGAAAATAGAAGAAGTGAGTCGGGAGGAGATTTTAAAAGAGGAGATTCAACAACGACCATGTGAAGACGTCGGCACAAGATGAGTAACCCCAGTTCCAAGGGTGGAGAAAGACCATCGGTCGTATGTTACAAATCTTGGGAAAGAGGGACATATCATTGCCCCCTGCAACAGCTTTAAGGTATGCTATAATTGTGGAAAAAGAAGGACATATCGCCGAGATCAGACGATATCGAAACCCGATCTAGCGGAAAGGTGACTCAAAGATCGTCCCGAAAAAGTCAAAGTCAACGATTCCTAGAAGAGCGTTTGTCGTGACTTCGGTCAAAATGCAAGAGAACGAACGAAGTTAGCACGGGTTAGTTAATTATAAATTCTTGCGAAGTTTATACCTTACTAGATATCTGGGATTCTACCCATTCTTTTATCTCTCTTTGCTTGTGCTCAACGTTTGAACTTGACTATGGAGAAATTAGACTTTGACCTATTTATGGAGACTCCATTAGGAGAAACTTTCATTATATCCGTTGTTTAGAAATCTTGCTTGATTCAGGTTGGCACTATCACATTACCTGTTAACCTTATTTCTATAGAGATATTTTCTTTTGATGTGATTTTAAGGTTAACTACTCATCAAACCAAAATTGATTACTTTCGTAAGGTTGTTAGTTTTCATATTCCTAAGCAACCTGTTATTCGAATTCAAGCAATCAAACCATTGTAGTCAAACATTTTCATATCAAGCAATGAAGTCATTCGTTTATTACGGATGTCAAGTTTTCTTAGTCCATGTTATGGATTTGAATAAAGACACGTCAGATTTGAATAATATTCCTATTGTTAGTAAATTTCCTGACGTATTTCCTGAAGAATTTCTTGGCTTACTCCCAAAGCCTGATATTAAATTTTGTATCGACTTTGAACCCAGTACAAAACTCATTTCTAAAATCTCATATCGAATGGCTCTATTGAACTTCGAGAGTTAAAAATTCAACTATAAATTTAGTACTGAGCCTTTATCTGGTGACTTCCTTTGTGGAATGCACCGAAGCCGCATCTCGTAGGGGACACCATATTCGTGCGATAGTAAACTGATAGGTGTCATTGTAACGTGCTATCCAAGGTTGAGATATGAGTCACAATTGAGAACAACCTAAGTCGATAATCGAAATACATAGCTTTTTAGGCTTAGTTGGTTATTATCGGAGATTCGTTGAAGGATATTCTCGAATCGCTATTCCATTAACGCAGCTGACTCGTAGAGATACAAAATTCAAATGGAGCAAGGAATATGGGAAGAGCTTCGAAGAACTCAAGAGGAGACTCATTTCAGCACATGTTCTGACCATGCCATCCTGGAAAAGCGAATGTGGTAGCTGACGTGTTGAGTAGAAGATCGTATACAAGTACGAGTATGATATTGTCAAAGACTCATTTCGTATAATTTACAAATAATAGAGATGGAGATGAAAACTCTAGGTACCCACGTGATGATATACGAGTATAATCGACTTTAATCGATAAAGTTAAAGATGTTCAAGCTACACACCGGAGCTGATGAATTTGAAGAAGGAGGTGCAAGAAGTTGTTATTTCAAAAGCGAGAATCGGTGAGGTGAGAAAAGCTCAAACCTTCGATTTATTAATCCATTTGAAATTCTTGATCGAATAGGAACTGTGGCCTATAGACTCATTTTACCGCCAAGTATGACGCGTGTTCATAACGTTTTTCACGTATCGATGTTACGTAAATATGTGGACGACCCGAACCATGTCATTGAGTTAGAACCGAACGAGATAGCCGAAGACTTAACGTACGAGGAGGTACCTGTCAAGATCTTGGATAGGTAGGAACATGTCCTATGTACCGAGGTTATACCACAAGTTAAGGTTTTGTGGAGAAACCATGCTATTGAGGAAATGACCTGGGAGTTGGAAACGGAAATGAAAGCGAGGTATTCTCATCTTTTCGAAACACCAGGTACGTACGTCAACAATGAATATTTTATAACCACTTGCTTATTTTGAAATATTTGCGTATTTAACCCCTAACTATCCACATTAATCAAATCAACCCTTACTATTTCAAAATAATAAATAGAGAAAATTAAATTTCATTAATAATAAGTTGGGGTCTTACATACTGCTACTATTCAATTTGAAAATAAAATTTTTCTTTTGTCCAAAATATCTATTATGGATACTAGCTTTGATTGTATCCATGTTTTGATCATTCTTGAATTTTACTCCACGATTACTTATGAAGAATTTTTGAACTAGGATTGTTTAAAATCTGAACCTTAATATTTGTTCTTTTGTTTCACCGGATTCGTTTCCTTTAAAATATTTTTCATCATCCTCGGTCCTAAATGATGATATTACGTAATATCTTTGGCACGTAGTGCAAAGATGAATGATTTCTTGATGAATATCTTTGGCCGTAGTCAAAGATGAACATGTGTTGAGATGAACATGACTCTTGATTAATATCTTTGGCCCGTAGTACAAAGATGAGCAGTGTTTAGATGAACACTGACCAATGATGAATATCTTTGGCTCATGGTGCAAAGATGTATATTTGATTCCGGATATATATTGATTGATGTTACAGGGGATAAAATATCGACGATGAACTTTTAAATTCATATATAGAAGATAGTAGTTTGCATTCTCTACTTAACTCTTCTAATGAATTGTTGTTTCACTTGCGATTGTTGATTTAAAATTGGTTGTCTATTGTATTCTATTAGATTTTCCTGTTGAAGACTAACGATAATTTGTTGTATATTATCTTAGTCATAATATTCTTCTTTGGGCTAGTTGAGCTCACCCTTTTCCTTTTTGTTCCATTTTTCTTCTCGGGATGCGAGAATGTAGCGAGTCTTAGTCGAGGTATGGAATGAAGGTTCTAGAGAGTTGTTTAGTAGTCCTCACCATTTTATAAAATAATGTATAAATAATTGTTGTGGCGCCCCAAAATAGGTATATATCACCCATTCTCGAGTTGTCAATACATGGTACGTAAACAACTACAACTTTATTATTACAACAAAGAAAAAGCTGTGAGTTTAAATACAAATATTATCTTCTGTATAATATTTATACTCAAATAAATCCTCATCACATTTATTGATACATTATTTTACAAAATGGTGAGGACTACTAAACAATCCTTTCTAAAACCTTCATTCCATACCCTCAGGCTGCATACTTCGCTATATTCTCGCCTCCCGAGAAGAATGGAACAAAAGGAAAAGGGTGAGCTCAACTAGCTCAAGAAGAATATTATGACTAAGATAATATACAACAAATTATCGTTAGTCTTCAACAGGGAAAAATCTAATAGAATACAATGAATAAACAAATTTCGATCAATATTCAAGCGGAAATAATAATTCATAAGAAGAGTTACGTGAATAATGAAATCTACTATAATCTATGAATTTAACGATCCATCATCAATATTTTATCCTCGTAACATCAATCAATATTCATCTCAAATCAAATATTCATCTTTACTCACAAAGCCAAAGATATTCATCAATCGGCGTATGTTCATCTCAACACTGCTTCATCTTTGCACTAAAGGCCAAAGATATTCATCAAGGCCATGTTCATTTAAACACTCGCCATCTTTTTCACTACACTGCCAAAGATATTCTTCAGAAATCATTCATCTTTGCACTTCATGTGCCAAAGATATTCAATAATATCATCATTTAAGACCGAGAATGATTAAAAATATTTTTAAAGAACGAATCCAATTGAAACAAAATGACAAGGATTAAGGATTAATGATTCGTATTTGTTTTATCCATGTCCAACAATACCTCAAAAATAATCATAGTGGTGTAAAATTCAAGAATGATCAAAAACATGGATACAATCAAAGCTAGTACCGAATAGATATTTTGACGAAAAGAAGAAATTTTATTTTTCTATGAATAATCTTAGATATCGTGAATAGTCTTGAGTATATGTGAATAGTAACTCAGACACCAAAAGATAGAAATTCCACAAAAAAACATCTTCACGCTCTTACATGAATAGTACTGCGTGAATAGTAACTCGTGAATAGTAACTCATGAATAAGAACTCATGAATAAGTAACCCAGACATGAAAAAGTTCCAAATTTGATAAAAACTTGAGATCAACATTTCAAAGATAATGATATTGAAGAAATAATATCATTTGAGAAGAAAATAACATCCACTTACCTCGAAAGAATCAATGCTTGGAAGGAAAGGTCGGAAGTGATCTTTGAATGAAACTTATCTTGAATAAAGAACTCTCAAAGTATCTAAATACTCACAAAATACGCTCAATAATATAGAGAGAAAGAGAAAAACTTTGTTTACGGTGTGTGATTTTCAATTCTAACTTAGCCCTCTATTTATAGGAAAATGTTAGCCGTAAAGCATTTGACTTGCTACTGATGGCTTTACTTGCTACTATTGCCACCCACCACATTTGAAATAAAATTCAGCACATTTCTTCACCAACCACAAGTGGGGCCCACTCAATTCTAGAATTTTCCACCAAAATCAATTATAAACCTAATTTAGAATCCGACACCTCTTAAAATTCACAACAAATCATTCGTGCATTTTTAATTCGTTCAAAATTTGTTGACATATACTCAACTTATGTATGTATAACATACCCAAAATTACCACAATCTAACGGTTGGGATTAAAAATTATAACCCCGCAATATATCTCAAAACCCCGATTTGATTTTTAATACCTCCAATCCGATAAAATCTTGATAAAACACCTCAACAATAATTTCTTCATTTATAACCACATAAATAAATCCATCATTTATATCCACATAAAATAAATATTTTTTATCATATGAATCAATAATTAATTATTCACAAATAATATTACGGAATCACATTATAATGACCAGTAGATCCAGGAAAGAGGGGCTTTCAGAGTAAAGATTTCTCACTTCTTGGCCTATGATTAGGTGACCAAACCTCTCCTCGACAGAACTTTCTAGACATTGCCAATAATGCTATCTAATAATATTATTCAAATAATATGAATTATTGATCGATAATGGAGATAATGTATGCGATGTTATTATTGAACAACAATAATATAAAATATCAACGCAATGATTATTGAATCAATAAAATAAAATATTGAGCGATGCTTCTACTATGAAAATTATTGAGTAGTGCCTTCTTACGTAAGGATCAATAATTCAACAATCTTTGTGCTGTCTGGTGTCTTCTTTGTGCGACCACAGCGTATTCTTTGTATTTTAACCATCGGGTATTCAATGATCTTGACGGTAACAACTACGCCGATTATTTTAACCAACTTATATTTGTCGTTTTCTTCATCCATCGCTTTCCAGTTATAGGGCCCACACGTGGTATTGCGTAAATCGTACGAATATTCCCAAGCGATCTGAATATTCCACGACCAAACGAATATTCCTCGATAAAATGAATATTTTATAACCACTGCTTATTTTTTGAAATATTTGCGTATTTAACCCTTAACTATTCATTAATCAAATCAACCCTTACTATTTCAAAATAATAAATAAAGGAAATTCCTTTTTATTTAAAAAATTTGAGGTCTTACAATGAAGGGTTGATTTGATTAATGTGAATAGTTATGGGTAAAATACGCAAATATTTCAATAAGCAAGTGGTTATAAAATATTCATTATTGTCGTGGAATATTCGTCTTGTCGAGGAATATTCGTATGCACTAACAGCGATCTTTGTGGGCCCCATAACTGGAAAGCGATTGGATGAAAGAAAACGACAAGTATAAGTTGTTTATAAATAACGGCGTAGTTATTATTAGATATCTTGCTGAATAATTCGGTGGTTAAAACACACTAATACGCGTTGTTGAGCAATAAGACATGCAGTATTGCACCAATTATTGATTCTTACGTGAAGGCACTACTCAATAATGGTTACTGATAATTATTGCTCAAAGATTTTATTTTATTGATTCAATAATTGCTTTGCGATAATATTTTATATTACTTGTTGTTTCAATAAATTGTCATTACACATGATTTTCCATTATCTCGAGCAATAATTCATATTATCCGAATAATATTATTGGATAACATTATTGGCAATGTCTAGAAAGTTCGCCTAAGGAGAGAGGTTTGGTCACCTAATTGCGGCCAAAGAAGTGAGAAATCTTTATTGAAAGCCCTCTTCCTTTCTACCGAGCTACAAGATCAAGATCTTGTGATTCTGTAATATTATTTGTGAATAATTAATTATTGATTTATATGATGAGAAAAATATTGATTTTATGTGGATATAGATGGAGAAAATTTTTAATGTGACAATTGTTGAAAATTAATATTTTATCTTTTTCTGATAAAATAATTCATTTAAATATATTATTTTAATAATATATTAACTGTGATATTTTTATAATGAATGTGGAATATATGAGTATATGAGGATGAAGAATATTTTTGTGGTATTAAATGTTTAACACATATTTTGTGTTGGTGGACACAATTATTAATAGAAATTTGATTATAGCACGTAAAATCGCTTGGTTTGTGAATTTCCTTAATTTACATTTGGAATTTGGAAAACTTCCTTCTGCAAAGTTGTAGATAATGGAATTTCCTATGGAAAGTAACGAGTTTCAATTTTTCTGATAAAAGAGCTATTTATTATGAATTATTTAAGTTCAAGCTCAAAATAATTGATTTTTGGAAGTTTTAATTATGTTTTTTAAGAAAACGCGTTTTCAAATGTTGGTGGCCATCTTTAACATGTGCTTGATGGTTGAGATCAGATTGTCTAGATGGGCGTGAGAATTTATTAAATATATTAATATTATATTAAATTTTCGCTTTTGGTGTTTTAAGCGTTTTTACATAAATAAGGTCTTGGGTTAGAATTGAAAATTACACCGTAACCCGAAGTTTTCTCTCTATATTATCGAACGTATTCTTGTGAGTATTTTGAGTATACTTTGAGTATTGCTATACGGTCTGAAGTTCAAGTTATAAAGATATATCCGATGTTTCAACTGTTAAATCTTTGTCTTTTCGAGGTAAGGGATGTTATTTTATTCGAAATGATATTATTTCTTCAATATCATTATCTTGAAATATTTGTTAGAAATTTTATCAAATTTGGAACTTTTTCATGTATGGGAGTTCTTATTCACGAGTTCTTATTCATGAAAGTCTTATTCACGAAGCGTGAAGATATTTTTTTGTGAAATTTCTATCTTTTGGTGGTGTCGAATTCTTATTCACGATACTGCCTATTCAATTTAGAAAATAAAATTTCTTCTTTTTGTCCAAAATATCTATTATGGATACTAAATTTGATTGTATCCAATGCTTTTGATCATTCTTGAATTTTACTCCACTCGATTACTTATGAAGTATTTTTGAACCTGGAATTGTTTAAAATCTTAATCCTTATTATTTGTTCTTTTGTTTCACTTTGATTCATTTCCTTTAAAATATTTTTCATCATCCTCGGTCTAAAATGATGATATTCTTTGAATATCTTTGGCAGAATGCAAAGATGAATGATTTCTTGATGAATATCTTTGACCGTAGTCGCAAAGATGAACATGTGTTGAGATGAACATGACTCTTTCGATTAATATCTTTGGCAGTAGTACAAAAGATGAGCAGTGTTTAGATGAACACGACTAATAAATGAATATCTTTGGCTTGTAGTGCAAAGATGTACATTTGATTCCGAATATATATTGATTGATGTTACGGGGATAAAATATCGATGATGAACTTTTAAATTCATATATAGAAGATAGTAGTTTGCATTCTCTACTTAACTCTTCTAAATGAATTGTTGTTTCATTGCGATTGTTGATTTAAAATTGGTTGTCTCATTGTTGAAGATAACGATAATTTGTTGTATATTATCTTAGTCATAATATTCTTTACTTGCTATTGAAAACTTCACCCTTTTCTTTTTGTTATTTTTTTTCTTCTTGGGAGCGAGAATGTAGCGAAGTCTTAGTGAATTATGGAATGAAGGTTAGAGAGTTGTTTAGTAGTCCTCGCTATTTTTATAAAATAATGTATAAATAATTATGATGAGGATTTATTTGGGTATGTATATTGTCTAGAAGACAATAAAGTTGTAGTTATTTTTGTACAATGTATTTGGCGACTCAAAATGGGTTGGATGAAATGGACCTATTTTGGGAGCGTCACAACATGCCACAACAATTAATACATACTCAATCATCAACACATATCCAACCATCAAAACATAAGATGTCGGTACTAATTTCAAAAAAATTCGACAGAATTTTTTTTAAAAATAAATATCCAAAAAATTTATAATAATTCATACATATCCAAACCACCCATCATCGATACATATCATCATCAAGTGTTGGATGTGAATAAAAATGGAACTCAAATTTTAAACCATATAAACTACTACTACTACTACAGTACTACTACTTTTCAATACACTTAACGCATGAGCGGTTGAATAGTGGTGGTGGGTTTGAAGACAAAATGAGAAATAGTAGTAGTAAGAAAAGGAAGGAGAGAGAAGTTTGGTATAAATGAAACGAGGGCATAACTTTATTGGACTTGGTGGGATCAACCAAAACGCCACAACAAGACAAGCCAAACGCTGTTCTTAGTTGTTGACCTAAACACACTACCTGCCAATTTCCATGTGGCCCGCACCTCATCTATTTATGGAGTATATATATATATATATATATATGGTAATGATCAAGAGCACTCTCCTTAAATATCATTTCGTTTTAAATAGCATTCTTTTATTAAAACTTCATCGTTTTGGAGGGAAGCGGTGGTATTTTTGTAAATACGCGATGGCATTGTATTTACAAAAATACTACCGCGTCCTTCCAAAACGACGTAATTTTAATAAAAGAATGCTATTTAAGGCGAAATACTATTGATCCTAACCGTGTATATATATATATATATATATGACACATTAACCCCCCCCCCACCCATGACACGACAAGAAAATACTAAAGGATAAAATTTACAAAAGCAAAATGAGATATAATGATCGATTCACAATTGATAACTATGAGATAAAAAGTTATTATATTATTCAACTATCTAATTTAAAATTAATTATTAATAACTATAATAATCTCTTAAATTATATATTAAGTCTTTAGGTTTTAATTGTCTGATAATAAATTTTATGTGATGATATTTTGTAACATTCATACCAAGTAATTTGAACAATCGGGTCACGTGAAAAGAGGAGATTCGTAATGATCTTAATTTGATATCATGTTAAAATATATAACTAAAAACTTAATGGGTAAATTTTTTTACCTAAAATATACTTATATATAATAAATTTTAAATTATCCTTCTAGAGATAATTTCATGGGTGGGAGATCGATGAATGATCATATATACAATTGTTGAATTTTGTTTTTTTAATATATATATATATATATATATATATATATATGTTGAGAAAAGTACGCCAAAAATAATTTATATTTCAGGAATTACTTTTTCGTCTTTGTGCAATTGAATATGAAATCAACAAAACCAATTATGAGAACAAAAATAACAAATAACCATCCACAAGCAAGATACTAAATTTACGTGAAAACCCTCTAAAATTAAGAGGTAAAAATCACGGTTCAAACAATCTAATCTCCACTATATCACTAATAATGAAACTATGATAATCCTCTCAAGTTTTATGCCCTAAAACTTGAGATTACCTAATAAATTGAGATAATACAAATTTACCTTTAAATAAGTTGAGAAACCTAATTAACTTCACCACCAAAAAACACCCCAAGCAATAAAGTCTTCAAGCTTTCAATTGAACGGAGATAATGGCGGATATCCACGAACAACAAACAATAATTCTCTCAATTTATTCTTTTGGTATCTTCTTACCACCAAGCTTATCTATCTCATATCTCAAATAAGACTCCCTCATAGCCTTATTTATAGTATTCTTCTTAATCCATTCCTATTATGGATTAGAAACAATTTATTCTCCTAATCAAATTAGGGATCACATCTCCTTGTCTTGGTCACCAACCACTCTAACAAGTAAATCCTTTTTCAACTTGGATTCCTTTCATGTAATCTCCAATTCCAATATTGCTTCCATTAACCCAATTTCTAATTGGATTAATATCAAGTATATAAACTCATTCTTTTCTATCTTGGATTCTATCTCATGGGTGAGGACCCACACCCAACAATCTCCCCCTCCGAACCCATGAGAGGAGGGATCACCAACCACAACTTCTTACTCGGAGTTAATTCCAACGAAGTCTTGGCTCAACTCAATCTTTTTGGAATTTTCGAATATCTTCATGCCCGGCTTTGTCTCATCGGCATGGTTCTTCTCAATGGGAGGATCTAACTCAAACTTGACAGATTTTTGCTTGCCAAATTCATTCACAACCGCTTTGTACCCTGACTGCGAGCTATCACTTTTCTTCTTCACTTTTGGTACCCATTTAAAACGAAAAGCTTTCTTTTTGTGGTTCTCATGCAAGGCTTTCCTCCCATCTCGCATTTTGTACCACACCTTTTTACGCTTTAACTCCCCATCTTCAACACCTCTCACATGCGCTCGATCATTATAAAAGAGTGTCTTCACTTCTTACCTCTAAAGACCACTAGAGACCCTTTAGTGAGCTTCCATTGACCTTCACCAAAGTAACTTTTATAACCATTCTCATCAAGCTTACCAAAGAGAGATCAAATTAAAACGAATATCCGGAACATGTAAACTTTTCTCAAGATCAACTTGCAACCAACGTTAGTTTCCAAACAAATATCTCCAATGCCTATAATCTTGGATGCATTTTCGTTTCCCATCCGCATACGGCCAAAATCACCACTCATCAGGATGTGAAGATTTCACCACGCCAAGTAGCATGGAACAAGCACCAAATCAATAATCCAATCATTAACACGACACTTGGGTTTATCATCACAAACAATAGCTACATCAACGTCGGATAGATACACAATCAATCTTTATCCTCATCTTTTTCCTTAGATCGCTCCTTCTTTAAAAATCAGACTCTCGTCTTATGTGACCCGGCTTACGCGGTGAAAGTAAATTACTTCTTTTCTATCTCTTGACCTTCCCCAGAATTTGTCATCTTCGGAGAGAGTTTCTCCTTTGTTTTTGCCCCTACTACATGCGATAAAACTTGTGACTCAAATTAATCACCATAGTATTTCTTCGCCTCATTCCTCGTTAAACAAACTATCCTTAACTGTATCCATTGTTAGCTTGCCATTAGAAGCGGAGTTACTCAACGATACAACTAGCGTCTCCCAGCTATCAGGCAAAGAGCTCAACAACAACAAAGCTTGCATCTCATTGTCAATTACCATATTCATCGTACTCAACTGATTTATCAAACTCTGAAAATCACTCAAGTGTTCTGCAATGGAGTTTCCATCCTTGAATTTAGAATTCACAAGCTTCCTAATCAAAAAGCTTTATTTTGCGTGACTTTCTTTTCATACATGGACTCCAATTTACGCAGAGAGGCATAGGCTTTAGTTTACGTGGCAACACGATGAAACACACTTTAATCGATCCACGATTTGATCGGACCAATAGTGTGGCGCCCCAAAATAGGTATACATCACCCATTCCGAGTTGTCAATACGTAGATGCGAAAACAACTACAACTTTATTATTACAACAAGAAGCTGTGAGTTTGAATACAAATATTATCTTCTAGATAATATCTATACTCAAATAAATCCTCATCACATTTATTGATACATTATTTTACAAAATGGTGAGGACTACTAAACAACTCTCTTTAGAACCTTCATTCCATACCCAGAAGCTGCATCTTCGCTATATTCTCGCCTCCACGAGAAGAAAAAATGGAACAAAAAGGAAAAGGATGAGCTCAACTAGCCCAAAGAAAGAATATAATGACTAAGATAATATACAACAAATTACCGTTAGTCTTCAACAGGAAAAAATCTAATAGAATCTGATAGGCAACAAATTTTAAATCAATATTCGCATGAAATAATAATTCATTAAAAGAGTTAAGTAGAGAATCTAAACTACTATCTTATGTATGAATTTAAAAGTTCATCGTCATCTTTTATCCTGTAACATCAATCAATATATATCCGGAATCAAATATTCATCTTTGCTTTACTGGTAAAGATATTTATCGATTAATTAAGTGTTCATTCTAAACACACATGTTCATCTTTTTACTACTACGAAAGATATTCTTCGAAAATCATTCATCTTTGCACTCACATATAAGACCCCAACTTATTCTTAATGAAATTTAATTTTCTCTATTTATTATTTTGAAATAGTAAGGGTTGATTTGATTAATGTGGATAGTTAGGGGTAAAATCGCAAATATTTCAAAATAAGCAAGTGGTTATAAAATATTCATTGTTGTTTTAGAATATTCGTTTGGTAATGGAATATTAAATCTTATCTGGAAATATTCGCATGCAACCAGTAGCGACCGTGTATTGGAGCCCATAACTAAAAGCGATAGGATGAAGAAAGCGATAAATATAAGTTGGTTAAAAATAACAGGCGTAGTTATTCTGGATTATCTTGTTAAAATACTAAATTGGTTAAAAACAAGAAGACACTTTACGGTATTGCACCAATTATTGATTCTTACGTGAAAAGCCACTACTCGATAATGGTTACGATAATTATTGTTCGATATTTTATTGAGTTAATAATTCTTTGCGTTGATATTTTATATTCTTTATTATTTCATAATTGTCATTACACAATATTTTTCATTATCGAGCGATAATTCATATTATCTGAATAATATTATTAGATAACATTATTGGCGATGTCTAGAAAGTTACATCTAAGGAGAGGTTTGGTCACCTAATTGCGGCGTAAGAAGAAATTCTTATTGGAAAGCCCACTCTTTCCTGGGCTGCGCGGTTGTCGATATTGTGATTACTGTAATATTATTTGTGAATAATTAATTATTGATTCATATGATGAGAAAAAATATTGATTTTATGTGGATATAGATGGAAAAAATTTTAATGTGACAATTGTTGAAAATTAAAATTTTATCTTTTCTCGATAAGATAATGTATTATTATATTTTAATAATATAATAATGGTGATATTTTTACAAATGTGGGATATATGAGTATCTGAAGAGGAAGAGTATTTTTGTTTCAATAAATGTTTAAAACATGATAAACATGTCGGTGGACCCCATTTATTGATTGAAATTTGATTATAAGCGCAGTAAAATCGCCTCTGTTGTGGATTTGATCGATTTACATTTGGAATTGGGAAAACTTTCTTACGCAAAGTTGTAGAAATTGAATTTCCTATAAAAACTCATGAGATTCGAATTTTCGATAAAGGGTTATTTATTATGAATTATTGATGTTAAAATTCCTAAATAATTGATTTTTGGGAGTTTTATTAATTTTATTAAGAAAAACGTTTTTATTGATTTTGGTGAGGGGACCATTTGTTTGGCTGATAATTTGAATCTTAGAAAGTGTGCGTGGAAATTATAATATATATATTAATATTTTATTAAATTTTTACTGCTTTTTGGTGTTACAAAGCAATTTCACTATAAATAGGGTCTTGGGTTAGAATTGAAAATCACACCGAAAAGCGAAGTTTTCTCTCTCTATATTATCGGTATTCTTGTGAGTATTTTGAGTATACTTTGAGTATTATTTGTCACGGTCTGCAAATCCAAGTCATAGCTTTATATCCATTGTTTAAATTTAGAAGTCTTGATCTTTCGAGGTAAGGGATGTTATTTTCTTCTCGAAACGATATTATTTCTTCAATATCATTATCTTTGAAATATTGGTTGAAATTTTTATCAAATTTGGAATTTTTTTCATATCGGGTTATATTCATGAGTTCTTATTCACGAGTTCTTATTCATGAGTTCTTATTCACGAGCTTCTTATTCACGAGTCTTATTAATGAAAGCGTGAAGATGTTTTTTTGTGGAATTTCTATCTTTTGGTGTCGAGATTCTTATTCACGTGTACTTGGCCTATTCATTCATAAAAAATAAAATTTCTTCTTTTTCTAAAATATCTATTCGGATCTTAAATTTTGATTGTATCCAGTGTTTTGATCATTCTTGAATTTTACACCACTATGATTATTTTTGAGGTATTATTTTTGAATACATGGATAAAACAAAGCATTGAATCCTTAATCCTTAATCCTTGTCATTTTGTTTCATTTGGATTCGTTTTTTAAAAATATTTTTCATCATCCTCCGGTCTTAAATGGTGATATTATTGAATATCTTTGGCGCATAGTCTGAAGATGAATGATTTCTGAAGAATATCTTTGGTAGTAGTCTGAAGATGAGCAGTGTTTAGATGAACACTTAATTAATCAATGAATATCTTTTTGGCAGAGTGCAAAGATGAATATTTGATTAGGATGTATATTGATTGATGTTACGGGGATAAAAGATGAGCGATGAACTTTTAAATTCATACATAGAAGATAGTAGTTTGCGTTCTCTACTTAACTCTTCTTAAATGAATTATTATTCACATTGCGAATATTGATTTAAAATTTGTTGTCTATTGTATTCTATTAAATTTTTCCTCGTGAAGACTAACTGTAATTTGTTGTATATTATCTTAGTCATAATATTAACTCTTGAAATTAGTTGAAATTTCACCCTTTTCCTTTTGTTCCATTTTTCTTCTCAACCGAGAATAATATAGCGAAGACGCAGTCGGGTATGGAATGAAGGTTTTAGAAAGGATTGTTTAGTAGTCCTCACCATTTTGTAAAATAATGTATCAATAAATGTGATGAGGATTATTTGAGTATAGATATTATACAGAAGATAATATTTGTATTCAAACTCACGATTTCTTGTTGTAATAATAAAGTTGTAGTTGTTTACATCTATTGACAACCTATTTCGAGAATAGATGATGTATCTATTATTTTGGGAAGGTCACGTAAACTCATTCTTTTCTCTTGAATTACATCTCACGCATGTGAGGACCCACACCCAACAATATATATATATATATATATATATATATATATATATAAAAAGGAGTGGTAATGATAAATATAATATTAATTGAAAGGATAATAATCATATATACAATTGTTGAATTTTGTTTTTTTTAATATATATATATATAAGGAGTGGTAATGATAAATATAAATATAAATATTTCCATATCTTTGGTATGGCTGTGTGTGTGGCACATGCTTAGCCACCTTCATATACGACAACTAATGCAGAAGCACTTGGCCTTTCGCCTACTGCTACTAATTCTTTGTTTCGATTCTTTCTACACTTGAGCTACTATTATTAAGTATATTATCTTTTGTTCAATTTTCTTACTGGGCTCCACAAACCGTTTCTAAAAATGCATAATCTTAATGTAAGCCAAAAGTATATATAGGAGTTAACTACTTTATCAATCAAACAAACAAACAAACAAACAAACAAATATTCGCCACGTAAATACATATGTTAATTGCTACGATCGAATCCCACAACGCAGCAAGACACGATAATAAAAAAAAATTAATACGTAAATTTACATAATTTTTTAATTTAAACTAAGTGTAGAGAGAAATATTCTATTGTTTTAAATTAAAAATCTTGATCTTTCGAGGTAAGGATGTTATTTTCTTCCAAATGATATTATTTTTTCAATATCGTTATCTTTGAAATATTGGTTGAAACTTTTTATCAAATTTGGAACTTTTTCATATATCGGGGTTCTTATTCAAAGCCATTATTCACGATTCTTATTCACGAAAGATTATTCATGAAGCGTGAAGATGTTTTTTGTGGAATTTCTATCTTTTGGTGTAGATTCTTATTCACGTATCTGTAGACTATTTAATCGATAAATAAAATTTCTTCTTTTTTCAAAATATCTATTTTGGATCTTAAAACTGATTATGTCCAATGTTTTGATCGTTCTTGAATTTTACTGTACTTATGATTATTTTTGAGGTATTATTTTTTAACGTGGATAAAACAAAGATCTGAATCCTTAATCCTTAATCCAATATCGTTTTGTTTCAATTGGATTCGTTTTAACTTTAAAAATATTTTCATCATCCCTCCTCGGTCTTAAATGGTGATATTATTGAATATCTTTTGGCCAGTAGTCTGAATGAATGATTTCTGAAGAAGATCTTTTGGTAGTAGTCTGAAGATGAATGTGTTTAGATGAACATGACCATTGATGATGAATATCTTTTGGCAGAAAGTCAAAGATGAATATTTGATTAGGATGTATATTGATTGATGTTATGAGGGATAAAAGATAGACGATGAACTTTTAAATTCATACATAGAAGATAGTAGTTTGCGTTCTCTCTTAACTTCTTCTAAATGAATTATTATTTCAATTACGAATATTGATTTAAAATTTGTTGTACTATTGTATTTTATTAGATTTTTCCCCATTGAAGACTAACGGTAATTTATTGTATATTATCTTGGTCATAATATTCTTTATTATTAAATTTAGCTTCACCCCTTTTCCTTTTTGTTCCATTTTCTCGGGAGCGAGAATATAGCGAGTCACGTAATCGGGGTATGGAATGAAGGTTTTAGAAAAAGTTGTTTAGTAGTCCTCACCATTTTGTAAAATAATGTATCAATAAATGTGATGAGGATTTATTCGAGTATGGATATTATACAGAAGATAATATTTGTATTCAAACTCACAGCTTTCTTGTTGTAATAATAAAGTTGTAGTTGTTTACATCTACGATATTGTATTTCGGAATGGGTGATGTATACCTATTATTGGGGTCCACATGCACTACTGGCCAAAGATATTCCATAATATCATCATTTAAGATCAAGATGATGAAAAATATTTTTAAAAAACGAATCCAAATGAAACAAAATGACAAAGATTAAGGATTAAGGATTAAATGCTTTGTTTTATCCACGTCAAAAAATACCTTAAAATAATCACAGTTGGTGTAAAATTCAAGAATGATCAAAACATGGATCTGATCAAAGTTTAGTATCCGGAATAGATATTTTGAATGAAAATAAATTTTTTATTTTTCGATGAATAGTCTTAGTATTCGTGAATAGTGTAGATATCGTGAATAGTCTTGGTATCGTGAATAAGAACTTTCGATACCAAAAAAGTTCCAAATTTGATAAAAACTTGGATCGATATTTCAACATAATGATATTGAAGAAATAATATCATTCTGAAAAAATAATATCCCTTACCTCACAAAAACAATACTTCAGTTGAAACACCGAATATAAAGCTATGACTTGAACTTCAGACCGTATAAAATACAATACTCAAAGTATACTCAAAATACTTTCATGAGAATATCTTTCCATAATATAGAGAGAAAACTTGGGTTTACGGTGTAATTTTCAATTCTAACCCAAGCACTTATTTATAGGAAATTCGCTAGAAACACCAAAAGCAAAAATTTAATTTAATATTATTATTATTTTTTCTAAATTTTCCTACGCATACCAACTGAATTCAGTCATTAACCACACCCCAATAAAAACAACAAAAATGTTTTTCTCACTTAAACCATTTAAAACTTTAAAAAAAATGATAATCAATTAATCCGAAACTTTAATAATTCATAATAAATAGTCCTTTTGTCAGAAAATTCAAATCTCGCGAGTTTTTATAGGAAATTAAATTCTCTACAACTTTGCAGAAGAAAGTTTTTCCAAATTCCAAACAGAAATTGACCAAAATCCATAAACGCGCGATTTTTTTGCGCTATAATCAAATTTCGATCGATAAATGGGGTCCATGAGCATGTTTAACATGTTTTAAACATTTATTGCAACAAAATACTCTTCCTCCTCGTATACTCATATATCCCACATTCGTTGTAAAAATATCACCATTATTATATTATTAAAATATAATAATACATTTAAATGAATTATCTTATCGAGAAAAGATAAAATTTTAATTTTCAACAATTGTCACATTAAAATTTTTCTCCATCTATATCCACATAAAATCAATATTTTCCTCATCATATGAATCAATAATTAATTATTCACAAATATTATTACGTAATCACATTATCGACAACCAGGCGATTCACCAGGAAGAGGGCTTTCCGATAAGAAATTCTCCTTCTTGGCCAATTGATTAGGTGATTCAAACCTCTCCTTGGATGTAACTTTCTGTACATTGCCAATAATGTTATCTAATAATATTATTCGAGATAATATGAATTATTGCATCGATAATGAAAAAATCTTGTGTAATGACAATTATTGAAACAACAAAGAATATAAAATATCAACGCAACAATTATTAAATCAATAAAATCTTTGACAAAGAATTATCGTAACCATTATTAAGTAGTGCTTCTTACGTAAGAATCAATAATTGGTGCGATGCTTGGTATTATTCTTGTGTTTTAACCAATCGAAAGCATTTTAACGATTATTACTGATGATAACTACGCCGTTATTTTTAAACCACTTATATTTGTCGTTTTTTTCATCCAATCGCTTTCCGTTATGGGGCCCACAAAATCTTTAGCATTGTCGCATTTAATATTCTTCACAAGCGGCGAAGAATATTCCACGACCAAATGAATATTCTCCAACAACAATGAATATTTTATAACCACTTGCTTATTTTGAAATATTTGCGAATTTTACCCATAACTATTCACATTAATCAAATCAACCCTTACTATTTCAAAATAATAAATAGAGAAAATTAAATTTCATTACTAATAAGTTGGAGTCTTACAAATAGTCTTCCTGTTCATCTTGTTCCACTGCTCGTCACTCTTGTTTGTGGGCTTAACTCCATCGTTCTCAAGTGGCTCGTATAAATCCTTGCAGTAAAGTAAATCCTCCATTCTTGGCTTCCAAATTGCATAATTTGTAGCCTTGAGATTAATCATGCAACCTGTTGTCCAATCCTCCATTTAATTCGCACAAGAAAACCACAAAAATAACCAAGCTCGATACCATCGTTGGGGAAAAATGCATAAAAATAATCTATATCCTGGAATTACTTTTCCGCTTTTGTGCGATTAAATATGAAATTAACAAAATCAATTATGAGAACAAAAATAACAAATAACCATCCACAAGCAAATACACCAAATTTACGTGGAAAACCTCTAAAATTAAGAGATAAAAACCACGCAAAACTCCGAATCTCCACTATATCACTAATAATGGGTTCTGATAATCCTCTCAAGTTTTATGTCCTAAAACTTGAGGTTACATAATAAATTGAGATAATACAAATTTACCTTTAATTAAGTTGAGAAAACCTAATTAACTTCACCACCAAAAAATACCCCAAGCAATAAAGTTTTCAAACTTTCGATTGAACGAAGATGATTTATTTTTATATCCACGAACAACAAAACAATAATTCTCTCGATTTATTCTTTTTTGTATCTTCTTACCACCAAAACCTTCTATCTCTCATATCTCAAATAAGACTCCCTCATAGCCTTATTTATAGTATTCTTCTTAATTCATTCCTATTATGGATTAGAAAAGTTTATTCTCCTAATCAAATTAGGGATCACATCTCCTCGTCTTTGGTGGCACCAACTACTCTAACAAGTAAATCCTTTTTCAACTTGGATTCCTTTCATGTAATCTTCAATTCCAATATTCTTTAATTAACCCAATTTCTAATTGGATTAATATCAATGATATAAACCCATTCTTTTCTATCTTGAATTACATGCCTTATAGGTGAGACCCATATGAAATAATATATATATATATATATATATATATATATATATATATATAAAAAGGAGTGGTAATGATAAATATAATATTAATTGAAAGGATAATAATCATATATACAATTGTTGAATTTTGTTTTTTTAATATATATATATATATATATATATATATATATATATAAGGAGTGGTAATGATAAATATAAATATAAATATTTCCATATCTTTGGTATGGCTGTGTGTGTGGCACATGCTTAGCCACCTTCATATACGACAACTAATGCAGAAGGACTTGGCCTTTCGCCTACTGCTACTAATTCTTTGTTTCGATTCTTTCTACACTTGAGCTACTATTATTAAGTATATTATCTTTTGTTCAATTTTCTTACTGGGCTCCACAAACCGTTTCTAAAAATGCATAATCTTAATGTAAGCCAAAAGTATATATAGGAGTTAACTACTTTATCAATCAAACAAACAAACAAACAAACAAATATTCGCCACGTAAATACATATGCTAATTGCTACGATCGAATCCCACAAACGCGCACACGATAATAAAAAATTAATATATAAATTTACATATTTTTTTAATTTAAACTAAGTGTAGAGAGAAATGTTTTATTTATTATCAATTATTTTTATTTTATTATATTTTAAATATCCATAATATCCTTATAACACTGTATTATACACTCCCCCACCTCAAAACCTTCTTTACCAGGGGAACTTTGTAAATAACAATTCCTTTTTTATTTACCTTTGATTTTTATTCTCCCTCACGAACAAAAATAAACAATGCGCGCGCGCGCGCACACATTCTTGTTTAATTTCTCCAATTAGTTGGGTCCGCATTTCCCACGAAAAAAATCTAAACGAATTCAAACCAGTTTCAATAACACGTGTCACTCTCTTAGGCCGTTATTTTCTCAGGTCCCACCTTCGGATTGATCATCGTATCAGTTCTACTAGAAAGTTGAGGAGGGTGGGGACCACCTAGAAAGCAGTAAGGGATGACCGACATAAATACTACTACTACATTTTACTACTATTTTCTTATTAACCTTATCATTAATTAGAAACCAAATGTCACTATATTTTAAATAGAGATTATTAATTTTAAGATATTGAAGCTTTGATTTCATAAGGCCAAAGCCTTGACAGACAGACAGACAGACAGACTCTTTTTATTTATTTATTTATTTATTGTATAGAAGGAAGGAAGGGAGGGAGGGAGGAGGCTATAAAAACAAAAAAGAAGACATCCATCCATCCTATAAAAAGAAAAAAGTTGAGAACTACTATATTTCCTTATCATTTAATTTGTTTGGTTTAGGTTTTTTCCTATTTTAAGAAAAAATAAATATCCTCATCCTTTTTTCTACCTAATTTAGAAAATTACTCAAAACAAGAATAGTTAAAAGACAACTTTATAAAATTTCACCTAAAATGCCATAAACAAGAATTTTGGTACAAAAATTGGGTGAGTTGGAGTATTTTGTCACAACTTTGGTGAGAAGAAAACAAGGAAAAAGGTAAAACATGTGAATAGCTACAAAAATAAGTGGGTTATTGGTGTGAATTCATCAACTTGGGTAAAGTAGTTTGGCATTAGCTTTGTACTACAACTTTTCATTATTTAAATACAAGAGCAAATGTAATATTTCTTTTGTTTCAAAATATTATATTATTATTAATTTTATAGTCAATTAAAGATATTTTTAAATTTAAAGTTGATATTAATTTTAGTCTACAGTGATAAATATTATAAACTATCTCAAGTGTACTTTTATTCATTGTAATTTTTTTATATAGTTTCTAATGGATCATCATTATTATAAGTTTCAAAATGTAACAAATTAATTTTTAAAAGTCGATAATGATCTTATAATTTAGAAACATAAAGACTAATAAAAATTTTAAATTGTATAATATCATATGTTCGAGTCTATTTCTAAATAATTAAAATTAATCAAGACATTACAAAAAAAAAAAAAAAATTCCTCCTGCCCTCTTTTTCAAGTTTCTCCTAGACCTTAAATATATGTCTAGAATTGAATTGAAGTACAAAAGCTAAAATAATATTTTATTTTTTAAAAAAAAGGGTATAAAATGGAAGGAATATAATTATTAACATAATATAATGAAAAATTAAAGTTTAATGAGAAATGCTAAGGTCCCACTATACAGTTTATTTCGGCCGCCCGTTTTGTCGTCTCCGTCCACCCCCGTCGTTCCTTTGTGTTTGACTCTCTCTCTCTATCTCTTCACAAGTATTTCTTCTTCTCCTCTCACACGTTGTTTTGATCTCTCCTTTATGGGTTTGGGTCCTCTTTTCTTATTTCAGAAGTGTCTCATCTTACTCTGAACTTAGAAACGAGGAATCAAGAAAACGAAAACCAATAAATAGAGCTCACTTATTAGCCTTCGATCTTTGAAAGTTTAGGACAAGTCAGGGACCAATCTTTTTTGAAGATCAGTGAGACCCTTTATTATTTATCTCTTAAAGGTTGAACCTTGAACAAAATTCATGGCTGGTAGTAATGAAGTTAATGTCAACGAAGCCAAGGTAATTGTTAGTGTTCTATATTCCTTTTGTAATAATGTCTTAACTATTTCTTAGTTTCTGTTTAGTTTTTTTTTTTGGTGGGGGGGGGGTGATTAATTGGGAGAATCATGTTCATGTGATGGGTTTCTTTTTTCTTTTTTTTTTCCTCTTTCTTTTATGGGCTCGAGTATCTTGTTTAAGGAACTTGAAGTTTTGAGACAGAAATGACTGATTTGGGATTAAAAATTGAATCTTTACAACGATTTGAAGGGTTTTACTTGTGCCCATTTCTATTTTTATCAATTCCCTTGTTTCTTTTGAGTTGTTTTTTACTGGTTCTGCACCATCTAAAGAATGATATTTTCATTGTCTTTGCGTTTTGACGTTTCCATTTCCCCTTCTGTACTGGTTTGGGTGGTTTTCTATATAATTTCCTGCTGATTAGCTACTGGATGTGTAATATCTGATTTTTAATGTACAAATGATTAATTAAAATTATACATTTCTTGTCATTTAGAAATTGTGTACTAAAATTGATAGATAAACTTCTGATCCTTTGAATCTCTTTCTTTATTGCAGAGGGTTGTTCCGCTTAATACATGGATTTTGATATCTAATTTCAAACTAGCTTACAACATGCTTCGTCGTCCTGATGGCACATTTAACCGCGATTTGGCTGAGTTTCTTGACCGGAAAGTTCCTGCCAACATGATTCCGGTTGATGGGGTTTACTCATTTGATGTTGTGGATCGGGTCACCAGCCTTCTCAATCGGGTTTATCGACCAGCCCGGGCAAATGAAACTCAACGGGGCATTATTGAACTCGAAAAGCCCTTGAGCACCACTGAAATTGTGCCTGTCATTATTTTCTTCCATGGTGGAAGCTTTGCTCATTCCTCTGCCAATAGTGCTATATATGATACATTCTGCCGCCGCCTTGTTGGCATTTGCAAGGCAGTTGTGGTGTCAGTAAACTACAGGAGATCGCCTGAACATCGATACCCCTGTGCGTATGATGATGGATGGGCAGCTCTTAAGTGGGTTCATTCAAGATCATGGCTTCAAAGTGGGAAGGATTCTAAAGCTCATGTCTATTTAGCTGGTGATAGTTCTGGTGGAAATATTGCTCACCATGTTGCTGTGAGGGCTGCTGAGTCAGGAGTTGAAGTATTGGGCAATATACTTCTTCATCCATTTTTTGGTGGGCAAGAGCGAAAGGAATCGGAGACTAGATTGGATGGGAAGTACTTTATGACACTTCGAGATAGGGATTGGTATTGGAGAGCATATCTACCGGAAGGTGAAGATAGAGACCATCCAGCCTGTAATATATTTGGTCCCAGGTCTAAAAGCATTCAAGGGCTACACAATTTTCCCAAAAGTCTTGTTTGTGTGGCCGGTTTGGATCTTGTTCAGGATTGGCAATTGGCATATGTAGATGGCCTCAAGGAAGCCAGGCATGAGGTGCAGCTCCTATTCCTAAAGGAGGCAACAATCGGTTTCTACTTCTTGCCGAATAATGACCATTTCCATAGCCTAATGGAGGAGATAAAAAATTTCGTGAATCCTAACTGTTAATAGATTATTTTTAACCTCAACCACAGGCAGCCATACATAACAGAAGCATGACATTTCACTTGGGTTCTTTTTTTCCCCCACTTTCGAGTTGATGGTGTGTGGTTATATGACTGTGTACTATTTATTTCTTACTGATGTTATCGTTCGTGGTGCTGATACTGGAGTTCAGCACTTTTCTTAACCAGTCATTCTTGGTCAGAAGATGTTATCACCGTCTTCTTGGTGCAAAAGGGTACCCCGTGTGGGAAGGTTGGTTACATAGGTTCAGTATTGTAATTCGTTCAAGAATTTTGCAGAAAGCAAAAAACACTTGATTTAAAGCTTCCTCTGTCCAGCTAGAGGCCACAAGGAGGCGATTGTACCACGGGGTACATGATTGATGGTCGGTCAGTCGGTCAGTTCATTAAGTATATGGCTATTATTACCAAAAGCTAATTTCAGATTATGGATCGGAAGTGTTCATTTCATTGTGGACTTGTATGTTATACTCACGCTCTAGAAATATTTGAAGATTTTTGTTTGTTTATTTCTCACTTGGATCTCTTCACTTTGATGGAACAAATACTTCTTTCTTGTAATCTTGCTGATTTTGTTCTGTTTCCTGTTTCTTTCATGCTTAACCTCTGAACCCTTGGCTGGTTACTAACAAAAATGATTATACAACTTTGTGATAATACTCGTATATTAAAGTTGTCAATTTTTCGTTTTGCCAATGAATTAATTCCAAACCAGACAGTTTGGTTTTACTATAGTTTGCTAGAAATTTCAAAGTTCGTCTCCTTTCTGGTGTAGTGTAATTTTCGAGATAGTTACTTGCTCATTCCATTAGTTGATAGAGAGTGAAGGCCATTTATTCTGTTAAGACGCTTTCCTTTCGGTTCAAAGTCTTTATTTTCTTGTTGGCATGTCAATAGAGAAATTTGATGCCACTATTACTAGGAAAATTTGATCTAATCACTGTTGGTTCTGCATGCCACTGCGGATTATATAACTCTCAAAATCAATGCATAAAGGCAGGCATAGATTTTTGGATGCATAAGATTGGGCAGAGGCAGACGACTGCTTGGTTGGTCATGGAGCATTGAACCGCTGCAATCCCAAGGCCAAAACCGAACACTCCAACAAGCAGCATTTGAAAAGGAATGATTGGGGGAAAGTCCAAATCATAGATCTCACCATCTTTCAATATTTGTTTCCATTAATTTCCTTGTCATCTCTTGATTACTTGCTCTTAGATGGGTTGGTTTTGGAGTTTGTGATAATAGCAAATCACAAGAATTGGCGTTGTTTTGATGGGGGAAACTCATCTACTAGCGGTTGAGAAATTTTGGAACCATTCTACGGGACCACATTTGAGCACCCTTTCTTGAATCTCTTTCTCTCTTTATTTGTTGGGATTGCTTTTGGCGGTGTATAAATGGCCACTAAATGCTAAAAACACCTAATCTTAGACAAAGACTTGAACTTGCTCGTTTTAATTGACTTTCTTGAGCCTGGTTGCTTAGAATATTATGCTTAGTTTCTGTCATAATGCTAATCCCTTGGGTTTGCTGGATAATTAAATATTATGGGTGTGTGTATTAAATATTAGTACTAGTAGTATGGTTTTTTTTGTTACTACTAGTGGAGTATTCTTCTTTCTTGTGGGTTTTTTGTGTTTCTGTTAAGACACCATTAAGTCGTCGTCGAATCGCATGCTTTTGTTTAATAGTAGTAGTGAGTTTGTCAGCGTGTTGTGTTGTGTTGTGCGGTGTTGCTTCCCACGCATTAAATTAAATTAAATCTAATTTGATGGGCGGTTTGCCTGTTCACACTTTTAGATGTCTCTTGTATTTTGTCTACATGTATTTATTTTCATATAACCCTGAGTTCATGTGTTTTTCTTCCTCAAATTCTTATACCATGAATATATATAGTACTAGAATCCATCCGATCCGATGGCAATTATGTAGGGTAAAATAATAATTTTATAAAATTTAGAGTACTAAATAAAAAAGTAATATATAAATGATAAAATAATAATATAATTAAAATTGCAGGGCAGAAGAGGAAATGAAAAATGATAATACATACTCTGAAGTACCGACGTGACAGCCTCTTATGTTGTAGTAGTAGTATTATTATTATTTTAAAGAAAAAAAGGCAGCTTCCTCGTTAAGGACATGACATGAGATGAATGGATGAGTCATGTCATGAGAGATAAAACGCAATATAGTTTTACAACAAATGTCCAACTGTTATAAAACTTTAACAAAAATGTATAAAAATATTTTTATAATTGCTGCATAAAATTAGAGAGAATAAGCAAGAGAAAAGGAGAAAGAAACGTTGGGAGAATTTCTTCAGAGAAATTTTCTTATGTCTCATTTCATTTAGGAGCATTGCCTTATATAGGCAAGGTGAAGTCACGGATGAAGAAAAAGAAAAAGTTCACGGACAAGAGAAGAAGAAAGTGGAAAAGTCACGAGAAAATCATATTTATAACACTTCCCCTGATTTCCTCCATTAGAAGATTATATTTTATTAAAAACCTTGTTAAGAAAATCCAGTGGGAAAAACTTAACGAAGGGAAAAAGAGTACATATCTTTTACATAAATATCTTTTAATTGACTGCCTCGTTAAAACCTTGTCAGGAAAAATCCATTAGGATAAAAACCGTGACTAAGAAAAAAGAGTACAGTCTTCCCCTCAAAAGGAATTCATTACTCCTTGATGAAATGTTGTCATAAGTTTTTCAGTCGACACATTCCGATCCTTTTTCGAAGTTTTTCAAACGTTGCATTTGGTAGTGACTTTGTGAATAAGTCGGCTAGATTATCACATGATCGAATTTGATGCACATCTATATCACCCTTTTTTTGTAGCTCATGTGTGAAAAAGAATTTATGTGAAATGTGCTTTGTTCTATCTCCCTTGATGTACCCTCCTCTAAGTTGAAAGCAATAAATGCGGCGTTATTGTGGCGCCCCAAAATTAGGTATACATCACCCATCTTGGGTGACACTTACATGGTGCGTAATTAAAAACAACTTATTAACATAAGCGTAGGTATACAATCGACATAAAGCGTGAGTTTAAATACAAATATAAATCTACTAGATATTATACAAACTCGAAATAAAAGTCCTCATTACGATTATTATCACACTATTTTACGAGAATAGTGAGGACTACTAATCTTATCTTGAGGACCATCACTCGTTTCCCAGGCTTCGTCCCGGTTATATTATCATTTCACGAAGAAAAGCGGTGAAAGAAAGGGTGAGCTCAACTAGCCCGATAAGAAATATTATGACTAAGATAATGCGAGAATAAATTATCAATAGTCTTGATAATGTTAAAGCGATAAAATACAATAGACAACCGGTTTAAGCTGCGGTGAATATCTGATCCATTAAAAGAGTCAAGTAGAAAATAAAATCTACTATCTTTTAGGTTTTAAAAGTTTTTCATCATTTGTTTATAAATGAGACTCGACTTTAATAAATATTCATCATCGAATCACCGCACTTTACTGACGAGGATATTCTTTAGTATCGCGACCACAATTATTCATGCACTACGGGCGAAGAATATTTGTGTATTCATTAATAATCATGATCATGCCAACAACGTCCATCGATGCACTACTTCTGACCCGAGGATTTTTATCACATCATTTGTAACATTACGGTCGTGATTACAACCGAATAGTCTCTGGTCGTAATCATACCAAGTCCATCTATGCACTACAGAATACAGATGACTTTCAAAAAATATAAACATGAGGATGATGACAATGATATAAGAATTGATAAAACAAGTTCAAGAATTATTTTATCCGAAATTATTAACGTCCAAATTGTCAACATGATCTTTGTTTTGTAGAGTAAAATTCAAGAATGATCGGAAGAATATTTCCATGAAAAGATCTTTGGATGAAACGCGAAATATCGAGGATATTCTACTAATTTCATGGAGTATAGAAGTCAAAGTTTTAACCAATTGGGTATAATAAAGAATGGAATAACAAAAGAAATCACCGTAAATGCGATGAAGCCGCAGACGGAGTTATTCAAACGATGAATAATAAATAACGGAACCGAGTCGGTGAAATTCACAATCGATGGGATGTTCCAACAGAATAATAAAGATGGAACCAGTCCGGTGTAAAACACATGAGCGGGATGTTCCAGCGAGAATAATAAAGCGGAACCGGTCGGTGTAAAACACAGACGAGGATGTTCCAACGAGAATAATAATAAAGAGCGGAACCGAGTCCGGTGTAAAACACACGACGGGATGTTCCAACGAATAATAGAAGAATGTCACCAAGTATAGGGTAAACCACATACAGGTTATTCCAATGTAATAATAAGCAATGGAATAACAACAGTTCTCTTCATGAATAAGAAAGAATAACACCCCTTACATTTGGTAGGAGATTGAATCTGCGGCGGTGTAGTAACAAAATACTCTTCTTCTTTCTCTCTTATTCTCTATATACTTTCTCTCTCTATAGCTTGAATGAATTAAGTGAAAATAATGAAGCCCTAGGCCTCTATTTATAGAAGATTTCTAGCTTAGCTTTTCTTAGTGTGAAAAGCGAGTGGCTTGACTTGATGGTTTGGCCTTTGTAATGTGAAGCGACAAGTGGTTCGGCCTTTGTAATGTGAAGCGACAAGTGGTTCGACGTCTGGTAAAGGTAATTACTATTAACGAAGGTAAATACTATTGGCGAAGGTAAATACTATTCACAAGGGTAATTCTTATTGTGAAGGTAATTACTATTGATGAAGGTAAATACTATTCACAAGGGTAATTACTATTGGCGAAGGTAATTACTATTGACGAAGGTAAATACTATTCACAAGGGTAATTACTATTGTGAAGGTAATTACTATTATGAAGAGACTCTTAGATGATGACATATGATATGAGCCCCATAAAATAATCAAACTTACCACAAATCATTTTTTTCATCAACACATATTTAATCTTTCAACAATTATTAATCATTTATAACTTGTCGTCTCAATTATTGATTTAATACTATAACATATTATCTGAGATGATCTTGTGACAATAATTGAATCAATAATATAAGAGATATGATCGTGAATTCTTTATAGCAATAATTGAGCATAAATTGAGTGACTTCTCACGTAAGCATCGATAATCAATCTGGTGTCTTCTTATCTTGACTACGGCGTATTCTTTGTACTTTTACCATAGGGTAGTTCAACGGTTTTAACGGTAACACCTCCTAGTTATTTTTTTTATAAAATATTTTTTGTCATTTTCTCGATCAAACAATAATTACATTGTGGGGTCCACCAATGATTGAGCCATTATGCGAATATTCCCTAACAAAAGAATATTCCCAGACCAAACGAATATTTTATAACAACTTGCATACTTTGTAAAATTTATAAATATTACCCACAACTATAACATTATATCAAATTTATTCCATAATATTCAAAATAATATTTATAGAAAAATTCATCTTTATTTATAAAAGTTTGGGTCTTACAACCTCCCTTCTTATGAAATTTAAGCCCTCGAAATTAGAGTGCGTACTGGTATGTCGAAGAGGTAAGGATACCTTGATTTCATTTGATTCTAACTCCCAAGTCATTTCCTCAACATCGTGGTTCCTCCACAAAACTTTGACTTGAGGTATAACCTTGGAGGCGTAGAATATGTTCCTTCTTATCAAAATTTGAGCAGGAACCTCTTCATACGTCAAATCTTCCGCTATTTAAATCGGTTCTAACTTCAATAATATGGTTCGGGTCTTTCACATATTTACGTAACATAGATATGTGAAAAACGTTATGAACACGAGACATATTTGGCGATAAAAGCGAGTCTATAGGCCCGAGTTCCTACTCGATCGAGGATTAAAATGGGCCGATGAATCGAGGGTTAAGTTTTCCTCTCTTTCCAAATCTTGTAACTCCTTTCCATGGAAGCGACTCTTAACAACACATGATCTCTATATCCAAATTCCACGTCCTTTCGATGAAGATCGGCATAACTCTTTTATCGATTTTGTGAGGTTTTTATCGTTGTCGGATCGTTTGAATCTTTTCCGTAGTCATACGTACCAACTCCGGTCCCAACAACGTTGCTTCACCCACCTCATCCCAAAGATATCTTTGGAGCGACACTTTCTTCCATCTGGCGCTTGAATGGAGCCATGCGATACTTGCTTGATAAGCTGTTGTTGTAGGAAAACTCCACCATGGTAAGAACTTGTCCCAACTCCCTTGAAATCAAGGACCACAGAGTCTTAATAGATCTTGAGAGTTTGAATAGTCTTCTCCGATTGTCCGTCCGTCTGAGGATGATATCTTAGAGCTAAATCGTGAAGTCTGTGCCCATAGCTTTTTGCAAACTAACCCAAAATCGTGAAGTGAATCTTGGGTCTCGATCGAAACTATGGATCTGGGCATACCATGCGATCTTACAATCTCGTTTATGTACATCTGAGCAAGGCGTTCAAGTGTATAAGTTTCTCGTGTCGGTAAGAAATGAAGCGGAGACTTGGTCAACCTATCAACAATGACCCAAATCGCATCAATGCCTTGAGAAAACTTAGGAAGGCCGTGCTTGAAATCCATGGTAATGTGCTCCCACTTCCATTCGGAATTTCAAGTGGATCTGATGGACCTTTTGGTACTTGATGCTCAAAACTTTAACTTCGTTGACAAGTTAGACACCTTGAGATAAGCAGTATTCTCTCTCTCTTCATATTGCTCCACCAAAATGTATGGCGAATATCATGATACATTTTGGTACTCCCGAGATGGATTGCAAATGGTGTGTTGTGTGCCTCCATCATGATATTATACTTTAAATCGAGGGTCGTTAGGAACACAAAGTCAGGAGTTGACTCAAGTATTCCTTCTTCATCGATTCTTGCTTAAAGCGTAGCACCTTCTTGCACTTTATTCCTCATACGCATCGGCTCGTGCAGTAGCTTGGCGACTTTAACTTTATCAATTAAAGTCGGTTCTACTTTCGTATACTCGCTATCATCACATGCGTCCACAGGTCTTTAATTCTATCTCCATCCTTTGCAAGTCACACAAAATGGGCCTTTCGTTGACAATATCGCTTTTCGTGCTTGCATATGATTTTCTACTCAATCGTCGTCGGCTACCACGTTCGCTTTTCGGGATGGTATTGGATGGTATGATCATAATCTTTCAATGAGTTCAAGCCAGCGTCGTTGTCGCGTGTTGAGTTCCTTTTGAGAGAAGAAATATTTGAGGCTTTTATGATCCGTAAAGATCTCCACTTTCTCCCATACAAGTAATGCCTCCAAATTTTAAGTGCAAAAGACAACAAATACCTTGACTCTAGATCATGAGTAGGATAATTCCTCTCATATTCTTTGAGTTGTCGCGAGGCATAAACTATTACTTTTCCATGTTGCATGAGAACACATCCCAACCCTTTGCCTGAAGCATCACTTGTAGATGATAAAATCCTCTCAAGGCGGATGGTATTGTCGAGCAGTCTTGAAATAAGTCTCCTCTTGAGTTCTTGAAAACTCTTCTCACATTCTTCGCTCCCATAGAACTTTGTATCTTTCAAGGTCAATTTGAGTCGATGGAATAGCGATTCGAAAAATCCTTCCACGAATCTCCGATAATAACCAAATTAAGCCGAGAAAGCTACGTGCTTGATCCATTGATTTAGGTTGTTCCCGACTTTGAATAGCTTCATCTTTCTTTGGGTCGGCGGATATTCCATGACTTGATACCACGTGCCCAAGGAATGCTACTTCTTCTTGAGCGAACTTCGCATTTCTTGACTTGGCATAAAGCTTATATTCACGAAGCTTTTGGAGTGTCGACCTCAAGTGTTGCTCATGATCTTCACGGCTTTTGGAATAAATAAGGATGTCATCAATAAAGACGACCACAAAGTGATCTAAATATTCCTTGAATACTCGGTTCATCATATCCATGAAAGGCGGGGAGCATTAGTCAATCGAAAGGACATGACTAGGAATTCATAATGCCGTCTGGGGTTACGGCCGTCTTTGGAATGTCGGTGGTTCTAATCTTCAATTGGTGATATCCGGAGCGAAGATCAATCTTTGAAAAGAATTTGGCTCCTTGCAACCGGTCAAACAGGTCATCAATACGTGGCAATGGATACCTATTTTTGATGGTGGCGTGATTCAACTCCCCGATAATCAATACAAAATCGCATACTCCCATCTTTCTTCTTCACGAATAGAGCAGGAGCACCCCAAGGAGAAGTACTAGGGACGAATAAAGCCATGTCTAACAATTCCTGCGGTTGGGTCTTTAACTCACGAAGTTCAATAGGAGCCATTCGATATGGGGCTTTGGAAATAGGTTTTGTCTTAGGGTTCAATGTCGATACAAAATTCAATTTCACGCTCTGGGGTAGGCCGGGAAGTTCTTGAGAATCGTCGGAAATTTATTAACAATAGGAATATCGTTTAAAAGCGGCGTATTTTATTTAAATCATGTGACATGAGCTAAGAAAGCTTGACATCCGTTTTTCAATAAGCGAATAGCTTTATGGCTTGAGATGGCCGTGATTGATTTTAATGGTTTGGTCGTTTGAATTAGCATAATAGGTTGATTAGGAATATGAAAGCTAACAACCTTACGAAAATAATCAATTTTTGCATGATAAGTAGTTAACCAATCAATCCACAGAATCACGTCAAATGCAAGTATTTTTAATGAAATAAGATCGACGGAGTAATGTGAGGTGGAATTTGAACCAAACAAGACTTATAAGCGATGGATGTAATGAAGGTTTCTCCCAGCGGAGTTTCCACAGATAAGTCAAGTCTAATTTCTCCTGAGTCAAATTTAATCGATGAACGCAAGTAGGAGAAATAAAAGAATGGGTAGAACCGGTATCAAATAAAGTATAGACTTCATTAGAGTTTATGATAAGCTTACCCGTGATGACCTCATTCGGTTCCTTGCTCTTTGGGAGGTCACAACAAATGCTCTCCCTTGCCTTTCTGGGTTTTGAATTTTACGGGATGGCCTTTGGTGCCTCCATCCTAGCTGAATTTGTCTTGATGGCAACAAAATCGAGCTAAGTGACCTTCTCTTCCACAATTATAACATGCTTTGACTGGCGTGGCCGCGATTTGGGCGATGTGTCCTCTCCTCGCATTTGAAGCATATGATAGGTGGTCTTTCTCCTTCCTTAACAATGGGTCTTTGGTCTTTGCGTCTTTCCATCATTGTTGAATCTCCTTTTCTTGAAATGTCCATTCTTATTGTTTTGGCCTACGATTACCACAGAAGTGGTTACCATATCGACACATTGATTCCCTCCACGCTTGTTGTCCCTTACCGATGACTATTCTCATTTGGTATTATAATTTTGCTTAAATTTCTCTCTTTTTTTAGTTGTGTTGACTCATTATCGCGCTCCACTAATGAGCCCTATTTACAACATCTCGAATACAAACACGGTTTATGAAATAAGATGTTGGCGTATCTCGACTTCAAACCTCTTAAAAACATTAGCGCCATTCTCTCTTCATTATCCACCAGTGGGGAATTGAACCGTGATAACTCACTCGCAAATTTTGCCTCGTATTGCGACACGGTCGTATTGTTTTGTTCGACTTGATAAACTCCACCTCCTTCATTATGGCGAATACTTTCGGGAAAGTATTTGTCGTTGAAACGACTCTGGAACTTCTCCCAAGATATCTTGATGCAATTTGGTTGAGTCGTTTCTGGAATTCCCACGATGTCCGCCTCTCCGCAGCGCGACATAAAAGCGTGAAAGGAACCTTTTGCTCCTCGGAGCATCCCAGACATCAAATATCTTGGTAATCTGCTTTATCCATGCTTCCGCGAAGTGGTTTTGGCTCTCCCTTAAACTCCGGTGGTCCCAGCTCCTTAAATTGTTTAGCGGTGACCACCAGAGAGTTCCGTGTTTCCACCTACGTTTGGGCGAGAGTCGCTCTCTACTTTCTTTGTTGCATAAATTACATAAAACCTCACGAACATTTGATCATTCGTCATTTAGTCGGTGTTGTTGTTTGCGTGAGGATTATCGCCTTCACGATGCACATTATCCACGATTATTGATATGTGGTGAATCAACAATCGCTGCGCTCCATTCTTATTCTCAACATTCTCGGATGTCATTTTGAATCTTGCCACAAAACAAAAGGTTAATTGACGTGTAACAAATTATCCTATCTTGACCAACCAATAAAATATCACATAAACTTAGGTAGGTCATACTAGCGAAGGTATTCCCGTCTCTCCCCTCTAGTACTATTCTCACATCTTAGCCGGATCATATCCTAAGCTACGATACCAAGCTGTGGCGCCCCCAAAATTAGGTATACATCACCCATCTTGGGTGCGACACTTACATGGTACAAAATTTAAAAACAACTTATTAACATAACATGCGTGTACAATCGACATAAAGCTGTGAGTTTAAATACAAATATAAATCTACTAGATATTATACAAAAACTCAAATAAAAGTCCTCATTACGATTATTATCACACTATTTTACGAATAGTGAGGACTACTAATCTTATCTTGAGGACCATCACTTTCGTTTCCCAGACTTCGTCCCAAATATATTATCATTTCACGAGAAGAAATAGTGAAAGAAAGGGTGAGCTCAACTAGCCCGATAAGAAATATTATGACTAAGATAATGCGAGAATAAATTATCAATAGTCTTGATAATGTTAAGCGATAAAATACAATAGACAACCGGTTTAAGCTGCGGTGAATATCGATCCATTAAAAGAGTCAGTAGAAAATAAAGTCTACTATCTTTTAGGTTTTAAAAGGTTTTTCATCACTTGTTTATAGGCGAGACTCGACTTTAATAAATATTTCACATCATCGAATCACCCACACTTTCTGACGAGGATATTCTTTAGTATCGCGACCACAATTATTCATACCTACTGGGCGAGAATATTTGTGTATTCATTAATAATCATGATCATGCCAACAAGCATCCCATCGATGCACTACTGACCCTTTGAGGATTTTTATCACATCATTTGTAACATTACGGTCGTGATTACACTTAGAATAGTCTCTGTCATAATCATACCAAGTCCATCTATGCACTACTGAATACAGATGACTTTTTCAAAAAAATATTAACATGAGGATGATGACAATGATATAAGAATTGATAAAACAAGTTCAAGAATTATTTTATCCGAAATTATTAACGTCCAAATTGTCAACATGATCTTTGTTTTGTAGAGTAAAATTCAAGAATGATCGGAAGAATATTTCCATGAAAAGATCTTTGGATGAAACGCAAATATCGAGGATATTCTACTAATTTCATGGAGTATAGAAGTCAAAGTTTTAACCAATTTGGGTATAATAAAGAATGGAATAACAAAAGAAATCACCATGCATGCGATAGACCCTTGCAGACGGGTTATTCCAACAGAATAATAAATAACGGAACGGTCGGGTGAAATTCACCGCAAGCGGGATGTTCCAACGAGAATAATAAAGAAGCGGAACCGGTCCGGTGTAAAACACGCGAGCGGGATGTTCAACCAGAATAATAAAAAGGCGGAACCGGTCGGTTGTAAAACACACTGAGCAGGATGTTCCAATAGAATAATAATAAAAGAGCGGAACCGGTCCGGTGTAAAACACACAGCGGGATGTTCCAACAGATAATAATAAAGAGCGAACCCGGTGCGGTGTAAAACACCTGAGCAGGGATGTTCAACGAATAATAGAAGAATGTCACCAAGTATAGGGTAAACCAGCGTATCGAGTTATTCAATGAAATAATAAGTAATGGAATAACAACAGATTCTCTTCATGAATAAGAAAGAATAACACCCCTTACATTTGGTAGGAGATTGAATCTTTACGGACGATGTAGTAACAAAATACTCTTCTTCTTTCTCTCTTATTCTCTATATACTTTCTCTCTCTATAAGCTTGAATGAATTAAGTGAAAAATAATGAAGCCCTAGGCCTCTATTTATAGAAGATTTCTAGCTTAGCTTTTCTTAGTGTGAAAAGGCGAGTGGCTTGGCCCGGTTGGTTTGGCGCTTTGTAATGTGAAATGACAAGTGGTTCGGCCTTTTGTAATGTGAAACGACAAGTGGTTCGACGTCTGGTAAAGGTAATTACTATTAACGAAGGTAAATACTATTGACGAAGGTAAATACTATTCACAAGGGTAATTACTATTGGCGAAGGTAATTACTATTGATGAAGGTAAATACTATTCACAAGGGTAATTACTATTATTGACGAAGGTAATTACTATTGTGAAGGTAAATACTATTCACAAGGGTAATTACTATTGACGAAGGTAATTACTATTATTGACGAAGAGACTCTTAGATGATGACATATGAGCCCCCATAAAATAATCAAACTTACCACAAATCATTTTTTTTTTTCATCAACACATATTTAATCTTTCAACAATTATTAATCATTTATAACTTGTCGTCTCAATTATTGATTTAATCTTATAACATATTATCTGAGATGATCTTGTGTGACAATAATTGAATCAATAATATAAGAGATATGATCGCGACAATTCTTGTAGTGATAATTGAGCATAAATGAGTGACTTCTCACGTAAGCATCGATAATCAATCTGAGTGTCTTCTTATCTGACTCTGGCGTATTCTTGTACTTTTACCATAGGGTAGTTCAGCAGTTTTAACGGTAACACCTCCGCCGTTTTTTTATAAAATATTTTTGTCGTTTTCTCGATCAAAACAATAATTACATTGTGGGGTCCACCAATGATTGAGCCATTATGCGAATATTCCCTAACAAAAGAATATTCCCGACCAAACGAATATTTTATAACAACTTGCATACTTTGCAAAATTTATAAATATTACCCACAACTATAACATTATATCAAATTTATTCCATAATATTCAAAAATAATATTTATAGAAAAACTCATCTTTATTTATAAAAGCTGGGGGTCTTACATTATCCTCATACAGAATTGTAGGAATGTCTTTGATTGATGGTAATCCACATGACTTTTGAATATGCTGAATAATTGATCTCAACCAAACACACTCACTGCTTGCTTCATGTATAGCGAGAATCTCTAAGTGATTTGAAGATGTAGCTGTCATGGTTTGCTTTGTGGATTTTCAAGATATAGCCGTGTCACAATATGTAAATACATAACCTGTTTGTGATCTTCTATTATGTGGATCTGATAAATATCCTGCATCGGCATATCCAACCAATTGCGATGTTGAATTTCTTGGATAAAATAACCCAAGATCTATACTGTGACGCCCCCAAAATTAGGTATACATTACCCATCTTGGGTAGTCAGATACATGGTACAGAATTTAAATACAACTTACTAATATAACTGTATGGTATACAATCGACATAAAGCCGTGAGTTTGAATACAAATATTGTCTACTAGATATTATACAAACTCAAAAGGAGTCCTCATTACAATTATTATCACACTATTTCACGAGAATAGTGAGGACTACTAATGCTATCCTCTGGACCATTACTCCGTTCCCAGACTCGTCCCAATTTATATTCTCATTTCACGAAGAAACGGTGAAAGAAAGGGTGAGCTCAACTAGCTCGAAGAAATATTATGACTAAGATAATGCGAAATAAATTATCATTAGCTTTCTGTGATGTTAAACCGATAAAATATAATGAACATCAAGTTTAACTACAACGGAACCAATGATCCATTAAAAGAGTCAAGTAGAAAATAAAATCTACTATCTTTTATGATTTAAAAGGTTTTCATCATTGTTATATAAATTTGAGACTCGACTTTAATAAATATTCCACATCATCGAATCACCCCGCACTGGCTACGACCAAGGATATTCTTTAGTATCACGACCACAATTATTCATGCACTACGGGCGAAGAATAGTTGTGTATTCATTAATGGTCATGATCATGCCAACAACTCGTCCCATCAATGCACTACTATTGCTCGAGGATTTTTTATCACATCATTTGTAACATTACGGTCATGATTACACCGAATAGTCTCTCGGTCATAATCATACCAAGTCCATCTATGCACTACTGAGCCACGAGATGACTTTCAACATAATATAAACATGAGGATGATGACAATGATATAAGAATTCAATAAAACAAGTTCAAGAATTAATTTATCTAGGAACCAATAACATCAAACTGTCGACATGATCATCTTTGCTTTGTAGAGTAAAATTGAAGAATCTTTGAGAAGAATATTTCCATGAAAGGATCTTTGGATGAAGTCACAAATATCGAGGATATTCCACTAATTTCATGGAGTATAGATGTCAAAATTTTAACCAACCGGGTATAATAAAGAATGGAATAACAAAAAAAAATCACCATGCATATAAGACCCCGAAATTTTTAAATAAAAGGAATTTCCTTTATTTATTATTTTGAAATAGTAAGGGTTGATTTGATTAATGTGGATAGTTAAGGGTTAAATCGCAAATATTTCAAAATAAGCAAGTGGTTATAAATATTCATTATCGCTTGGGAATATTCGTTTGGTCGTGGAATATTAAATGCTGTCGGGGAATATTAAATGCATGACGGCCTGACCATGTGTGGGCCCCATAACGAAAAGCGATTGGATGAAGAAAACGAAATATAAGTTGTTTTTAAATAACGGCGTAGTTATTCTGGGTTATACTTATTGGAATACCCGGTGGTTAAAACACACTAATACGTGGCTGTTGTTGTTGAACAATGAAAATTACACAAGTATTACACCAATTATTGATTCTTACGTGAAGAAGGCACTTACTCAATAATGGTTACGATAATTCTATCGCTCAATATTTTTTATTGAGTTAATAATTGTTGCGTTGATATTTTATATTCTTTGATGTTTCAATAATTGTCATTACACAAATATATTTTCATTATCGAAGCGAATAATTCATATTATCCGAATAATATTATTAGATAACATTATTGGCAATGTCTAGAAAATTACATCTAAGGAGGTTTGGTCACCTAATTGCTTGCAAGAAGAAGAAATTCTTATTGAAAGCCCCTCTTTCTGAGGCTACTGGTTGTCGATATTGTGATTCTGTAATATTATTTGTGAATAATTAATTATTGATTTATATGATGAGGAAAATATTGATTTTATTTGGATATAGATGGAGAAAATTTTAAAATGACAATTGTTGAAAATTAATATTTTATCTTTTTACGATAAAATAATTCATTTAAATATATTATTATATTTTAATAATATAATAATGGTGATATTTTTACAACGAATGTGGGATATATGAGTATACTGAGGAGGAAGAGTATTTTTGTTGCAATAAATGTTTAAAACATGTTAAACATGTCGGTGGACCCCATTTATTATTGACCGAAATTTGATTATAACTTTGTAAAATCGACCGTTTGTGGATTTCTTTGGTCAATTTCTATTTGGAATTTGGAAAAACTTTCTTCTGCAAAGTTGTAGAGAATTGAAATTCCTATAAAAACTCGTGTGAGATTCGAATTTTCTGATGAAAGAGCTATTTATTATGAATTATTGAAGTTCAAACTCCAAATAATTGATTTTGGGAGTTTAAAATATTTTTGTAAGAATAACGTTTTTTGTTGTAATTGAGTGGCTCATGTGTGTTATAAAAATGATCTGAAATCAGATTTCTAAGGTGGGCTTGAATATTTTTAAGAAATATTATTATTTTATTAAATTTTCTTTTGGTGTTCTAAATTTTCCTATAAATAGGGTCTTGGGTTAGAATTGAAAATCACACCGAAACTAAAGTTTTCTCTCTATATTATCGAGTATTCTTGTGAGTATTTTGAGTATACTTTGAGTATTGCTAGACGGTTCTGCAAGTTCCTTCAAAGACTATACCGTTATTCTAGCTAGAAGTCTTGATCTTTTCGAGGTAAGGGATATTATTTTTTTCGTAATGATATTATTTCTTCAATATCATTATCTTTGAAATGTTGATCTGAAGTTTTTATCAAATTTGGAACTTTTTCATGTCGGGTTTACTATTCATGGGTTACTATTCATGAGTTCTTATTCACGAGTTCTTATTCATGAGTTCTTATTCACGAGTTCTTATTCACGAGTACTATTCATGAAGCGTGAAGATGTTTTTTGTGGAATTTCTATCTTTTGGTGTCGGAGTTACTATTCACGTGATACTCACGACCTATTCACGATATCTGATCTTTATTCAATAGAAAAAAAAATTTCTTCTTTTCGTCTAAAACATCTATTCGGATACTAACTCGATTGTATCCATGTTTTGATCATTCTTGAATTTTACACCACTATGATTGTTTTTGAGGTATTTTTTGACGTGGATAAAACCAAGTACGAATCCTTAATCCTTAATCCTTGTCATTTTGTTTCACTTTGGATTCGTTTCTTTAAAAAAAAAAAATATTTTCATCATCCTCGGTCTTAAATGATGATATTATGGAATATCTTTGGCCGTGTAGTGCAAAAGATGAATGATTTCTTAAGAATATCTTTGGCACGTAGTGCAAAGATGAATGATTTCGAAGAATATCTTTGGCCCAGTAGTGCAAAGATGAGCAGTGTTTAAATGAACATGACCAATCGATGAATATCTTTGGCACATAGTCAAAGATGAATATTTGATTCGGATGTATATTGATTGATGTTACGGGGATAAAAGATGAGCGATGAACTTTTAAATTCATACATAGAAGATAGTCGTTTGCATTCTCTACTTAACTCTTCTAATGAATTATTATTTCATTGCGAATATTGATTTAAAATTTGTTGTCTATTGTATTCTATTAGATTTTTCTGTTGAAGACTAACGATAATTTGTTGTATATTATCTTAGTCATAATATTCTTTACTCGAAATTAGTTGAGCTCACCCTTTTCTTTTTTTCCATTTTTCTCGGGGAGGCGAGAATATAAATGAAGTACGAGTCCTGGGGTATGGAATGAAGGTTTTAGAAAAGATTGTTTAGTAGTCCTCACCATTTTGTAAAATAATGTATCAATAAATGTGATGAGGATTTATTTGAGTATAGATATTGTCTGCAGAAGATAATATTTGTATTCAAACTCACAGCTTTCTTGTTGTAATAATAAAGTTGTAGTTGTTTACGTACCATGTATTGACAACTCGTAATAGGTGATGTATACCTATTTTGGGGCGTCACAATGCATGCGATAGATCAAGCCACAGCAAAGTTATTCCAATGTAATAATAAATAACGGAACCGTGTCCCGTAAAAAACGCATGCATGTGATATTCAACGAAATAATAAAGAATGGAACCGGTCCCATAAAAACGCATGCATGAGGATGTTCCAACGAATAATAATAAAGAGGCGGAACCCGGTCCCTGTAAAACACACCGGCAAGATGTTCCAATAGAATAATAATAAACACGGAACCGGTCCGGTGTAAAATACATGACATGGATGTTCCAACGAATAATAAAAGAATGTCACCAAGTATAGGTAAATCAGCGTATACAAAGTTATTCCAAAGAGAATAATAAGCAATGGAATAACAACGAGTTCTCTTCATAAATAAGAAAGAATAACACCCCTTACGAGTACAACAAATAATATTCCTACCTTAGAAGAACCAATATTGGAAAAGTGAAGTAGCGAGAATACTTTTCTTCTTTCTCTCTATAGTTTCTCTCTAGAGTTTGAATGAATTAAGTAAGAAATAAATGAAGGAATGAGCTTTCATTTATAGAAAAGCGAGGGTGGCTCTTGGTCTTAACGAAGGGTCAAAATGACTCTTGGTAATATTGAAGAGACAACTACTATTTATTGCGAAGGGTAATTAACCTTTGGAACAGATCAAGAGGCAGTTAACTCTTGGTAATATTGAAGGGACAACTACTATTTGCGAAGGGGTAATTACTATTGACGAAGGTAAATACTATTGACGAAGGTAAATACTATTGAAGAAGGTAATTACTATTGACGAAGGTAAATACTATTGACGAAGGTAAATACTATTGACGAAGGTAAATACTATTGAAGAAGGTAATTACTATTGACGAAGGTAAATACTATTGACGAAGGTAATTACTATTCACAAAGGTAATTACTATTCACAAAGGTAATTACTATTGACGAAGAGACTCTTAGATGATGACATATGGGCCCCCATAAAATAATCAAACTTACCACAAACGTCTCATATGAACTCTTTATATACATCAAGGATTGAATAAATATTACCACAAATCATTTTATTTTTAATCAACACATTTTTAATCTTTCAACAATTATTAATCATTTATAACTTATCGTCTCAATTAATAATATAACATATTATCTGATGATCTTTGACAATAATTGAATCAATAATATAAGAGATATGATCGTGAATTATCGTAGCGATAATTGAGTATAAATAAGTGACTTCTCACGTAAGCATAAATAATCAATACTGGTGTCTTCTTATCGCAACCACGCCAGATTCTCGTACTTTTACCATCGGGTAGTTCAATGCAGTTTTAACGGTAACACCTCCGTAGTTATTTTTATAGAAAGATAATTTTGTCGTTTAACTAACTACGATAATACATCCGATTAATGGGGTCCACTTAACGATGATTGAGTAGTCGTCGAATATTCTCCGACAAAAAGAATATTCCCAGACCAAACAAATATTTTATAACAACTTTACTTACTTTGCAAAATTTATAAATATTACCCACAACTATAACATTATATCAAATTTATTCCATAATATTCAAAAATAATATTTATAGAAAATTCATCTTTATTTATAAAAGTGGGGTCTTACAACCTCCCTTCTTATGAAATTTCATTCGAAATTAGTGTACGCACGGTATGTCGAAGAGGTAAGGATACCTTGATTTCATTTCAGATTCTAACTCCCAAGTCATTTCCTCAACATCGTGGTTCCTCCACAAAACTTTGACTTGAGGTATAACCTTGGAAGCGTAGAATATGTTCCTTCTTATCCAAAATTTGAACAGAACCTCTTCATACGTCAAATCTTCCGCTATTTCGTCCGGGTTCTAACTCAATAATATGGTTCGGGTCTTTCACATATTTACGTAACATGGATATGTGAAAAACGTTATGAACACGAGACATATTTGGCGGTAAAAGCGAGTCTATAGGCCACGCCTCCTACTCGATCGAGGATTAAAATGGACCGATGAATCGAGGATTAAGTTTTCCTCTCTTTCCAAATCTTGTAACTCCTTTCCATGGAGCAACTCTTAACAACACATGATCTCCTATATTGAATTCCACGTCCTTTCGATGAAGATCAGCATAACTCTTTTGTCGATTTTGTGAGGTTTTTATACGTTGTCGGATCGTTTGAATCTTTTCCGTAGTCATACGTACCAACTCCGGTCCCAACAACGTTGCTTCACCCACCTCATCCTAGCATACTGGAGAACGACACTTTCTTCCATACAACGCTTCGAATGGAGCCATGCCAATACTTGCTTGATAACTGTTGTTGTAGGAAAACTCCACCAATGGTAAGAACTTGTCCCAACTCCCTTGAAATCAAAGACACGTAGTCTTAATAGATCTTCAAGAGTTTGAATAGTCCTCTCCATTGTCCGTCCGCCTCCTAGGATGATATCTGCGAGCTAAATCGTAAAGTCTGCTGTGCCCATAGCTTTTTGCAAACTAACCCAAAATCGTGAAGTGAATCTTGGGTCTCGATTAGAAACTATGGATACCAAAGATACCATGCGATCTTACAATCTCGTTTATGTACATACTGAAGCAAGACGTTCAAGTGTATAAGTTTCTCGTATCGGTAAGAAATGAGCGGACTTGGTTAATCTATCAACAATGACCCAAATCGCATCAATGCCTTGAGAAACCTTAGGAAGGCCGAACGAAATCCATGGTAATGTGCTCCCACTTCCATTCGGAATTTCAAGTGGTTGCAATGGACCTTTTGGTACTTGATGCTCCGCTTTATCTCGTTGACAAGTTAGACACCTTGAGATAAACAAGTCTATCTCTCTTTTCATATTGCTCCACCAAATGTATGGCGAATATCATGATACATTTTGGTACTCCCGAGATGGATTGCAAATGGTGTGTTGTGCGCCTCCATCATGATATTATACTTTAAATCGTGGTCGTTAGAACACAAAGTCCGGAGTTGACTCAAGTATTCCTTCTTCATCGATTCTTGCTTCCTAAGATAGCACCTTCTTGCACTTTCTTCCTCATACGCATCGACTCCAGTGTCAGTAGCTTGGCGACTTTAACTTTATCAATTAAAGTCGGTTCTACTCAGTATACTCGCTATCATCACATGCCTCCCTCAGTCTTTAACTCTATCTCCATCCTTTGCAAGTCACACGAAATGGGCCTTTCGTTGTGACAATAACGCACTCGTGATTGCGTATGATCTTCTACTCAATCGTCGGCCTACCACGTTCGCTTTTCGGGATGGTATTGGATGGTATGATCATAATCTTTCAGCAGTTCAAGCCAACGTCGTTGTCGCATGTTGAGTTCCTTTTGAGTGAAGAAATATTTGAGGCTTTTATGATCAGAAAGATCTCCACTTTCTCCCCATACAAGTAATGTCTCCAAATTTTAAGTGAAGATAATAAATTGCTAACTCTAGATCATGAGTAGGATAATTCCTCTCATATTCTTTGAGTTGTCATGAGGCATAAACTATAACTTTTCCATGTTGCATGAGAACACATCCCAACCCTTTGCTCAAAGATCACCGTAGATGACAAATCCTCCGAGCAGATGGTATTGTCGAGCAGTCTTTGAAATAAGTCTCCTCTTGAGTTCTTGAAAACTCTTCTCACATTCTTCGCTCCAACCGAACTTTGTATCCTTTCGAGTCACCGAGTCGATGGAGTAGCGATTCGAGAAAATCCTTCCACGAATCTCCGATAATAACCAAATTAAACCAAGAAAGCTACGTACTTCGATCATCGATTTAGGTTGTTCCCGACTTTGAATAGCTTCAATCTTTCTTTGGGTCAGCAGATATTCCATGACTTGATACCACGTGCCCAAGGAATGCTACTTTTCTTCAAGCCGAACTCGCATTTCTTCAACTTGGCATAAAGCTTATATTCACGAAGCTTTTGGAGTGTCGACCTCAAGTGTTGCTCATGATCTTCACGGCTTTTGGAATAAATAAGAATGTCATCAATAAAGACGACCACAAAGTGATCTAAATATTCCTTGAATACTCGGTTCATCATATCCATGAAGGCGGCGGGGAGCATTAGTCAATCCAAAGGATATGACTAGAATTCATAATGCCCGTCTTAGGGTTCGAAAGCCGTCTTTGGAATGTCGGCGGTTTCTAATCTTCAATTGGTGATATCCTAACGAAGATCAATCTTTAAAAAATTTGGCTCCTTGCAATCGGGTCAAACAGTCATCAATACGTGGCAATGGATACTATTTTTGATGGTGACATGATTCAACTCCAGATAATCAATACAAAGTCGCATGCTCCCATCTTTCTTCTTCACGAATAGAACAGGAGCACCCCAAGGAGAAGTACTAGGGACCGAATAAAGCCAATGTCTAACAATTCCTGCGGTTGGGTCTTTAACTCACGAAGTTCAATAAGAGCCATTCGATATGGGCTTTGGAAATAGGTTTGTCTCGGTTCAAGGTCGATACAAAATTCAATTTCACGCCTGGGGTAGGCGAGGAAGTTCTTCGGGAATACTTCAGAAATTTATTAATAATAGAAATATCGTTCAAAACCGCGTATTTTTGTTTAAATCGTGACATGAGCTAAGAAAGCTTGACATCCGTTTTTCAATAAACGAATAGCTTTATGGCTTGAGATGACCGTGATTGATTTTAATGGTTTGGTCATTTGAATTAGCATAATAGGTTGATTAGGAATATGAAAGCTAACAACCTTACGAAAACAATCAATTTTTTGCATGATAAGTAGTTAACCAATCAATCCTTTAATCACGTCCAAATGCAAGTATTTTTAATGAAATAAGATCGATGTGGTAATGTGAGGGTACCGATTTGAACCAAACAAGACTTATAAGCAGTGGATGTAATGAAGGTTTCTCCCAACGGAGTTTTCCACAGATAAGTCAAAGTCTAATTTCTCCTGAGTCAAATTTAATCGATGGCGCATAAGTAGGATAAATAAAAGAATGGGTAGAACCCAGATCAAATAAAGTATAGACTTCATTAGAGTTTATGATAAGCTTACCTGATGACCTCATTCGGGTTCCTTGCTCTCCGGGAGGTCACAACAAACGCCTCCTCTTGCAGACTACCGATTTTGACTTTTACGGAGCGAACTTGATGCCTCCATCCTAGTTGAATTTGTCTTCTAGAACGCAAAAATCGAGCTAAGTGACCTTCTCTTCCACAATTATAACATACTTTGACTGGCATGACGCAGTTCGGATGATGTGTCCCTCTCTCTCCGCATTTGAAGCATATGATAGTGGTCTTTCTCCTTCCTTAACAACGGTCTTTGGTGTTGACGTCTTTCCATCATTGTTGAATCTCCTTTTCTTGAAATGTCCATTCTTATTGTTCGCCCCGATTACCACCAAAGTGGTTACCATATCCGCCCGTTGATTCCCTCCACGCTTGTTATCACCGCTTCGATGACTACTCCATTTGGTATTATAATTTTGCGGTACCGCTTCTTTTTTAGTTAAGGTTGACTCATTATCTCGCTCCACTAATTGAGCCCTATTTACAACATCCGAATACAAACACGCTTTATGAGAAATAAGATGTTGACGATATCTCCGACTTTAAACCTCTTAAAAACATTCGCGCCATTCTTTCTACATTATCCACCAAGTGGGGCGAAACCGTGATAACTCCGTAAATTTTGCCTCAGATATTGACGACACGGTCATATTGTTTTGTTCCAACTTGATAAACTCCACCTCCTTCATGTATGGCGAATACTTTCGGAAAGTATTTGTCGTTGAAACGACTCTGAAACTTCTCCCAAGATATCTTTAAGACAAAGAAGTTGAGTACGTTTTTACCGATTCCCACCAATGTCAGCCTCTCCGCAACATAAAAGCTAAGCGAAAGGAACCTTTTGCTCCTGAAAGCATCCTAAGACATCAAATATCTTGGTAATGCTTTATCCATGCTTCCGCCATGAAGTGGTTTTGCTCTCCTTAAACTCGGTGGTCCCACTCCTTGAATTGTTTAATGCGGTGACCACCGAGAGTTTTCCGTGTTTCCACCTACGTTTTGGGCGAGAGTCGCTTTCTACTTTCTTTGTTGCATAAATTGCATAAAGCCTCGAACATTTGATCATTCATCATTTGGTCAGTGTTGTTGTTTGCATGAGGATTGTCGCCTTCCTGATGCATATTATTCTAATTATTGATATATGGTGAATCAACGATCGCCTGTGCTCCATTGCTATTCTCAACATTCTCAGATGTCATTTTCCGATACTGCCACAAAACAAAAGGTTAATTGACATGTAACAAATTATCTCTATATTCTGACCGACAAATAAAATAGCACATAAACTTAGGTAGGTTGTGACGCCCCCAAAATTAGGTATACGTCACCCATCTTGGGTCGCCACTTACATGGTACATAAATTCAAATACAAACTTAATTATACATCTGTCGTGTAACATACGACAATACATAAACTGAGAGTTCTAATAGGAATATTGTCGGGTAGACAATATCCATACTCAAGGAGTCCTCATTACATTTATTATCACACTATTTAACGAATAGTGAGGACTACTAATGCTATCTTCTTGAACTATCACTCTTTTCCCAGACTGTTCCAAATATATTCTCATTTCACGAGAAACGGTGAAAGAAAGGGTGAGCTCAACTAGCCCAAGAAATAATATTATAACTAAGATAATGCGAATAAATTATCATTAGTGTTCAACAATGTTAAACCGATAAAATACAATAGACAACCAGCTTAATCTGCGGTGAATATCGAATCCATTAAAAGAGTCAAGTAGAAAATAAAGTTTACTATCTTTTAGGTTTTAAAAGGTTTTCATCAATTTTATCACTAACACTCGGTTTAATGAATAAACCACAATATCTAATCATCCCAGTACTACGCAGTCAAGGATTTTCATCAAAATATCAATGGTCATGACTATCTTAGAATCACCCCTGGTCATAATCATACCAAAAACTATCCATCACTGCATTACAGGCCACTGAGGACTTTTGTCACATCATTTATATCAAGCCATGATTATACCGAATGAACCCTGGTCATAATCATACTAAGTTCATCTATGCACGTAAGCCAAAGATAACTTTCAACATAATATAAACATGAGGATGATGACAATGATATAAGAATTCAATAAAACAAGTTCAAGAATTAATTTATCTAGGAATTATTAACGTTCAAATTGTCAACAAGATACTGTTTTGTAGAGTAAAATTCAAGAATGATCAGAAGAATATTTCCATGAAAAGATACTGAATGAAACGCAAATATCAAGGATATTCTACTAATTTCATGGAGTATAGAAGTCAAAGTTTTAACCAACTGGGTATAATAAAGAATGGAATAACAAAAGAAATCACCATGCATGCGATATATCAAGACAAAGGCGTGTTATTCCAATGAATAATAAATAACGGAACCAAAGTTAGGTGAAATTCACAATCGACGGATGTTCCAATGAGAATAATAAAGATGGAACCGGATCCGGTGTAAAACACACGAATAGATATTCCAATGAATGATAAAGATTTTAACCAGTCCTGTGTAAAACACACGAATAAGATGTTCCAATGTAATAATAGAAGAACGTCACCAAGTATAGGGTAAACCACGATACACTGATTATGTATAGGGTATCTGCCATATCTGAGTTATTCCAACGAGAATAATAAAGAATGAAATAACGGAGGATTTCACCAAGTATAGGGTATCGCCACAGATACAAAGTTATTCCAACAGAATAATAAAGAATGGAATAATGAAGTTCTCTTCATGAATAAGAAAGAATAACACCCTTACGCACATTACAACAAATAATACCCTTACCTTTGAAAGAAAACTGGATATAGGAGTAGTAGGGAAGCGGACTTCTCTTCTTCTTTCTCTATAGATTTTCTCTATATAACTTCTCTCTATAATTTCTCTCTATAATAATGGCTCTAAAGCTTTGGTGAATTGGTGAGAAATGAAGAAGAATGAGCTTCTATTTATAGAAAACGAAAGTGGCTCTTGGTCTTAATGAAGGGTAAAAATGACTCTTGGTAATAACGAAGATACTATTTGTGAAGGGTAACTCTTGTAATACTAAGGGACAAGTTACTATTAAAATCTTAAATCAACGATCCTTATTGATTTTACTTATTATAATTTCATCCAATCTGATTTGAAAAATTAAAGACATGAATAAGAAATGTGAATAAGAAACTCATGAATAAGAACTCGTGAATAATAACTCATGAATAATAACTCCAAACACAAAAGGTGTCCCAAATACTCAGTGAACAATACTAGAGTGAATAGTAATTTTGGTGAATAGTAACTTATGAATAGTAACTTCGTGAAATAGTAATTCACAAACAAAACCGCCTTTAATAATTCGATTGAACAATATAACCTCCAGACATCAATTACCATCGAAATAAATGTTTAACACAAATAATTTCAACACAATGGAACTATCAAATTCATCTTTAATTAACACGAACTTAACCATCATTAATATCATAACTCACAATATTTAACAACCGTGTCTTTCCCGAGAAGGGGGCTTTCCAATAAGGATTTCTCCCTATTAGCCGCAATTAGGTGACCAAACCTCTCCTCGATGTAACTTCTGACATTGTAAATATTGCAATTTAATAATGTGAATAACTTTGTTGTCTCAATTATTGATTTAATAAAATAACATATTATGAACATGATAATCGTGACAATAATTGAATCAATAATATGAGAGATATGATCAAAGAATTATCGTAGCAAATAATGCAAAGATAACCGAGTGACTTCTTCACGTAAGCATCAATAATCAATACTGTGTGCTACTATGCAACCAATGCCAGACATCGTATTTTTCTTACTACCGTAGTTCAACAAGATCAACGGTAAAAACTCCCGTCGTTATTTTCATAAAATATTTTTTGTCGCTTTCTAACTACGACAGTTCTTCTATCAGGGTCCACCAATGATTGTAGGTCGTCGTCATCTAATATTCCCCGACAAAAAAGAATATTCCCCACCAATCGAATATTATATAACAACTTGCATACTTTGTGACGCCCCCAAATTAGGTATACATCACCCATCTTGGGTAGTCGATACATGGTACGTGTAATTTAAATACCACTTACTAATATAAGCGCTGTAGTACAATACGACATAAGCGGTGAGTTTGAATACAAATATTGTCTACTAGATATTATACAAACTCAAAAGGAGTCCTCATTACAATTATTATCACACTATTTCACGTAATAGTGAGGACTACTAATGCTATCCTCCGGACCATTACTCCGCTCCCCGACTCGTCCCCAAATTTATATTCTCATTTCAAGAAGATAAAGAAAAGAAAGGGTGAGCTCAACTAGCTCAAGAAGAAATATTATGACTAAGATAATGCGAATAAATTATCATTAGCCTACAACAAAGATGTTAAACCGATAAAATATAATGAACATCAAGTTTAACTACAATGAACCAAAGAATCCATTAAAAGAGTCAAGTAGAAAATAAAATCAACTATCTTTTATGATTTAAAAGGTTTTTCATCAATGTTATAGCTGAGACTCAGCTTTAATAAATATTTCACATAATTGAATCACCCCTGCACTACGGCCAAGGATATTCTTTAGTATCACGACCACAATTATTCATGCACTACGGGCCAAGAATAGTTGTGTATTCATTAATGGTCATGATCATGCCAACAATCGTCCATCAATGCACTACTTACTACCAATGAGAGGATTTTTATCACATCATTTGTAACATTACTACCATGATTACACCGAATAGTCTCTCGGTCATAATCATACCAAGTCCATCTATGCACTACTGAACCACGTAGATGACTTTCAACAAAATATAAACATGAGGATGATGACAATGATATAAGAATTCAATAAAACAAGTTCAAGAATTATTTTATCCAGAATAATTAACGTCCAAATTGTCAACATGATCTTGTTTTTGTAGAGTAAAATTCAAGAATGATCGTAAGAACATTTCCATGAAAAGATCTTTGGATGAAACACAAATATCAAGGATATTTTACTAATTTCATGGAGTATAGAAGTCAAAGTTTTAACCAACCGGGTATAATAAAGAATGGAATAACAAAAGAAATCACCACGCATGCGGTGATTGGCATGACAAAGTTTATTCAATGTAATAATAATAACGGAACCAGTGTCGTGAAATTCACAATCGATAGGATGTTCCAAATGAATAATAAAGATGGAACCAGATCCGGTGTAAAACACATAGATAGGATATTCCAACAGAATGATAAAGATTTTAACCAGTGCGGTGTAAAACACACGCATGTGATGTTCCAACAGAATAATAATAAAGATTTTAACCAGTCCGGTGTAAAACACACGCATGTGATGTTCCAATGTAATAATAGAAGAATGTCACCAAGTATAAGGTAAACCACGTATCTGATTATGTATAGGGTATGCCACGTATCAAGTTATTCCAATGTAATAATAAAGAATGGAATAACAGAGGGATTTCACCAAGTATAGAGTATGCCATGATAAAAGTTATTCCAATGTAATAATAAAGAATGGAATAACAAAAGTTCTCTTCATGAATAAGAAAGAATAACACCCACTTTACGAATACAACAAATAATATTCCCTACCTTAGAAGAACCTGAATATTGGAAAAGTGAAGTAGCGAGAATACTTTTCTTCTTTCTCTCTATAGTTTCTCTCTGAGTTTGAATGAATTAAGTAAGAAATAATGAAGGAATGAGCTTTCTATTTATAGAAAAAGCGAGGGTGGCTCTGAGTCTTAACGAAGGGTCAAAATGACTTCTTGGTAATATCAAGAGACAACTACTATTTGCGAAGGGTAATTAACCTTTGGAACAATCAAGAGGCGCTTAACTCTTGGTAATATTGAAGGGACAACTACTATTTGCGAAGGGTAATTACTTATTGACGAAGGTAATTACTATTGACGACGAAGGTAAATACTATTGAAGAAGGTAATTACTATCGACGAAGATAAATACTATTGACGAAGGTAATTACTATTCACAAAGGTAATTACTATTGACGAAGAGACTCTTAGATGATGACATATGGGCCCCCATAAAATAATCAAACTTTACCACAAACGTCTCATAATGACTCTTTATATACATCAAGGATTGAATAAATATTACCACAAATCATTTTATTTTTAATCAACACATTTTTAATCTTTCAACAATTATTAATCATTTATAACTTGTCGTCTCAATTAATAATATAACATATTATACGGAGATGATCTTGTGACAATAATTGAATCAATAATATAAGAGATATGATCGTGATTATCTTTGTAGCTTGATAATTGAGTATAGCTAAGTGACTTCTCACGTAAGCATCAATAATCAATACTGAGTGTGCTACTACGCAACCACGCCAGACATCGCATTTTACTTTACCACCGGGTAGTTCAACAGTTTTAATTTAGTAACACCTCCGCCGTTATTTTTATAGAAAGATAATTTTGTCGCTTTTCTAACTACGACAATAATACTTACATTAATGGGGTCCACCAATGATTGAGTCATCGTATTTAATATTCCCCGACAAAAAAAGAATATTCCCAGACCAAACGAATATTTTATAACAACTTGCTTACTTTGCAAAATTTATAAATATTACCCACAACTATAACATTATATCAAATTTATTCCATAATATTCAAAAATAATATTTATAAAAAATTCATCTTTATTTATAAAAGCTGGGGTCTTACCTACTTTGCAAAATTTTCAAATACTACCCCCAACTATAACATTATCTCAAATCCACATCTTAATATTCAAAAAAAATATTTCGAGAAATTTAAATCTTTATTTATAAAATCTGGGGTCTCACAATCTCCCCTCCTTATGGAATTTCGCCCTCGAAATTAGGGTACGTACCTGGTATGATAAAGAGGTGAGGATACCTTGAATACCTTTATTGTTAAAAAAATATTAAATTCATCTTTGCAATCCGGCCAAAGATATTCATTAACAATTCATCTTTGCACTACAGGCCAAAGATATATAAGCTGTAAAACCAATAATATCGAGACTCAACAATAAGATCACAACCACGAATTATCCATGCACTTCATCGCCAAGGATATTCATGTTTTCAATTACGGTCATGATTATACCGAATAATCCTCAGTCATAATCATACCAAGTCCATCAATGCACTACTGCCAAAGATGACTTTTACCACATCCATGAATTAATATTTCATTCACGAGACTCACTCGATAATTAATCCACATCATCGAATCATCCCCGCACTACGTGCCAAGGATATTCTTTAGTATCACGACCACAATTATCCATGCACTTACGTACAAAGATAATCGTGTATTCATTAGTATCACGACCACAATTATCCATGCACTACGTGCCAAAGATAATCGTGTATTCATTAAGATCACGACCACAAATTATCCATGACTACTACCAAAGATAATCGTGTATTCATTAAGATCACGACCACAAATTATCCATGCACTACTACGAAAGATAATCGTGTATTCATTAGTATCACGACCACAAAATTATCCATGCACTACTACCAAAGAAGATAATCGTGTATTCATTAGTATCACGACCACAAATTATCCATGCACTACTACCGAAGATAATCGTGTATTCATTAGTATCACGACCACAGATTATCCATACACTACTACCAAAGATAATCGTGTTTTCAATTACGGTTATGATTATACCGAACAATCCTCGGTCATAATCATACCAAGTCCATCTATGCACTACTGTGCCACGAGATGACTTTCAACGTAATATAAGCATGAGGATAATGATACAAAAGAATCAATCAAATGAGATAAATGATAAATATTAAACATTTATAATATAATTTATCCGAGATTCAAGAATATCCCCATGTTATCAATCACTTAATAATCTCATAATCTAATATCATTAATATTATAACAATATTTTAATCACTTCTTAAATTTATAAACAATTTATTTCAATTGTTTACGCTTTTACCATATAATGCATTTAATCATTCAAAATGCCATACTCATAAGATATCATCACCAATGATCAAATACCTCATCAAAAAATATGCATATACTCTATATAGGATTCTCTAGCTATAAAATCCTATTTTCCAATTTTGTTACTTCACATAACATATTTAACTTATATGTTCAGTAATTAAACTATTTTTATGAAAAATATCAAATCAGTTCCAAAAATATTTCTTTTACGGGATTTAGCATAATATAGTCCCATAATGAAAATATATTTTCTCGAAATTTTAAAATTTATTTACTATTTTTCAAAAATCAATTTCTAATTAATTCCTTAAGAAATTTTCTACCTCAAGTTTAACTCCAGAAATTCCCAAATCTTGGCAGGACCTTACACATGTTAATGAGAGCCTCCAGTTTAAATTTCATGGTCATCAGAGTTGTAAAACTCTGATTATAGCATTTTTCGTCAGAAAATCCAAAATATTGAAATGGTCATAACTTGCTCATTTTAAGTCGGAATGAGCTCATTTTTGGACACGATGTTCTTTATACCATATACTTTTATGTCCCAAAAGGCCTGAATTTTTCTCACTAATTAAGTGGCCGAAACAGCCCTTACAAAAAATGTGGCAGCAGCTTTTTGGACATTTTGAAGTTTTGACTCCTTTGCTAAAATCAGTCCACACGAAAATCTACAACACCTTTTTCATTGATTCCCCTTGGATTAGTTAGGTAACTCATAGATCTAACTCTAGGACTTAACCACACTCAAAAATTCAAAATATAATAGGAGATTTGGTCAATTGAATTTCATGTTACGTTTTTCACCAAAATCTGGTTTTTAACTCCTTGTGATTTTTAAGAAACTTTCATGTTTTCACATACTAACCAACATAACTCATCATAACACTTACTAATACCACATATACCCATGATTTTCATTAGTCCAATACTTTTATTATGACTTTCATCATAAACCACGTAAACTGCTCATTTTAGTTGAAGAAATATTTGAGGTTTAAGAAATGGGTTTTGTCTTTGACCGGGTCAATACGAAATTCGATTTCACGCTCTAAGTAGGCTAAGAAGTCTTCAAGAATACACCAGAAATTTATTAATAATAGAAATATCATTCAAAATCGTGACTTTCATCCAAGACTTGGATAAGACGTCACATTGATACCAACTGTGACTTCTATCCCTTAACCTAGATAGCACCTCACAATGATACCCATAAACTTGCCATCTTCATTCACGATGTCGCCTCTGAGAAAAGTCCGGCTTCGGTGCATTCCACACAAGGAAGTCAACAACGAAAGGTTCGGGGCTCTTTACTTATGGCTTGATATGACAATAATTGACTATAGTAGTTTGGTTACTTGAATTCGCATGTGAGTTGGTTATGAATATAAAAGCTAACAACCTTACGAAAAGCATGATGAGTAGTTAACCAATTGATTCCTAAAATCACATCAAAGGCAAGTATTTTCAAAAAGATAAGATCGACGGAGTAACGTGAAAGTGTTTATTTAAATCAAACAAGATTTAAAAATAGTAAGCGATAACGAAGGCTCCTACTAACGAAGTTTCAACCAATAAGTCAAAGTCTAACTTCTCCTGAGTCAAATTTAAACGTTGAACGCAAGCAAGAGAGATAAAATAATGGGTAGAACCCAGATCTTATAAGGTATAGACTTCGCAATTTATAATTAACTAACCCGCTAACTTCGTTTCGGTTTACTCGCTTTTTGAGAAGTCATGAAAATGCACTTCCTAAAACCAACGACTTTGTTTTGTCCATATCCACCTTTGGTGCCACCATCCCAAATTAGACTTGACTTTGGTGCACAACAAAATTGAGCTAAATGACCTTCTTCTTCTTGCAATTTCCAGCATTATCTTTGTCATTATTACCACCGAAGTGGTTACCATTCTTAGCATGATAATTTCCCCCACGATGGTTATCATTGCTCTGAAAGCCGTTGCCACCAGTATGATTATTATCGTATTGTTGGTCGTTACCTTTTGTTTGAGCTGAATCAACACTCTCATGTGCTTCATTGCTTATCTCAGCATTTTCAGATGTCATTCTCAAACACTGTCACAAAACAAGGGTTAATTAACATATCACATATTATCCCTATACTCTGACCGACCAATTAAATACCAAATAAATTTAGGTAGGTCATACTAGCGAAGGAATTCCCCGTCTCTCCCCTCCTAGTTCTTATCTCGCATCTTAGCCAGGGATCATATCCCTAAGCTCTGATACCAACTGTGACGCCTCTAAAATTAGGTATACGTCTCCCATCTTGGGTCGCCACTTACATGGTACATAAATTCAAATACAAACTTAATTATACATCTGACGTGTAACATACGACAATACATAAACTGAGAGTTCTAATAGGAATATTTTCATTTAGACAATATCCATACTCAAGGAGTCCTCATTACATTTATTATCACACTATTTAACAGAATATTGAGGACTACTAATGCTATCTTGGAACCATCACTCTTTTCCCCGACTCGTCCCAAATATATTCTCATTTCACAAGAAAACGATGAAAGAAAGGGTGAGCTCAACTAGCCCGAAGAAAAATATTATAACTAAGATAATGCGAAATAAATTATCATTAGTGTTCAACAATGTTAAACGATAAAATACAATAGACAACCAAGTTTAAGCTGCGGTGAATATCGATCCATTAAAAGAGTCAAGTAGAAAATAAAGTCTACTATCTTTTAGGTTTTAAAAGGTTTTCATCAATTTTATCACTAAGACTCAGTTTAATGAATAAACCACAATATCTAATCATCCCTTATCACTACCCAAGGATTTTCATCAAATTATCAATGGTCATGACTATACCGAATCACCCCTCGGTCATAATCATACCAAAAACTATCCATCATCGCATTACGAATACACCGAGGACTTTTATCACATCATTTATATCAAGCCATGATTATACCGAATGAACCACGGTCATAATCATACTAAGTTCATCTATGCACGTAAGCGAAAGATAACTTTCAACATAATATAAACATGAGGATGATGACAATGATATAAGAATTCAATAAAACAAGTTCAAGAATTAATTTATCTAGGAATTATTAACGTCCAAATTGTCAACAAGATAATTGCTTTTGTAGATTAAATTCAAGAATGATCGGAAGAATATTTCCATGAAAAGATCTTTGATGAAACGCAAATATAAAGGATATTCTACTAATTTCATGGAGTATAGAAGTCAAAGTTTTAACTAACCGTATAATAAAGAATGGAATAACAAAAGAAATCACCATGCATGCGGTACGATTACTGTAGGCGGAGTTATTCCAATAGAATAATAATAACGGAACCGTGTCGGTGAAATTCACACCGATAGGATGTTCCAACGAATAATAAAGATGGAACTAGATCCGATGTAAAACACATGAGATAGGATATTCAACAGAATGATAAAGATTTAAAACCAGTCCCATGTAAAACACACGACATGGATGTTCCAATGAATAATAATAAAGATGGAACCAGTCCTGTAAAACACATGCAGTGGATGTTCAAATGAATAATAGAAGAATGTCACCAAGTATAGGGTAAACCACGTATCACAGATTATGTATAGGGTATCTGCGTATCTGAGTTATTCCAATAGAATAATAAAGAATGGAATATAAGAGGATTTCACCAAGTATAGGGTATCTGGCACATCACAGTTATTCCAACGAGAATAATAAAGAATGGAATAATGTAAGTTCTCTTCATGAATAAGAAAGAATAACACCCTTACAGTACAACAAATAATACCCTTACCTTTGAAAAGAAATGGATATAGGAGTAGTAGGGAAGCGGACTTCTTCTTCTTTCTTCTCTATAGATTTTCTCTCTATAAGCTTCTCTCTATAATTTCTCTATAATAATGGCTCTAAAGCTTTGGTGAATTGGTGAGAAATGAAGAAGAATGAGCTTCTATTTATAGAAAACGAAAGTGGCTCTTGAGTCTTAATGAAGGGTCAAAATGACTCTTGGTAATATCGAAGAGACAACTACTATTTGTGAAGGGTAACTCTTGGTAATACCAAGGGACAAGTTACTATTAAAATCTTAAATCAACGATCCTTATTGATTTTACTATTATAATTTCATCCAACTGAATTTGAAAAATTAAAGCACATGAATAGTAGTTAAGTGAATAAGAACTTTCATGAATAGTAACTCGTGAATAATAACTCATGAATAATAACTCAGACACAAAAAGTGTCCCAAATACTTTCGAGTGAACAATACTAGAGTGAATAGTAATTTTGGTGAATAGTAACTTGGTGAATAGTAACTCGTGAATAGTAATTCCAACAAAACCGCCGAATACTTCGATTGAACAATATAACCTCCGGACATCAATTACCATCAAAATAAATGTTTAACACAAATAATTTCAACACAATGGAACTATCAAATTCATCTTTAATCAACACGAACTTAACCATCATTAATATCATAACTCACAATATTTAACAACCGGTGTCATTCCTGTGAAGAGAGGGCTTTCCAATAAGGATTTCTCCCTATTGGTAGCCTTGATTAGGTGACCAAACCTCTCCTTGACAGTAACTTCTAGACATTGTAAATATTGCAATTTAATAATGTGAATAACTTTGTCGTCTCAATTATTGATTTAATAAAATAACATATTATGAACATGATCTTTGTGACAATAATTGAATCAATAATATAGAGAGATATGATGCGGCAATTCTTATCTGTAGCAATAATGCAAAGATAACCGAGTGACTTCTTACGTAAGCATCAATAATCAATACCGTGGTGCTACTTCTTATGCAACCACGCCAGACATCGCATTTTTTTACTACCGGTAGTTCAACGATGTCAACCAGGTAAAACCTCCGCCGTTATTTTCATAAAATATTTTTGTCGTTTTCTAACTACGACAGTTCTTCTGTTGTGGGTCCACCAATGATTGTGTCGTCGTACGAATATTCTCCGACAAAAAGAATATTCCCCGACCAATCGAATATTATATAACAACTTGCATACTTTGCAAAATTTTCAAATACTACCCCCAACTATAACATTATCTCAAATCCACACCTTAATATTCAAAAAAAATATTTCGAGAAATTTAAATCTTTATTTATAAAATCTGGGGTCTCACATAGGTCATACTACCGAGGGTATTCCCCGTCTCTCCCCTCCTAGTACTATTCTCACATCTTAGCTAGGGATCATATCCCTAAGCTCTGATACCAACTGTGATGCCCCCAAAATTACATAAATTCAAATACAAACTTAATTATACATCTGTCGTGTAACATACGACAATACATAAACTGAGAGTTCTAATAGAAATATTGTCATTTAGACAATATCCATACTCAAGGAGTCCTCATTACATTTATTATCACACTATTTAACAGAATAGTGAGGACTACTAATGCTATCTTCGGAACCATCACTCTTTTCCCGATTCGTCCCAAATATATTCTCATTTCCTCAAGAGAAAAAGTGAAAGAAAGGGTGAGCTCAACTAGCCCAAAGAAGAAATATTATGACTAAGATAATGCGAATAAATTATCATTAGCCTTCAACAAAGCAGTTAAAACCGATAAAATATAATGAACATCAAGTTTAACTACAATGAACCAAAGAATCCATTAAAAGAGTCAAGTAGAAAATAAAATCTACTATCTTTTATGATTTAAAAGATTTTTCATCATTTTATAAATTGAGACTCGACTTTAATAAATATTCCAAATCATCGAATCACCCCTCGCACTACTGACGATGATATTCTTTAGTATCACGACCACAATTATTCATGCACTACTGCCGAGAATAGTTGTGTATTCATTAATGGTCATGATCATGCCAACAATCGTCCATCAATGCACTACTACCAATGCGAGGATTTTACCACATCATTTGTAACATTACTATTATGATTACACAAGATAGTCTCTCGGTCATAATCATACCAAGTCCATCTATGCACTACAGGCCCACGTATGACTTTCAATATAATATAAACATGAGGATGATGACAATGATATAAGAATTCAATAAAATAAGTTCAAGAATTAATTTATCTAGGAACCAATAACATCCAAATCATCAACATGATACATCGCTTTGTAGAGTAAAATTCAAGAATATTGAGAAGAATATTTCCATGAAAGGATCTTTGGATGAAGCCGCAAATATCAAGGATATTCCACTAATTTCATGGAGTATAGAAGTCAAAGTTTTAACCAATTTGGGTATAATAAAGAATGGAATAACAAAAGAAATCACCATGCATGCGATGTAATCCTTACAGCGTTTATTCCAAAAAATAATAAATAACGGAACCCGGTCCCACGTAAAAGCGCATGCATGTGATATTCCAATGTAATAATAATAAAGATTTTAACCAGTCCGGTGTAAAACACATGCATGTGGGATGTTCCAATAGAATAATAATAAAGATTTTAACCAGTCCGTTTGTAAAACATACTGAATGTGGATGTTCCAAATGAATAATAAAGAATGTCACCAAGTATAGGGTAAAATCACAGATACAAAAGTTATTCCAAAGCAGAATAATAAGCAATGGAATAACAACAGTTCTCTTCATGAATAAGAAAGAATAACACCCCTTACGAGTACAACAAATAATATTCCCTACCTTAGAAGAACCTGAATATTGAAAAAGTGAAGTAGCGAGAATACTTTTCTTCTTTCTCTATAGTTTCTCTCTCTGTAGTTTCAATGAATTCTTAAGAAATAATGAAGGAATGAGCTTTCTATTTATAAAAAAAGCGAGGGTGGCTCTTGGTCTTAACGAAGGGTCAAAATGACTCTCGTAATATTCAAGAGACAACTACTATTCATGAAGGGTAATTAACCTTTGGAACAATCAAGAGGCGATTAATGAAAGTAGTATGCACACAAGCCAATCATGTTTGATGATAAAGCATATACTTTGTAACAATCTTATTCATTTATTAATAAAAACTATTAATTTATTAAAGGCTTTTAATTATCTACATAATCTTTGTTTTATAATATGTGATAAACCCATAGTTTTAAGCAATGCTTTTAGAATAATGATGATGATCATTCTAATGAGATCTAAATTCTTAGAAAGCTTAAAACTAAAATAGTTCCCAATCGATGGATTACTAAATCGGGGATTAAAGAATCCGGATAGATTGGTACATACGTTGGTTGCTTTCATCGGATGAGGATGATTGATCTCATGATCATTTGTGTGGAGACACTAAAGCAAGTATGTAGGTGCTTATTAGAGAATAAGTTCACTTTGAATGTGGCTCGCTAAGGAATACCTAATGGAGTTTTATTTGCACCGTCAATAGAATTCTCGTAGTGATAGTAAGACAAGTAATCTTTGGACTTGAGATCATCATAGCATCTTGTGTATGATGAGTTATACTTTGACTTATTCCTTAAGACCCTTAGGGTATATCAAAGGTATGCTTGGGTATAATAAGTTGTACATGGAGATAATGTATGATCAATAAAGAATCTACCACTTCTAATAAAGAAAAGAAATGTCCTATGTGATTCGATAAATGACAACCCAAAGAGTCCTTGGCGAAGGCATTATGAAATTAGAAAGGAGTTTCTAATTTGCATTATTTGAGTCAGGCATTTAAGAGTCGAAATACATATAATTAAATAAAATAAGACTTGACAAGAATTCCATGTCTTATATTTAATCGGGACATCAGATGGTGGAAGGATTGAATTATCATTTAACTATTTACTCAAAGGTTCTTTTATGATTAATGTTGAAATCTATATTATCCGGAAAGTCGTTGATCGTTAGGGAGGCTTATCCCTATTGAGAATAAATATTATTTATTTAAATAAATTAATTATTTAATTTATTTATTTAAATAAGATTAGAATTGTTCTAATTGATTTATTCACAACCTAGGCTTAATATGGAGAACCTAAAGGGTCACACCAAAAAGGAAGAATAATTATTTAAGAAGTTAATGGCATAATCGTAATAATATATTATGTATATTTAATTTAATCTATGGTGATAGAATAAATTAAATAGCTTAATATTTATTATTTAATATTTTAGAAATATTAAATATATAAATTAATAAGAGGAGTCTTATTAATATTATTACAATTATTATTATTTTAATTTCTAAAGAGTTTAGGAATTAATTTAATATAAGTACTCTCATTTATTCCTAATTGGATTAGGAAGAAAAATTAGTTAAAAGAGTTTAATTAATTATCCCTAATAAGATTAGGGGAGCTTAATTAATTAAAAGAATTTAATTAATTAAATAAAACCCAATTTCTTAATTGTTAAGGTGGGTTGCCCACATCTATAAATAAGAGGAGTCTTATTATGGGTGGTGGGGGTTGTTGACTTTTTACAACAACGACATAATTCCAATTTGTTGGAGAGACGCACTTTTCTATAGAGAAAGGAAAAACTAGGGTTTGAGCCAATACCCCTTCTTCAATTCTATTCTTCCTTGGTGGATCACCTCTGAGAGGCCAAACATATGGGTGGCTAACGCCGATCAAAGGAAGGAACCAAACCCGTGGATTCAAGTTGAATCGCGAAAAGGATTTGAGGTGAACTCAGACACGAGGAAGCTCGATCTTCAAGGGTATGATTTTATTCTTTATCTTTTTCGCTTAATTAATAATTATGCATAAAGGGTGATCCGGGTATATGGTTTGTAAATTTTAAACTCGATTTTTACACGCTTCCGCATTATTTTGCAATTTGATTGCTTCTTGAATATTACAAACCTAATAAAGGCATCGAGCCAAACCTTTATCACGAATTATTAATTGTTTTAATTTGATATGTATATTGATATGTGTTTAGAACAATTTAATTGGGCATAATTTTAATGTATAAAATTTATTTAAAAAAAAAAAAAATATTATTAAAAAGGTTTTTCTAAAAACAAGTTTTTTTTTTGTTGTTTTTACTTTCATCCGTGAGTCACGCCCACATCACAAAGCCATGCAATATTAGTGGTCCCGCAACATTTAAAAAAAAAAAAAAGCCTTTTAATGATTACAATAATAATCATTAGCTTGTAATGATTATAGTAATCATTAAAGCATGTAATGATTAAAGTAATCATGACCACGTTATATATAAAAAAAAAAAACAAACCTTAATGATTACAATAATCATTAACTTGTAATGATTATAGTAATCATTATCATGTAATGATTAAAGTAATCATGACTATGTTTTTTTAAAAATAAAAAATAAAAAATTTTAAAATAATAGGAACATATATATTATATATATAAAGGTTACAGTATATATAGTATATATATATATATACATATATATATATATATAATAATTTATGTATATATAGTATATATATATATATATATATATATATATATTCTCCAAAAATAATTTTATAATTAAAATAAAAGTTTATTTTAATTTTAAAATAATAGGTTTATTTTAATTTTAAAATTAAATTTCATGCTAACTAATTAGAGTTGGAATTGGATTCCATGATAACTAATTGGAGTTGAAATTGGATTTTATTTTTCCTTAAATAAAGGAGTTTATTTAGATATGAAATAGGATTTCATATTATTCAAAATAAAAGAGTTTATTTGTGAATAGAAAAGTGAATCCATGTTTCCTTAAATAAAGGAGTTTATTTAGATATGGAATAAGATTTCATATTATTCAAAATAAAGGAGTTTATTTGTGAATAGGAAAGATAATCCGTGTTTCCTTTAATAAAGATTTTTTTTTACATGGAATTGGATTCCATAATTAATTAAAATAAAAGAGTTTATTTTATTTAAGGATTTTTTTATATATATGGAATTGATTCCATAATTAATTAAAATAAAGGAGTTTATTTTGATTAAATATTTTGATTAAAATAAAATAGTTTATTTTATTCAAAATTAGATAAATTAAAATAAAATAGTTTTATTTTGATTTAAATTTGGATTAAAATAAAGGAGTTTATTTTGATTCAAAAATAGATTTTATACTAACTAAATTTGCCCATTAAATGATATCAATATATATATTAAATGTTTATTATTCATAAGATGAATGTTATTTATCGATGCATATGGTGATGTGTATGATAATAAATGGGATTGATTATGGACTATCAACCAAACGTGATTGAATTTTATTTTAGTTGGATGCATGAATGTATGAGTTTTTATTAAATGGGGTCTGCGTACACTCGCCTTCTCTAATTTTTTCTTAATGTAAATTTTATCTCCTCCCATGCATTTCCCTCGATCACGATCAAGGTTTCTATTTATTTTAAATAGTTTTGTAATAGGAATAGTTAGAATTAATTTTGAAAAATTGGAGATCAAGGGGCAAGGAGCGCTTGAAGACCCGTTTGTAATGGAGCCCGGGTTTAAATGTAATAGTTATATTTAAATATTATTTCTTGCACCTCTAGGGTTTGACCTTTTGGTTCACTTGGTGGCTCTAGTGAACCAAACTAGAATAAAAGTTCATAATCAATCCAGGTAGAATATAGTATTCTATATGTGCATGCTTATACTATATATATTATATATTATGCAAACATGCTTCGCATGTTCATTAATATGTCTCGTATTTTATATATATATATATGCATGCATTTAAACAAGATGAGATAATTAATAACAAACCCCTCAATTTTTATATTAAGTCCTAAGCGTCAAAGATATTTGGAATATCGAACGTCGCTTTCTAGCATGATAAAATTAATAGAGTATTAAATATTTAATATGAGTTTGTTGTGTCACCACAAGGCAAGTATTAAGTATTTAAGATGTTAATTTATCACATTTGATGCTTATAAAGAAAATTGAACAATATTGTTTTGTTGTGTCACCACAAGGATGATATTTTTCTTTTTTGAATATATGGAGTGCTAGGTTTGACTTAACTTGGATAATTTTGATTCTTGATGTGCCACCACTTGATCAAAATAATCTAAGAGGCAAAAGAAAAGAGTTTGCATAGTTGATGTAATTGACAAAAGTTGTCTACCTATTTATTTATATATAGTTTGTTGTGTCACCACAAGGCTATATACATTTGAAATGGGATCCTTATTCTCACTAAAGAAATCTTTAATTAGATTTTTGCGAACTATATAAGTGAGGTAATATAGTTTGAAGAAAAATAGTGGGAGATACCAATTTAAAACAAGACCTAATTTATTTTGGTAATTAATAAAAGAATGTATGTTAAAATGTTGTTAATTACAAATTCATTTACGTAATTTTACAATGTCTAAAATTACTATCAACTCACAAGCATATTAGATGCTATTTAATCTGACCAAATTAAATAGATTGGTTAAGGAATTTGAGAATAGTTCTCATAGTGAAAAGCTATCTTATGTCCTTAATACGCCTATCCTCGCAAATGGTTGCGCATAATGCCTCTAAGGAAGAGATCACTACTTTTAGAAAGTGGCAAGATGATGCACAATTATTTCAATGCATCATGCTCGATCTACGAAAGTAACGAGCTTCACACAAGATGAAACTATGGATGCTCTACTATATTCCCCGCACATCAAGTAGTTGATGGTGAGGAAAGTAGGACCGATAGATATCGACATATCTAAGGAGCTCTTCCGATCTAGAATGGCCAATGGCACTATAAAGATGCATAAAAAGTTCTTAACATAATCAATTTGATTGATCAATTAGACAATAGGTTTTGTCATGGATGGAGAGTTGAGCTAAGATTTGATCTTGCACTCACTCCGGACTCCTTTCACAATTGTTGTGAATTTTCATATGAACAAGCTAGATATCGGTCTCACCGATTTGCTTAACATGTTGAAAAATGTCGAGAGTCACTTTCCAACCAAGAAAGACCATGTCTTACTGGTAGGGGCCAAAGGATCTTCTGAAAAGAAGAACGATTCAAAGAAGGTAAACAAAAAGGCGTAAACAAAGGATAATAAGAACAAAACTGATATGGATGGCAAAGGAGTTTGCTACCACTGCAATAAGTCCGACACTGGAAAGAAACTGCGAGAAGCATCTTGCAGAGGCTAACCAAAGAAGCTTAGTGAAATTTCTACTATAATACGCTTTTGTTCATGATTGAAATAAATTTTTCTTTAAGTCAAGGTTCTACTTGCAGATTGGATACCGACTTTGGTTATCATAAATATAGATTTATGAAGGACCAAGCAGTAAGTAGAAAGCTAAACAAATATAAGTAATCCTATGTACGGAAATGTAACAAAGGTTGCCATATTAGCCATAGAAACTTATAGTTTAGCAATGCCTACGGGTAAATCTATTAAGTCAATAAGTTGTTATCAGTATTCCAGCCTTTATTAAAAATATTATTTCCATTTTATTGTTGGACAATGAAATCTTTGGTATTATAATTAAGAACAATTGTTATTCTATTTATAATAATAATGTTTCAGATAGAATCGAAAGATTACTTAATGGATTTTGTATACTTGACTTACGTGAAAAATTATTTTGTAAATTGAACAAATTAGTATAAGAAAAGGAGATGATCATTCAAAGAGTTGAATGTGTGTATTTACTGAAATACAAGTGTGAATTATTTGAAAGGTTCAAAGAATTCAAAAGTGAAATAAATTGGCAAAGTATTAGGATTCTTTGATCGGATCAAGGAATAAATACTTGTGCAATAAGTTTCTAGATCATCTCAAATGGTTTTCTCATAATGGACACATCCTGATACGCAATAATTGATTGATGTATCTGAATGAAAAATTGTACCTTGTTGGACATGGTGTGGTCCAAAATGATTTTACCGACATTCCAGTATCTTTTTGGGATAATGTCCTAGAAATGGCTACATATCTACTTTTAAAAGGTAACCTCAAAATCCAAATTTCAAGACTCCATAAAAGTTATGGATAGGAGGATTCCTAATCTTAAGTATGTTAAGATGAGGGTTTTCCAACTTATGTGAAAAGGTTTCAAAGGATAAGCTTGGGACAAAATTTGACATGTATGATTTTCAGGGACATCCTAAAGTAAGTTTAGGGCATATGTTCTATAATCCTACATAGCAAAAAGGTGTTTATTAAGAAACACCCCGCCTTCTAAGATAAAGGTGTTTATCATCAAGGGGCTAGTGGGAGGATTATAGATCTTGAAAAGTTCAAGAACCACAAAACACTATAAGTCAAATAAGAGGAACCTATAGATAGAATTTATTGTACTACACAACCAATCAGAATCGAATAAGCATCAAGATACCTAGGAGGGTATGGATTCATCATGGATGATGATGATGAGGTACACATCATGTAAGATGATGATCCAGCTACATACGATGAGGTAAGTGTTATAGACACTCGAGAAATGGATTGAAGTAAGTTTCAAATATGGAACATTCGTTTTGATGAGGCAATCAAAAGAGTTTGATTTTATCAAAAATAAGAATGAACATAGTGTGTACAAAAGGGTCAGTGGGATCGTGAAATTTCTAGTATTATATGTTGATATATACTACGGATGAGGAATAACATACCAATGCTACAATCAGTAAAGATAAAGTTGTCTAAACATTCCTCCATGAATGATTTGGAAGAGTATCTTAATTGGGGATAAAATCTATATAGATAGATACAATAGGATGCTCGACTTAACCCAAGGAACATATATTCATTTGATGCTAAAGTTGTTTAGCATGGCAAACTCCAAGAGATATCTCATGTCGATGAGCTATGGAGTGTATCTCTCTAATAGTCCCCACAGACTCCTGAAAAGAGAGGTCGCATGAGTGACAATCATGCATGCAATGAAATGTACGAGACCTGATGTTGATCAGTCATATTATGGAGAAGTTCACTATGAGTTAGTGAAAAACATCTTAAAGTGCTTAACTGGCACTAAGGATGTGATCATATTCATGGTTGGTCTAAATTAAAACTAGAGGGCTTAATGACTCAAGTTTTCGGATAGACCAAAATGACGAAAAATCCACTTTAAGGTAAAGCGTTATCTTGAGCAAAGAGTGCGTTGAATTGAAAGGTTCCAAACAAAGAAAGAGTTCTTTGGTTTAGTGATAAAGACAAAGTATATAGCTATAAATGAAGTTTCTGCAAGTTGATTGTTTGGATTAAAAGTTCATTACGTGAACTAGGAATAGTTCCTAAGTCTCATCTTGGATCTAAACATGTGTTGTGGCACTTTCATTTGATTATTAGAATCATTGAAGATGAGAAATCACTATAGAGATAGTGGATGATCCATTACATTTACCCCAAAATAGGTCCATTCCATCCAACCCATTCTCGAGTCGCCAATACATGGTATAATGCAACAACTACAACTTTATTATTACAACAAGAAATCGTGAGTTTGAATACAAATATTATCTTCTAGACAATATCTATACTCAAATAAATCCTCATCACCTTTATTGATACATTATTTTACAAAATGGTGAGGACTACTAAACAATCCTTTTCTAAAACCTTCATTCCATACCCCGGCTGCTGCCGCTTATATTCTCGCCTCCCGAGAAGAATGGAACAAAAAGAAAAAAGAGCTCAACTAGCTCAAGAAAGAATATTATGACTAAGATAATATACAACAAATTATCGTTAGTCTTCAACAGGAAAAATTTAATAGAATACAATGTAACAACAAGTTTCGGATCAATATTCGCAGCGGAAATAATAATTCATGTAAGAGTTACGTAGAGAATGAAATCTACTATAATCTATGAATTTAACAGTCCATCATCAATATTTATCCTCAGTAACATCAATCAATATTCATCTCAAATCAAATATTCATCTTTGCACTACGGTGCCAAAGATATTCATCAATCGGTAATGTTCATTTCAACACTGCTCATCTTTGCACTAAAGGCCAAAGATATTCATCACCGGTCATGTTCATTTAAACACCGCTCATCTTTTTACTACAGGGCCAAAGATATTCTTCGAAATCATTCATCTTTTGACTACTGTGCCAAAGATATTCAATAATATCATCATTTAAGACCGAGGATGATGAAAAATATTTTTAAAGAACGAATCCAAAGAAACAAAATGACAAGGATTAAGGATTAAGGATTCGTACTTTGTTTTATCCATGTCCAACAATACCTCAAAAATAATCATAGTGGTGTAAAATTCAAGAATGATCAAAACATGGATACAATCAAAGCTAGTATCCAAAATAGATATTTTGACGAAAAGAAGAAATTTTATTTTTCGATGAATAGTCTTATATCGTGAATAAGTGTCGATATACGTGAATAAAGGCTCGTATACGTGAATAGTAACTCAGACACCAAAAGATAGAAATTCCACAAAAAACATTTTCACGCTTACATGAATAGTACTCGTGAATAAGAATCGTGAATAGTAACTCATGAATAGTAACTCGTGAATAAGAACTCATGAATAAGAACTTCGACATGAAAAAAGTTCAAATTTGATAAAAACTTCAGATCAACATTTCAAAGATAATGATATCAAGAAATAATATCATTACTGAAAAGAAAAAAATATCCTTTACCTCAAAATAACCGTATTTCCATTGAATTTGGATATAGTCTTTATTATGAAACTCGCCTCAGATAAAGAACACTCAAAGTATCAAAATACTCACAAAATACGCTCAATAATATAGAGAGAGAGAGAGAAAGCTTATGTTTACGTGTGATTTTCAATTCTAACTTAGTCCTCTATTTATAGGAAAATGTTAGCCCGCCCAAGCAGACTTGACCAAGCACCGATGGCTTTACTCGCTACTATTGCCACCCACCACATTTGAAATAAAATTCAGCACATTTCTTCACCAACCACAAGTGGGGCCCACTCAATTCTAGAATTTTCCACCAAAATCAATTATAAACCTAATTTCCGAATCAGACACCTCTTAAAATTCATAACAAATCATTCGTGAATTTTTAACGGTTCAAAATTTGTGGACATATACTCAACTTATGTATGTATAACATACCCAAAAATTACCACAATCCAAAGGTCGGATTAAAAATTATAACCCCCGCAATATATCTCAAAACCCCTGATTTAATTTTTAATACCTCCAATCCGATAAAATACTAATAAAACACCTCAACATAATTTCTTCATTTATAACCACATAAATAAATCCATCATTTATATCCACATAAAATAAATATTTTTTTTATCATATGAATCAATAATTAATTATTCACAAATAATATTACGTAATCACAATTATGACAACCAGCCGCTCCTCAGAAAGAGGGCTTTCCAATAAGGATCTCTCTCATCTTGGCGCAATTAGGTGACCAAACCTCTCCTGAGATGTAACTTTCTAGACATTGCCAATAATGTTATCTAATAATATTATTCAAATAATATGAATTATTGATCTTATAATGGGAAATACTGTGCGGTGACAATTATTGAAAACAAAGAATAATATAAAATACCAACGCAAAGAATTATTGAATCAATAAAATAAAATATCGAATAAATAATTCTCGTAATAATTATTGAGTAAAGCCATCTTACGTCTTTAATCAATAATTCAACAATCTTTGCAATCGCACCTGCGTGTATCTCTTGTGCGAACCACGCGTAGACATCGTATTTTAACCACCGGGTATTCCAACAATCTTAATTGATAATAACTACATCTTAATCTGTAATAACTACGCCTGCTATTTATAACCACCCAAACTTTGTCGTTTTTTCCTCATCCAATCGCTTCCAGTTATGGGGCCCACACACGGTCATTGCTTGCAGTATTTAATATTTCCCTCGACGATGACGAATATTCCACGACCAAACGAATATTCCCCCCGATGATTTAATATTCCACGACCAAACGAATATTCCCCGACAAAAATGAACCACTTGCTTATTTTGAAAATATTTATGTATTTAACCCTTAAATATCCACATTAATCAAATCAACCTTTACTATTTCAAAATATTAAATAAAGGAAATTCCTTTTATTTAAAAAATTCGGGTCTTACAACCTCCCTCCTTATGAAATTTCGTCCTCGAAATCGACGTGCGATACCGTGTTTCAAAAGATGAGAATACCTCGCTTTCATTTTCGCTTTCCAACTCCCGTGTCATTTCCTCAATAAAGATGGTTTCTCCACAAAACTTTAACTTATGGTATAACCTCGATGCATAGGTCATGTTCTTTCCTCTACAAAATCTTGACAGTACCTCCTCGTGACGTTAAGTCTTGGCTATCTCGTCTGGGTTCTAACTCAATGACGTGTTTGGGTCGTCCACATATTTACGTAACATCGATACGTGAAAAACGTTATGAACACGCGTCATACTTGGTGGTAAAAAGCGAGTCTATAGGCCACGGTTCCTATTCGATCGAGAATTTCAAATGGATTAATAAATCGAAGGTTTGAGCTTTCCTCACCTCACCGATTCTCGCTTTTAAAATAACAACTTCTTGCACCTCCTTCTTCAAATTCATCATCTCGGTGTGTAGTTTGAACAACTTTTAACTTTATCGATTAAAGTCGATTATACTCGTATATCATCACGCATCGTATATCATCACGTGGGTACCTAGAGTTTTCATCTCCATCTCTATTATTTGTATATTATACTGAAATGAGTCTTTGACAATATCGTACTCAGTATTTCTGTATACGATCTTCTACTCAACACGTCGGCGACCACGTTCGCTTTTTCCGAGGATGGCATGGTCGTAACATATCTTTGAAATGAGTCTCCTCTTGAGTTCTTCAAGCTCTTCCCACATTCCTTGCTCCATTCGAATTTTGTATCTCTACGAGTTAGTCTGCGTTAATGGAATAGCGATTCGAGAATATCCTTCAACGAATCTCGATAATAACCAACTAAGCCTGAAAGCTACGATTTCGATTATCGACTTTAGGTTATTCTCAATCGTGACTCATATCCCAACCTTGGATAAAGACGTTACAATGACACCTATCGCTTTACTATCGCATCGAATATGACGTCCCCTTACAGAGAGTCCGGCTTAGTGAATTCCACAAAGGAAGTCACAAGATAAAGGCTCATGTACCAAATTCTATAGTTGAATTTTTAACTCCTCAAGTTCAATAGAGCCATTCGATATGAGATTTTAGAAATGAGTTTTGTCTTCGGTTCAAAGTCGATACAAAATTTAATATCGACTGGGAGTAAGCGAAGAAATTCTTCAGAAATTCATCGGAAAATCAATAACAACAAGAATATTATTCAAATCGACGTGTCTTTATTCAAATCCATAACATGGACTAAGAAAACTTGACATACGTAATAAACGAATGACTTCATGGCTTGATATGAAAATGTTTGATTACAATGGTTTGATTGCTTGAATTCAATAACGGAGTTGCTTAGGAATATGAAAACTAACAACCTTACAAAAGCAATCAATTTTGGCATGATGAGTAGTTAACCAATCAATCCCCAAAAGCAAGTATCTTTAAAGAGATAAGGTCAACAAAAGGTAATGGTGCCAACTTAGATCAAACAAGATTTTTAAACAACGGATGTAATGAAAGTTTCTCCTAATCTGAGTCTCCATAAATAGGTCAAAGTCTAATTTCTCCGTAGTCAAGTTCAAACGCTGAGCGCAAGCAAGAGAGATAAAAGAATGGGTAGAACCCGTTTCTAGTAAGGTATAAACTTCGCAAGAATTTATAATTAACTAACCCGTGCTAACTTCGTCGTTCGTTCCTCGATTTTTACCTGGCCACGACAAACGCTCTTCCGTGAATCGTTGACTTTGACTTTTCCGGGACATCCTTTTGAGTCACCGCCTCACCGCACTAGGTTTCGATATCGCATAATCTTTGAAAGCGATATGTCCTTCTTTTCCATAATTATAGCATACCTTAAACTGTTGTGGGGCGGTTTGGGCGATATGTCCCTCTTTCCGCGATTTAGAACATACGATCGATGGTCTTTCTCCTCCCTTGAAACTATTACATCAAGGCCGACGCTTCACATGGTCGTTGTTGAATCTCCTCTTTTTAAAATCCCTCCCAACTCGCTTCTTCTATTTTCATGGCCACGATTACCACCAGAGTGGTTACCGCCTTTGTCTGTATTCTTCTTTCTCCACCGGTTATCGTTATTCGATGATAACTATCTTTGGTATGATCCTCGGTTATGGTCCCTCGGTTGAACGTATTTCGTTATCTCGCTCTAACAATTGAGCCTGTTTTACAACATCCGAATAGAGAAAAATTTATGAGAAATGAGATATCGACGTATCTTAGGGTTTCAAACCTCTCGAAATATCCGCGTCATACGTTCCTCTCATTCTCCACCAAATGAGGTGCAAACCTCGGATAACTCCGCAAACTTCGCCAGTCTTCGGGACACCGCCATGTTATTCTCGCTCCAATCTAATAAACTCCACTTCCTTCATATGACGAATACTTTCGGGAAGTACTTGTCATTGAATCTTTTCAAACGTCTCCTACGATACGCCGAGTGCAAATTGAATGGGTACGCTTCACGTATTCCCACCAAGAATGCTGCCCGGCCACGGAACATAAAAGTAAATAATAGAACTTTCGTTCCTTCGTGCTTCCCAAGACATCGAATATCTTGGTAATTTGCTCGACCCATGTTTTCGCCATGATCGGATCCGCTTTCCCCAATTCACTCGTGGTCCTAACTCTTTGACTGCTTGCGTGTGACCACCCGTGAATTGCTATCATCTCCTCCTCAGATTTTGAACACGAAGTCTCCTCGTCGATTTTGCATGAACCGCAAAAGCTTTTAAACATCCCCTGCTCATCATCCGCTTCGGTGGTGTTATTCACGGGAGGTACATTGCCACCACTGTTGCGCTCTCCTCGTTGTTAAGTATGCATCTCCACTGGTCTCATTTACACCACTATTAATATTCTCAATCGACATTCTCAAATACCGCTATAAAACAAGGGTTAATTAAGGAAATCAATCACATAATATCCCTATATACCCGACCAACTAACAAATAAGCTTAGGTAGGACACACTAGCAAAGGATTTACTCGCCTCCCCTCCTAGTTCTATTCCCCGATCTCCGCCAGAGATTATATCCTAAGCTCGATACCAACCGCGACGACCCCAAAATAGGTCCATTCCATCCAACCCATTCCGAGTCGCCAATACATGGTACGTAAACAACTACAACTTTATTATTACAACAAGAAAAAATCTGTGAGTTTGAATACAAATATTATCTTCTAGACAATATCTATACTCAAATAAATCCTCATCACCTTTATCGATACATTATTTTACAAAATGGTGAGGACTACTAAACAATCCTTTCTAAAACCTTCATTCCATACCCAGACTAAGTACTCGCTATATTCTCCCCTCCCGAGAAGAATGGAACAAAAAAAGAAAAGGGTTAGCTCAACTAGCTCAAGAAGAATATTATGACTAAGATAATATACAACAAATTATCGTTAGTCTTCAACAGGAAAATTTAATAGAATACAATAGACAACAAGTTTCAGATCAATATTCGCAATGAAATAATAATTCATAGAAGAGTTACGTAGAGAATGAAATCTACTATAATCTATGAATTTAATAAATCCATCATCAATATTTATCCTCGTAACATCAATCAATATTCATCTCAAATCAAATATTCATCTTTGCACTACACAGCCAAAGATATTCATCAATCCATCATGTTCATTTCAACACTGCTCATCTTTGCACTAAAGGCCAAAGATATTCATCATCGGTCATGTTCATTTAAACACTCGCTCATCTTTGCACTACAGCCAAAGATATTCTTCAAAATCATTCATCTTTGCACTACAAAGCCAAAGATATTCAATAATATCATCATTTAAGACCGAGGATGATGAAAAATATTTTAAAGAACGAATCCAAAGAAACAAAATGACAAGGATTAAGGATTAAGGATTCGTGCTTTTGTTTTATCCATGTCCAACAATACCTCAAAAATAATCATAGTGGTGTAAAATTCAAGAATGATCAAAACATGGATACAATCAAAGCTAGTATCCAAAATAGATATTTTGGACGAAAAAAAGAAATTTTATTTTTCGATGAATAAAGGCCGTGATACGTGAATAGTCTCAGATATCGTGAATAAAGTCGTAGATACGTGAATAAGAACTCCGACACCAAAAGATAGAAATTCCACAAAAAAAACATTTTCACGCTTACATAATAGTACTTTAATGAATAAGAACTCGTGAATAAGAACTCATGAATAGTAACTCGTGAATAAGAACTCATGAATAAAGAACCCCCGATATGAAAAAGTTCCAAATTTGATAAAAACTTCGGATCAATATTTCAAAGATAATGATATTGAAGAAATAATATCATTACGAAAAGAAAAAAATATCCCTTACCTCAAAATAACCGTATTTCGATGAATTTCTGATATAGTCTTGAATGAAACTCATTCAGATATAAGAACACTCAAAGTATCAAAATACTCACAAAATACGCTCAATAATATAGAGAGAAAAGAGAGAAAGCTTATGTTTCGGTGTGATTTTCAATTCTAACTTAGTCCTCTATTTATAGAAAATGTTAGCCCGTAGAAAGCAAGATTTGACTGCCACCGATGGCTTTACTCGCTACTATTGCCACCCATCACATTTGAAATAAAATTCAGCACATTTCTTCACCAACCACAAGTGGGGCCCACTCAATTCTAGAATTTTCCACCAAAATCAATTATAAACCTAATTTCAATCGTACACCTCTTAAAATTCATAACAAATCATTCGTGAATTTTTAACGGTTCAAAATTTGTGGACATATACTCAACTTATGTATGTATAACATACCCAAAATTACCACAATCCAACGATTACGGATTAAAAATTATAACCCCGCATAATATATCTCAAAACCCCGATTTAATTTTTAATACCTCCAATCCGATAAAATACTAATAAAACACCTCAACATAATTTCTTCATTTATAACCACATAAATAAATCCATCATTTATATCCACATAAAATAAATATTTCTTTATCATATGAATCAATAATTAATTATTCACAAATAATATTACGTAATCACAATTATGACAACCAGCCGCTTCTCAGAAAGAGGGGGCTTTCCAATAAGGATCTCTCATCAAGCGCCATGAATTAGGTGACCAAACCTCTCCTTAGATGTAACTTTCTAGACATTGCCAATAATGTTATCTAATAATATTATTCAAATAATATGAATTATTGATCCGATAATGGAAATATCGCAAAGGACAATTATCAAAACAACAATAATATAAAATACCAACGCAAAGAATTATTGAATCAATAAAATAAAATATCGAATAAAGAATTATCGTAATAATTATCGAGTAAAGCCATCTTACGTCATTTAATCAATAATTCAATAATACTGCAATACCGTGCGAAGTGTCTTCTTGTGCAACCACGCCAGACATCAGATTTTAACCAATCGGGTATTCCAACAAATTTAATCTGTAATAACTACACTCTTAATTAACTGTAATAACTACTGTGCGCTTATTTATAACCACCCAAACTTTGTCGCTTTTCCTCATCCAATCGCTTTCAAGCATGGGGCCCACATATGGTCAACTCGTCATTTAATATTCCCTACAATGCATTTAATATTCCACGACCAAACGAATATTCCCCGACAAAGATTTAATATTCCACTATACCAAACGAATATTCCCTTTAACAAAAATGAACCACTTGCTTATTTTGAAATATTTGCATGATTTAACCCTTAACTATCCACATTAATCAAATCAACCCTTACTATTTCAAAATATTAAATAAAGGAAATTCCTTTTATTTAAAAAATTCGGGGTCTTATATGGACTCTCATGAAACAACATTACATATCCATTAACTAAAGCTTATCCAACAAATGGATAATCGCTACTTGTAGAAGAAGAGTATTAGATACCACGACGATTGGCTTTAGTGCAAGTGGGAGATTGAAAGTAGTATGCACACAAGCCAATCATGTTTGATGATAAAGCATATACTTTGTAACAATCTTATTCATTTATTAATAAAAACTATTAATTTATTAAAGGCTTTTAATTATCTACATAATGTCGTTTTTATAATATGTGATAAACCCATAGTTTTAAGCAATGCTTTTAGAATAATGATGATGATCACTCTAATGAGATCTAAATTCTTAGAAAGCTTAAAACTAAAATAGTTCCCAATCGATGGATTACTAAATTGGGGATTAGAGAATCCGGATAGATTGGTACATACGCTTCTTTTCTTTCATTGGATGAGGATGATTGATCTCACGATCATTTGTGTGGAGACACTAAAGCAAGTATGTAGTGCTTATTAGAGAATAAGTTCACTCGAACGTGGCTCGCTAAGGAATACCTAATGGAGTTTTATTTGCTGCATTAATAGAATTCTCAGAAGTGATAGTAGTACAAGTAATCCTTGGACTTGAGATCATCATAAGATCTTGTGTATGATGAGTTATACTTTGACTTATTCCTTAAGACCCTTAGGGTATATCAAATGGTATGCTTGGGTATAATAAGTTGTACATGGAGATAATGTATGATCAATAAAGAATCTACCACTTAATAAAAGAAGAGAAATGTCCTATGTGATTCGATAAATGACAACCCAAAGAGTCCTCGGGTTAAGGCATTATGAAATTAGAAAGGAGTTTCTAATTTGCATTATTTGGAGTTGTGCATTTAAGAGTCGAAATACATATAATTAAATAAAATAAGACTTGACAAAGAATTCCATGCCTTATATTTAATCGGGACATCAGTATGGTGGAAGGATTGAATTGTTTACAGAACTATTTACTCAAAGGTTCTTTTATGATTAATGTTGAAATCTATATTATCCGGAAAGTCGCTGATCGCTAGGAGGCTTATCCCTATTGTAGAATAAATATTATTTATTTAAATAAATTAATTGTTTAATTTATTTATTTAAATAAGATTAGAATTGTTCTAATTGATTTATTCACAACCTGCTTAATATGGAGAACCTAAAGGGTCACACCATAAAAGGAAGAATAATTATTTAAGAAGTTAATGGCATAATCGTAATAATATAAGTTATGTATATTTAATTTAATCTATGGTGATAGAATAAATTAAATAGCTTAATATTTATTATTTAATATTTTAGAAATATTAAATATATAAATTAATAAGAGGAGTCTTATTAATATTATTACAATTATTATTATTTTAATTTCTAAAAGAGTTTAGGAATTAATTTAATATAAGTACTCTCATTTATTTCCTAATTGGATTAGGAAGAAAAATTAGTTAAAAGAGTTTAATTAATTATCCCTAATAAGATTAGGGGAGCTTAATTAATTAAAAGAATTTAATTAATTAAATAAAACCCAATTCCTTAATTGTTAAGGTGGGTTGCCCACATCTATAAATAAGAGGAGTCTTATTATGGGTGGTGGGGTTGTTGACTTTTTACAACAACGACATAATTCCAATTTGTTGGAGAGTAACGCCTTTTTACATAGAGAAAGGAAAAACTAGGGTTTGAGCCAATACCCCTTCTTCTTGAATTCCTATTCTTCCTCGGTGGATCACCTCTGAGGCCAAACATATGGGTGGCTAACGTTGATCAAAGGAAGGAACCAAACCCTATGGATTCAAGTTGAACGCGAAAGGATTTGGAGGTGAACTTGCACTGACGAGAAGCTCGATCTTCAAGGGTATGATTTTATTCTTTATATTTTCGCTTAATTAATAATTATGCATAAAGGGTGATCCGGGTATATGGTTTGTAAATTTTTAAACTCTGATTTTTACACGCTTCCGCATTATTTTGCAATTTGATTGCTTCTTGAATATTACAAACCTAACAGTGGCATCAGAGCCAAACCTTTATGCGAATTATTAGTTGTTTTAATTTGATATGTATATTGATATGTGTTTAGAACAATTTAATTGGGCATAATTTTAATGTATAAAATTTATTTAAAAAAAAAAAAAAAAAATATTACCGAAAAAGGTTTTTCGGAAAAACAAGTTTTTTTTTTTGTTGTTTTACTTTCATCCGTGAGTCACGCCCACATCACAAAGCCATGCAATATTAGTGGTCCCAAAACGCGGAATCAAAAAAGCCTTAATGATTACAATAATCATTAGCTTGTAATGATTATAGTAATCATTAAAGATGTAATGATTAAAGTAATCACTGACCATGTTATATATAAAAAAAAAAAAAATGATTACAATAATCATTAACTTGTAATGATTATAGTAATCATTAGCATGTAATGATTAAAGTAATCATGACCATGTTTTTTTAAAAAAAAAAATAAAAAATTTTAAAATAATAGGAACATATATATTATATATATAAGGTTACGGTATATATATATATATATATATATATATATATATATATATATATATATATACAGATATATATATATATATATAGTAATATATGTATATATAGTATATATATATATATATATATTCTCCAAAAATAATTTTATAATTAAAATAAAAGTTTATTTTAATTTTAAAATAATAGATTTATTTTAATTTTAAAATTAAATTTCATGCTAACTAATTAGAGTTGGAATTGGATTCCATGATAACTAATTGGAGTTGAAATTGGATTTTATTTTTCCTTAAATAAAGGAGTTTATTTAGATATGAAATAGATTTCATATTATTCAAAATAAAAGAGTTTATTTGTGAATGTAAAAAGTGAATCCATGTTTCCTTAAATAAAGGAGTTTATTTAGATATGGAATAAGATTTCATATTATTCAAAATAAAGGAGTTTATTTGTGAATAGGAAAAGATAATCCGTGTTTCCTTTAATAAAGATTTTTTTTACATGGAATTGATTCCACAATTAATTAAAATAAAAGAGTTTATTTTAATTAAAGATTTTTTTATATATATGGAATTGGATTCCATAATTAATTAAAATAAAGGAGTTTATTTTGATTAAATATTTTGATTAAAATAAAATAGTTTATTTTATTCAAAATTGGATAAATTAAAATAAAATAGTTTTATTTTGATTTAAATTTGGATTAAAATAAAGGAGTTTATTTTGATTTAAAAATAGATTTTATACTAACTAAATTTGCCCATTAAATGATATCAATATATATATTAAATGTTTATTATTCATAAAATGAATGTTATTTATCGATGCATATGGTGATGTGTATGATAATAAATGGGATTGATTATGACTATCACCAATGTGATTGGATTTTATTTTAGTTGGATGTACGAATGTATGAGTTTTATTAAATGGGGTCTCACAGCACTCGCCTTCTCTAATTTTTCTTAATGTAAATTTTATCTCCTCCTATGTATTTCCCCTCGATCGCGATCAAGGTTTCTATTTATTTTAAATAGTTTTGTAATAGAATAGTTAGAATTAATTTTGAAAAATTGGAGATCAAGGGCAAGGCGGTTGAAGACCCGCTTGTAATGGAGCCCGGGTTTAAATGTAATAGTTATATTTAAATATTATTTCTTGCACCTCTGGGAGCTTGACCTTTTGGTTCACTTGGTGGCTCTAAAGTGAACCAAACTAGAATAAAAGTCCATAATCAATCCGGTGTAGAATATTGTGACGCCCCAAAATAGGTATACATCACCCATTCGAGTTACAATACACGGTACGTAAACAACTACAACTTTATTATTACAACAAAGAAATCTGTGAGTTTAAATACAAATATTATCTTCTGACAATATCTATACTCAAATAAATCCTCATCACATTTATTGATACATTATTTTACAAAAATGGTGAGGACTACTAAACAACTCTCTAGAACCTTCATTCCATACCCCACTTGTACTCGCATTATATTCTCGCCTCCCGAGAAAAATGGAACAAAAGGAAAAGGTTGAGCTCAACTAGCTCAAGAAAAGAATATTATGACTAAGATAATATACAACAAATTACCGTTAGTCTTCAACAGAAAAAATCTAATAGAATACAATAGACAACAAATTTTAAATCAATATTCGCAGTGAAACAATAATTCATTAGAAGAGTTAAGTAGAGAATGCAAACTACTATCTTCTTTGTATGAATTTAAAAGTTCATCGTCTATCTTTTATCCCCAGTAACATCAATCAATATACATCTAGAATCAAATATTCATCTTTGCACTACTGAGGCCAAAGATATTCATCATTGGTCATGTTCATTTAAACACTGCTCATCTTTGACTCTACGGGCCAAAAATATTTTTCAAATCATTCATCTCTGCACTACGTGCCAAAGATATTCCATAATATCATCATTTAAGACCGAGGATGATGAAAAATATTTTTAAAAGAAACGAATCCAAAGGAAACAAAATGACAAGGATTAAGGATTAAAATTGCATTTGGTTTTATCCATGTCCAACAATACCTCAAAATAATCATAGTGGTGTAAAATTCAAGAATGATCAAAACATGGATACAATCAAAACTAGTATCCGAATAGATATTTTTGACGAAAAGAAGAAATTTTATTTTCTATGAATAGTGTCAGATACGTGAATAGTCCGATATCGTGAATAAGAATCTCACACCAAAAGATAGAAATTCCACAAAAACATCTTCACGCTTCACTGAATAGTACTGAATGAATAATAACTCATGAATAGTAACCCCATATGAAAAAGTTCCAAATTTGATAAAAACTTCAGATCAACATTTCAAAGATAATGATATTGAAGAAATAATATCATTACTGAAAAAAATAATATCCCTTACCTCGAAAGATCGCACTTAGCTAGAATCACCAAGGTATAGTCTTTGGAGGAACTTGCACCGTCTAGCAATACTCAAAGTATACTCAAAATACTCACAAGAATACGCTCGATAATATAGAGAGAAAACTTCAGCTTTACGTGTGATTTTCAATTCTAACCCAAGCACCCTATTTATAGAAAATGCTTTAAACACCAAAGCGTAAAATTTAATAAAATAATAATATTTCTTAAAAATATTCAAGCCCACCTTAGAAATCTGATTTCAGATCATTTATAACACATGTGAGCCACTCAATTGTAACAAAAACGTTTTTCTTACAAAAATATTTTAAACTCCCAAAAATCAATTATTTCTGAGCTTCTAACTTCAATAATTCATAATAAATAGCCCTTTCATCGAAAATTTGAATCTCATGAGTTTTTATAGGAATTTCAATTCTCTACAACTTTACAGAAGAATGTTTTCGAAATTCCAAATAGAAATTGACCAAATCAACAAACCAAGCGATTTTACGTTATAATCAAATTTCATCCAATAAATGGGGTCCAATTTACATGTTTAACATGTTTTAAACATTTATTGCAACAAAAATACTCTTCCTCCTCAGTATACTCATATATCCCACATTCGTTGTAAAAATATCACCGCTAATATATTATTAAAATAATATATTTAAATGAATTATTTTATCGTAAAAGATAAAATATTAATTTTCAACAATTGTCATTTTAAAAATTTTCTCCATCTATATCCACATAAAATCAATATTTTCCTCATCATATAAATCAATAATTAATTATTCACAAATAATATTACAGTAATCACAATATCGATAAATGACGAGGCTTCCTGAAAGAGGGGCTTTCCAATAAGAATTTCTTCTTCTTGGCGAGCAATTAGGTGACCAAACCTCTCCTTAGATGTAACTTTCTAGACATTGCCAATAATGTTATCTAATAATATTATTCGGATAATATGAATTATTGCTTCGATAATGAAAATACTTTGTGTAATGACAATTATTGAACAACAAAGAATATAAAATATCAACGCAGCAATTATTAACTCAATAAAATATCGAATAAAGAATTATCGTAACCATTATTGAGTAGTGCCTTCAATAATTGGTGCAATACTGCAATATCTTCTTGTGCAACAACGCCAGACATCGTGTTTTTAACCAACGGGTATTCCAATAGTGTTAATCTGTAATAACTACGCCGTTATTTTTAAACAACTTATATTTTGTCGTTTTCTTCATCCAATCGCTTTTCCGCTTATGGGGCCCACACATGGTCAGCTACCGTCGTCACGAATATTCCCGTCAAGATTTAATATTCCACGACCAAACGAATATTCCCCACAACAATGAATATTTTATAACCATTTGCTTATTTTGAAATATTTGCGTATTTAACCCTAACTATCCACATTAATCAAATTAACCCTTACTATTTCAAAATAATAAATAAAGGAAATTCCTTTTTATTTAAAAATTTCTGGTCTTACAACCTCCCTCCTTATGAAATTTCGTCCTCGAAATTGACGTCGCGTTCCGTGTTTCAAAAGGTGAGGATACCTCGCTTTCATTTCCGCTTTCCAATTCCCGTGTCATTTCCTATAGCATGATTCCTCCACAAAACTTTAACTCGTGGTATAACCTTTCTTGCGTAGACATGCTCCTTCCTATCCAAGATCTTTACGGTACCTCCTCATATCGTTAAGTTTTCGGCTATTTCGTCCTGGTTCTAACTTAATAACGTGGTTCGGGTCTTTCACATATTTACTGAAGTACGTATATATGTGAAACACATTATGTACACGAGACATACTGAGGTAACGCAAGTCTATAGGCTACATTTTCTACTCGGTCAAGAATTTGAAATGGACCAATAAATCGTGGATTGAGCTTTCCTCTCTTCCCAAATCTTGTAACTCCTTCCATGGAGCAACTCGCAACAATACATGATCCCCACATTAAATTCCACGTCCTTTCGATGAAGATCCGCGATAACTCTTTTGTCGATCTTATGCCGCTTTGTATCGTTGTTAAATCATTTGGATCTTTTCGGTGAGTCATACGTCATTAACTCTCGTCCCAAACAATGTTGCTTCACCCACCTCATCCCAACATATTGGAGAACGACATTTTCGGCCCATATAATGCTTCAAATGGAGCCACACCTATACTTGCACGATAACTGTTGTTGTAGGAGAATTCCACCAATGGTAAATACTTATCCCAATCGCCTTGAAGTCTAGGACACGAGTCTTAATAAATCTTCAAGAGTTTGAATAGTCCTCTCCGATTGTCCGTCCGTTTGGGGATGGTATGCTTAACTAAATCGCAAACCGCGCCCATAGCTTTTTGCAAGCTAACCCAAAATCTTGAAGTGAATCTTGGGTCACGATCCAAAACTATGGATACAGTGCATGCCACGAACCTCACAATCTCATTCACGTCTGTACTAAAGAAGACGTTCAAGGAATAAGTCTCCGTGATCGGCAAGAAATGAGCGGAGACTTGGTTAATCTATCAACAATAACCCAAATAGCATTGATGCCTTGAGAAACCGTAGGAAGACCCGTAACGAAATCCATAGTAATGTGTTCCCACTTCCATTCCTAATCTCAAGTGGTTCAACGGACCCTTAGTACAAGATGCTCCACTTTTACACGTTGGAAAGTTAAACACATCGAGATAAACTTTGCAATCTCTCTTCATATTGTTCCACCAAAATGTATGTCAAGATCACGATACATTTTAGTACTTCCGAGATGGATTGCAAATGGCGTATTGTGTGCCTCCATCATAATCTTGTACTTCAAATCGTAGTCGTTAGAACACAAAGTCTCAGAGTGGACTCAAGTATTCCTTCTTCATCAATTCTCGCCCCTAATAACTCCTTCTTGTACTTTCTTCTTCATACGCGATCACTCGGCTTGGCTGGCTTGAGCAACCTTAACTTTTCTATTAAAGTTGGCTCTACGTCGTATACTTGACATCATCGCACTCGTTCCTCGTGCATATGATCTTCTACTCAACGCGTCGCCTACCACGCTCGCTTTTCCAAGATGGTATTGAATAGTGTGGTCGTAGTCTTTCAATAGTTCGAGCCAACGTCATTGCCAAGATGTTGAGTTCTTTTGAGTGAAGAAATATTTAAGGCTTTTATGGTCCGAATATATCTCCACTTTCTCCCCATATAGATATAGTGCCTCCATATCTTTAAGCGGCAACGATTGCAACGCCAACTCTAGATCATGAGTAGGATAATTCCTCTCATACTCTTTTAAGTTGTCGCGAGGCATAGGCTATGACTTTCCCACGTTGCATGAGAAACACATCCTAACCCTTTGCTCAAAGCATGGTATTGTTAGAAAAGTGCAAATAAGTCTCCTCTTAAGTTCTTGGAAACTTTTCTCGCATTCTTCGCTCCAAAACGAATTTTGTATCCTTAGGAGTTAAATTTGAGTTAATGGAGTAGCGATTCGAGAAAACCTTCCACGAATCTCCGATAATAACCAATTAAGCCCAAAAAGCTACGTACTTGATCCACCGACTTCGGTTGCTCCCAACTTTGTATTGCTTCAATCTTCTCCGGGTCCACGGATACTCCATGTTTCGACACCACGTGCCCAAGGAATGCTACTTCCTCGCCGAACTCGCATTTCTTCAATTTGGCATATAGTTTGTTTTCGCGAAGCCTTTGGAGTACCGAATTTCAAATGGTGCTCATGATCTTCACGACTTTTGGAATATATAAGGATGTCATCAATAAAGACAACAACAAATTGATCCAAATATTCCTTGAATACTCGGTTCATCATATCCATGAAAGCCATGAGGAGCATTAGTTAGTCCGAAAGACATGACTAAGAATTCATAATGCCCATACCGAAGTTACAAGGCGCCTTTGGAATATCCTCGCCTAATCTTCACCGATGATATCCGAATCGAAGATCGATTTTTGAAAAGAATTGTGCCCTTGAATCGATCAAACAAGTCATCAATACGAGGTAGAGGATACCTATTCTTGATGGTGACATGGTTCAATTCAGATAGTCAATACAAAGTCGCATACTCTAAGCCTTTCTTCTTTCTTTACAAATAAAAGGAGCACCCCAAGGAGATGTCTTAGATCGAATGAAACCGATGTCCAACAATTCTCGTAGTTGGACCTTTAACTCCTCAAGTTCAATAGAGCCATTCGATATGGGGTTTTAGAAATGGGCTTTGTGTAAGACCGAATTTTATGAAATAAAAGTATTCAATTTTTCTATTCAATAATTGGTTAAATTGATAAAAGTTAAAGTTAAGGGTGATATATGAATTTTTTTTCAAAATAAGCGAGGGGTATAAAGTATTCATTATTGTCGGGAATATTCGTTTGGTCGTGGAATATTCTTTCTACGCTTGGGAATATTAAATGCGACGGTAGCAGCGACCATGTGTGTGGCCCCATAACGGAAAGCGATTGGATGAAGAAAACGACAAATATAAGTTGGTTAAAAATAACTTGGCGTAGTTATTCAAGTAAGACTGTTGGAATACCCGGTGGTTAAAATACGATGTCGCGCGGTCGCATACAAAGAGTGACACCTGATTATTACAAAGATTGTTAAATTATTGACCCTTACGTGAAGGCACTACTAAATAATTATTACGATAATTACTGTTCAATATTTTATTTTATTGATTCAATAATTGCTGCGTTGATATTTTATATTATTGTTGTTCAATAATTGTCACTGCACATTATCTCCATTATCAGATCAATAATTCATATTATTTAAATAATATTATTAGATAGCATTATTGGCAATGTCTAGAAAGTTCTGTCAAGGAGAGGTTTGGTCACCTAATTGCGCGCCAGTAAGGAGAAATCCTTATCGAAAAGCCCCTCTTTCTGAGAACTACTGGTTGTCATAAATGTGATTACGTAATATTATTTGTGAATAATTAATTATTGATTCATGTGATAAGAAAATATTTATTTGATGTGGATATAAATGATGGATTTATTTATGTGGTTATAAGTGAAGGAATTAATGATGAGGTGTTTTATCAAGATTTATCGAAATGGAGAACAAAATATGGGATTTTCGTAAAAATTAGTTTATTACTTGATTTTGTAAAATCCATAACTCTTTAATGTGTATAATGAGTTAAGAGATGAGCCATATATCAAAAGAAAGCCCTAGAAGTAAGCTAATCAGAGAAATTTGAATCACCCAAAATTCTTTTTGTAGATATTTCGTGGTGAAATTTTGAATGAAATCGGTCCAAGGACTAATAGTCCAAAAATCGGTGTTCTTCAAACTATATTAAGTGAGTTATAAATTTTGATCCGACCGTTGGATCGTTGTAATTTTTGGATATGTTATACATATATAAGTTGAGTATATGTCCACAAATTTTGAACCGTTAAAAATGAGCGTATGATTTGTTATGAATTTTAAGAGGTAACTGATTCGGAAATTAGGTTTTGGTGGAAAATTCTAGAATTGAGTGGGCCCCACTCTTGGTTGTTGGGGAAGATGGCTGATTTTTGGTGGGTGGAATAGTAGCGGTAAAATCCATCGGTAAGCGAAAATCGTCTTCTTGGTGATCGTCTAACATTTTCCTATAAATAGAGGCTAAGTTAGAATTGAAAATCACACCAGAAACATAAGCTTTCTCTCTTTCTCTCTCTAGATTATTGAGTGTAATTTGTGAGTATTTAGATACTTGGTGAGTTGATATTCATCGGTGCAAGTTTTCTTCAAATAATCATCCAGATATCCATCGTAAGTCTTTCTCTTTGAGGTAAGGGATTGTAAGAGATTGTAAGAGATTGTAAGGAATGTTATTTTCTTCATAATGATGTTATTCTTTCAATATCATTATCTTTACAATATTGGTATGGATTTTATTGTGGAATTTCTACCTTTTGAGTCGGGAGTTCTTATTCACGTATCTGAGACTATTCACGTATACTAAGACTATTCATGTATATGGCATTATTTACGTATATGCCATTATTTACGATATCTGATTCTATATGCGAATAATACGAAGTTACTATTCATGAGTTACTATTCACGAGTTACTATTCATGAGTTACTATTCACGAGTTACTATTCATGAGTTCTTTATTCATGAGTTACTTATTCACGAAGTTCTTATTCACGAGTTCTTATTCACGAAGTTCTTATTCACGAGTTCTTATTCATGAGTTACTATTCACGGGTTATTATTCACGGTACTTATTCACAATAAAATTGGTTTCTTTTTTACGACCAAATTATCGTTGATTTATGAATCTTACTCTTGAAATTAAAACCATATTTTGATTATATTGTTTTATATAACATTCTTATAACCCTAATGATGATATTTCTCTTTGACTTGAGTGTAAAGATGGGTAGATTATTGGTATGATCGTGACCATAGGTTCTCTTTGGCCGATGGTGCAAAAGTTGAATTGTTGACCGGTATGATCATGACCATTGAATTTACAATTAAATATTTTTAGCTTAAGTGCAAAGGTGAATTGATCAACATGGTTATAATTATTGTTATATAACTTTTGAAATGATTATGTATTTATTTGAGATATGAATATCTTTGGCCCGTCTGCAAAGATGGCTTGTTGATGAATATCTTTAAATTGTAGTGCAAAGATGAATTATTGATGAATATCTTTGGCTCAGAATGCAAAGATGACTGTTGTTGAATATCTTTAAATTTGTAGTGTAAAGATGAATCTGTTGATGAATATCTTTGGCCCGTAAGTGCAAAGATGAATTTATTAGTATGATTATGAGCGAGGCTGTGATTTGGTATAACCATGATATTTGATGTTTCGGTAAAGACAGTGATGAAAATTATCTTCGTTCTGGATGAGAAGAGGAATTTAGAATCACAATTATGATTATGAGTTATTCATATGATTGTGGAAAGGGCTGTTGATTGATGTTACGAGGATAAAATATTGTTGGTGGACTTTTAACGTGGAGAAGATAATAGACTTTATAGTCTATTTGACTCTTCTAATGGATTGCTCATTCACGCATGAACTATGGTTGAAAAGTTTTATCATCTACCATATGTTCTAAATCTACGATTTATTACCTTGATGAAGACTATTGATAATTTATTTATCTTTAGTCATAATATTCTTTATTGAGCTAGTTGTGCTCACCCTTTTGTTTCACAATTCCTTTCGGTAATAAAAGTGTAATTTTGGGTCGAGCGGGGATAGCGAGGAATAGAGTGGTGGTCTATAGATGTTGAGGGTGAGGTGAATTTAACTTGGAAGGGTGTTTTGTCACTATCATACAAGATGTCTAATGACATACAACCTCGTGTTATCATAAGACATGGTTGTGCTCATCCACTTCTTTGAGTATATATTACAAGCACTACCTATATAATCTTGGTGTTTGTTTGGAGTATAATACCAAATTAGAGACATGTGGAGATAATGATATGTCAAGAGAAGACTCACCATTGGGAAGAATACGATAGTAATCTTCTTGTTTTTCTTTGGGGACTATTGGGTCAACCAAGGATAATTCTGTGGCCATATGATATCTACTATAACCTAAAAGCATGGCCTCCCATGTACGAAGGTTTTCTTGAGCACTTCCCAAAGATTCTAATTTCTAAAACAGTTTTTGACTATACCTTTATGTAAGGTGTCATTGTGACGTGCTACAGTTGGTATATATTTGTATCCAAACTCACAGCATATGTGTTGTTGTATTTTGCACGACAATTGTTGTAATAAAGTTGTAGTTGTTTTTTTTGTACCATGTATTTGGCGACTCAGAATGGGTTGGATGGAATGGACCTATTTTGGGGTTGTTACACTTTGTACCAGGTTCAAGATCAATAAAGAATTCAACTTCACGTTCTGGGGGTAGACCGGGAAGTTCTTCGGGAAATACGTCAGGAAATTCAATAACAACAGGAATATTATTCAAATTTGATGTGTCTTTATTCAAATCCATAACATGGGCTAAGAAAGCTTGACATCCGCTTTTTAATAAACGAATAGCTTTATGATTAGATATGATGTGATCGATTTTAATGGTTTAGTTGCTTGAATTAAATACAATGGGTTGGTTAGGAATATGAAAACTAACAACCTTACGAAAACAATCAATTTTGGCATGATGAGTAGTTAACCAATCAATCCCTAAAATCACATCAAAAGCAAAGTATCTTTAAAGAGATAAAATCAACAGTAAAGTGATGGTGCCAACTTTAATCAAACAAGATTTATAAACAATGGATGTGATGAAAGTTTCTCTAACGGAGTTTCCACAGATATAGGTCAAAGTCTAATTTCTCCTGAGTCAAGTTTAAACGTTGAGCACATGCGGGAGAGATAAATGAATGGGTAACCACTTAGATCAAGTAAGGTATAAACTTCGAAGAATTTATAAATAGCTTACCCGTGATCACCTCGTTGGGTTTCTCGCATTATGACCGGTCACAACAAACGCTCTTCCCGGAATCGTTGACTTTGACTTTTCTCGAATGATCTTTTTCCACCGTCCCCATTGAACTAGGTTTCGCCTGCCGTCTGAATCTCGAAAGTAATATGTCCTTCCTTTCCACAACTATAACATACCTTGAAATCATTGGGGCGGTTTGACCGATATGTCCCTCTTTTCGCATTTTGTAGCGTATAACCGGTGGTCGTTTCTCCCTTAGAACCGATTCTTTCACCGCAGACCGCTCGTCTTCACATAATCGTTGTTAAATCTCTCTTTTTAAAATCTCCTCCCGACTCGCTTCTACTGTTTTCTGGCCATGATTACCACCAGAGTGGTAACCATTTTGTCCGTCTGCTTTCTTTCTCCGCCGGTTATCATTATTTTGTTGATCATTATCTACGGTACGATCTGGTTGTGGTCCCTCGATTGGTAAGTACTCGTTATCTCGCTTTCTAATAATTGAGCCTCACATTTACAACATCCCATCAATAGAGAGAAAGTTTATGAGAAATGAGATACCGACGTATCTTGGTTTCAAACCTCTAAGAAACATCCGCGTCATACGTTCCTCATTCTCCACCAAATGAGGTGCAAACCGGATAACTCTGCAAACTTTGCCTCGTCTTTGAGACACCGTCATGTTGTTCTGCTCGATCTAATAAACTCCACTTCCTTCATACGACGAACACTTTCGGAAAGTATTTGTCATTAAATAACTTCAAACGTCTCCCAAGACATGCCGAAAGGGGATGGATGGGTGCGCTTCACGCATCTCCCACCGATGAGTCCGCCTTCGCCACGGAACATAAAAGGTGGCGAATGGAACCTTCTGTTCCTCCGTGTATCCCAAGACATCGAATATCTTGGTAATTTGCTTGACCCATGTTTTTGACGGCATGATAGGATCTCGCTTTCCTTAAATTCGTGGTCCCAACTCTTTGAATCGCTTGGTTGTGACAACCCGTGAATTGCTATCATTTCTCTCCTATATTTTGAACACGAGTCTCCTCGTCGATTTTACATGAATTGCAAAAAGCTTCTAAACATCCCTCGCTCATCATCTCGCTCGGTGGTGTTGTTCACAGGAGGAACATTGCCACTGTTGCACGTTCTCCTCGTTGGTGAAGTCTGAGCGTCTCCATGGTCTCATTTCCATTGTTAATATTCTCGATTCGACATTCTCAAATCATCGTCATAAAATAAGGGTTAATTAAGAAAATCAATATATCACATAATATCCCTATATCTTGACCAACTAACAAATAAGCTTAGGTAGGACACCTTTAGCGAAGGATTTACTCGTCTCTCCCTCCTAGTTCTATTCCCCGATCTCCGCCAGGAGATCATATCCTAAGCTCGATACCAACCGTGGCGCCCCCAAAATAGGTATACATCACCCATTCGAGTTGTCAATACATGATGCGTAAACAACTACAACTTTATTATTACAACAAAGAAAGCGCAGTTTAAATACAAATATTATCTTCTGACAATATCTATACTCAAATAAATCCTCATCACATTTATTGATAAATTATTTTACAAAATGGTGAGGACTACTAAACAACTCTCTCTAGAACCTTCAATCCATACCCGACTGCACTCGCTATATTCTCGCCTCTTGAGAAAAATGGAACAAAAGGAAAAGGGTGAGCTCAACTAGCTCAAGAAAGAATATTATGACTAAGATAATATACAACAAATTACCGTTAGTCTTCAACAGGAAAAATCTAATAGAATACAATAGACAACAAATTTTAAATCAATATTCGCAATGAAACAATAATTCATTAGAAGAGTTAAGTAGAGAATGCAAACTACTATCTTCTATGTATGAATTTAAAAGTTCATCGCTCTATCTTTTATCCCTGTAACATCAATCAATATACATCTGGAATCAAATATTCATCTTTGCACTACGTGCCAAAGATATTCATCGATTAATCATGTTCATTTAAACACTGCTCATCTTTGCACTACTGGGCCAAAGATATTCTTCAGAATCATTCATCTTTTGCACTACTGTGCCAAAGAAATTCCATAATATCATCATTTAAGACCTGAGGATGATGAAAATATTTTTTAAGAAACGAATCCAATTGAAACAAAATGACAAGGATTAAGGATTAAGAATTAGTACTTGGTTTTATCCATGTCCAACAATACCTCAAAAATAATCATAGTGGTGTAAAATTCAAGAATGATCAAAACATGGATACAATCAAAACTAGTATCCGAATAGATATTTTGACGAAAAGAAGAAATTTTATTTTTGGTGAATAGTGCCATATATCGTGAATAGTCTTGTATCGTGAATAAGAACTCACACACAAAAGATAGAAATTCCACAAAAAACATCTTCACGCTTACGTGAATAGTACTCGTGAATAAGAACTCATGAATAAGTAACCCCGACATGAAAAAGTTCCAAATTTGATAAAAACTTCAGATCAATATTTCAAAGATAATGATATTGAAGAAATAATATCATTACTGAAAAAAATAATATCCACTTACCTCGAAAGATCGAGATTTACAGCTAGAATCTGGGTATAAGTCTTTGGAGGAACTTGCCGTCTAGCAATACTCAAAGTATACTCAAAATACTCACAAGAATACGCCGATAATATAGAGAGAAAACTTGAGTTTACGGTGTGATTTTCAATTCTAACCCAAGCACCTATTTATAGGAAAATCTTTAGAACACCAAAGCGAAAATTTAATAAAATAATAATATTTCTTAAAAATATTCAAGCCCACCTTAGAAATCTGATTTCAGATCATTTATAACACATGTGAGCCACTCAATTGCAACAAAAACGTTTTTCTTACAAAAATATTTTAAACTCCCGAAAATCAATTATTTGAACTTGAACTTCAATAATTCATAATAAATAGCCCTTTCATCAGAAAATTTGAATCTTGCGAGTTTTTATAGGAATTTCAATTCTCTACAACTTTGCGTAAGAAAGTTTTTGAAATTCCAAATAGAAATTGAAGAAATCCACAAACAGACGATTTTACGTGCTATAATCAAATTTCGATCAATAAATGGGGTCCACAGACATGTTTAACATGTTTTAAACATTTATTGCAACAAAAATACTCTTCCTCCTCGTATACTCATATATCCCACATTAGTTGTAAAAATATCACCGTTAATATATTATTAAAATAATATATTTAAATGAATTATTTTATCGTAAAAGATAAAATATTAATTTTCAACAATTGTCATTTTAAAATTTTTCTCCATCTATATCCACATAAAATCAATATTTTCCTCATCATATAAATCAATAATTAATTATTCACAAATAATATTACGAATCACAATATTATGAACCGGCGGTTCCTGGAAAGAGGGGCTTTCGATAAGAATTTCTTCTTCTGGCCAAGCAATTAGGTGACCAAACCTCTCCTTAGATGTAACTTTCTAGACATTGCCAATAATGTTATCTAATAATATTATTCGGATAATATGAATTATTGCTTCGATAATGAAAAATACGCTGTAATGACAATTATTGAAACAACAAAGAATATAAAATATCAACGCGAAAGAATTATTAACTCAATAAAATATTTGAATAAGAATTATCGTAACCATTATTGAGTAGTGCCTTCAATAATTGGTGCAATACTGGTAAAGCATCTTGTGTGCAACAACGCCATTATCGTTGTTTTTAACTAAAGGGTATTCCAATAAGTTAATTGTGAATAACTACTACTGTTATTTTTAAACAACTTATATTTGTCGCTTCTTCATCCAATCGCTTTCCGCTATAGGGCCCACATGGGCTACGCAGTAAAGTCGTCTAATATTCCCAACATCTTAATATTCCACGACCAAACGAATATTCCCAAACAACAATGAATATTTTATAACCATTTGCTTATTTTGAAATATTTAAGTATTTAACCCCTAACTATCCACATTAATCAAATCAACCCTTACTATTTCAAAATAATAAATAAAGGAAATTCCTTTTATTTAAAAATTTCGGGTCTTACAAATATAGTATTCTATATGTAATGCTTATTATATATATATATATATATTATGCAAGATGCATCTCAGCGTGTTCATTAATATGGCGCGTATTTTATATATATATATGCAATGCTTGGCGCTAAACAAGATGAGATAATTAATAACAAACCCCTCAATTTTTATATTAAGTCCTAAGCGTTCAAAGATATTTGGAATATCGAACGTCATTTCTAGCTAGCATGATAAAATTAATAGAGTATTAAATATTTAATATGAGTTTGTTGTGTCACCACTAAAAGCAAGTATTAAGTATTTAAGATGTTAATTTATCACATTTGATGCTTATAAAGAAAATTGAACAATATTGTTTTGTTGTGTCACCACAAGGATGATATTTTCTTTTTTGAATATATGGAGTGCTAGGTTCGGACTTAACTTGGATAATTTTGATTCGGATGTGCCACCACTGATCAAAATAATCTAAGAGGCAAAAGAAAAGGAGTCACATAGTTGATGTAATTGACAAAAGTTGTCTACCTATTTATTTATATATAGTTTGTTGTGTCACCACAAGGCTATATACATTTGAAATGAGATCCTTATTCTCACTAGCAAATCTTTAATTAGATTTTGCGAAACTATATAAGTGAGGGTAATATAGTTTGAAGAAAATAGTGGGAGATACCAATTTAAAACAAGAGACTGATTTATTTTGGTAATTAATAAAAGAATGTATGTTAAAATGTTGTTAATTACAAATTCATTTACGAATTTTACAATGTCTAAAATTACTATCATTTGCGAAGCATATTAGATGCTATTTAATCTAACCAAATTAAATAGATTGGTTAAGGAATTTGAGAATAGTTCTCATAGTTGAAAAAGCTATCTTATGTCCTTAATCGCCTATCCTATGATGGTTGCGCAGACAATGCCTCTAAGAAAGAGATTGCTACTTTTAGAAAGTGGCAAGATGATGCACATTATTTCGATGCATCATGCTCGCATCTATGAGTAACGAGCTTGGCGTCGGCGTGAAACTATGGATGCTCTCTACTATATTCCTCACACATCAGTAGTTGATGGTGAGGAAAATGGGGCCCGATAGATATCGATATATCTAAGGAGCTCTTCCGATCTAGAATGGCCAATGGCACTATAGTAGAGATTTGTTTGATTAATTAATTAGGACAACAGGTTTTGTCATGGATGGAAAGTTGAGCTAAGATTTGATCTTGCACTCACTCCCGGACTCCTTTCACAATTGTTGTGAATTTTTCATATGAACAAGCTAGATATCGGTCTCATTGATTTGCTTAACATGTTGAAAAATGTTGAGAGTCACTTTCAACCAAGAAAGACCATGTCTCTTCTTGGTAGGGCCAAAGGATCTTACGAAAGAAGAACGATTCAAAGAAGGTAAACAAAAGGCGTAAACAAAGGATAATAAGAACAAAACTGATATGGATGGCAAAGGAGTTTGCTACCACTGCAATAAGCCTGGACACTGGAAAGAAACTGCGAGAAGCATCTTGCAGAGGCTAACCAAAGAAACTTTATCCATGTGAAAACGACTGAGAATCTTTTCAGCATATGTGGATTGAAGAACAAAAATTCCAGATGCTAAATGTTCCACTTGTATTCCCAAACAGAATTTTGTCTTTCCAAGATCTTTCATTTCAAATTCATCTTTTAAATAAGTAGCAGTTCTTGTGAGTTCTTCAGAGTACCTCTGAAGATTCAAATCATCCACATATACAATGATGATGGAAAATCCACTTTGTGATTTCTTAATAAAAATACATGGACATACTTGATCATTTATATATCCATCTTTTATTAAATAATCACTAAGTCGATTATACCATATACGACCAGACTGTTTCAACCCATACAATGAGCGGTGTAACTTGATTGAATATATGTGACGGGGCCTTTGTGATTCAGCCATTTTCAATCCTTCAGGGATTCTCATATAAATCTCACTGTCAAGTGAGCCATATAGGTATGTTGTTACAACATCCATCAGACGTGTTTCCAAATCTTCCATGGTTGTCATACCTATCAGAAAGCGAAAAATGACTACATCCATTATTGGAGAGTATGTATCCTGATAATCAATACCAGGTTTTCCTTGTATTTATTGATCACTATTTATAATCAAAGTACAATATAATGGCTGTTTAAAGTGTCCTTTAATGGCTTGGCCACACTAGAAAGAGCTGCAGCCTGCAGCCTGCAGCCTGCAGCCTCTAGCCTCTTTGTGGCAAATCGGTCTTTTATTTTATTCCCGAAGCATCATTAATTTAACTAAAATTAAGTTATTTTTTATGATCCCTTCTCTATATATGATCTCGTGTATCAAAATAAAGACTCAAATATATGGATTTCAAAAAATTATTTTTCGTTTCCAAAAACAAGATGTGAAAAGTTATATTAATTGGATAATTTTCAGTTTGTAAGGTAGGTAGTTAAATACACGTCCTATATGTATATATATAGTCCTATATATTAACCTAAATGATGGATGGAAGAATAGAAACTGGAGTGCATATATGCCATGGCTTCACCTAATTTATCTCTCTCTCTCTCTCTCTCTCTATATATATATATATATATATTCTTTTTCATGTAAATCCTTCTTTATGTATGATTTATCTTAACACCTTTTTGGATAGTTGATAAACTTATTGGAAAATTTGAGATTGAAACATAAATATACTTACGTAGTAAAGAGCTTCTACCACTTTTTATTTTAATATGAGGACCCACCATAGTCAACGTGTTTGTCAGGTTTGTTTAACTAAAAAGCGAATTTTAATATTAAATAATACGACCGATCACGAACATTGTGCAAAACTTGTATAAAAAAAAAAAATTATATCTAAACCGTAACAAGCTCTTACTACATGTAAAAAAAATAAAAAAATTACCAACCTAAGACAACTCTCGAACTTTGTATAAAAATCAAATAATGGCCGCAAGTTCTTTATTTGCTATTTTTATAACAATATTTGTTTCAATAAACTTAAAAGTCAACTTTATTTGACCATTAATTAAAAGAAAATTTCTAATCAATTAATTAGTATTTGTTTAATTAATTTCTGTTCAATTAATTAAAATAATTCTCCTAATAAAATATTAATTGTTGATCTCAATTAAAAAAGAAAGTAAACCTCCTTGACCCACTCACTCGAAGTTAATATGTCATATTATCTCACTCATTAATGTGTTTATATATATAACTTGCAAAGTAGTAAAAGTGAAGAAAAAAATATAGATATATAGCTGGCATGCATGCATGGTCATGCATGCGCTGTATTCAAAATTTTTGATTGTACGATGTACAATATTGAGCCAACTCTATTTTGTTTATATCTGTACTGTCTATTCAATTAAAGATGAAATGTTTATACAAATGTATATTGAGAGGAAAATTAAATTACACGTTTCAAAAGTTTGCCCTGCCATACATTTGCATGGCTGATTACTTAGGCTAACGTGGCCAAACCTCACTCCAAGAGGAGTATTTAATTTCACTCTTTTGTTTTCTTTACGACATCGTTTGTGTCCTACTCCTAGACTCCTACCTATTGGTACGTAGTAGATAGGTAATATGGATAACTATTTACACGTTTTTAACATATGTTTTATATATGATCGTGTGCACCATTGTTTCTAATAAAGTCAAAAAAACAATTGTAAAGGTTTTTTTATCTTTGACAAAATCATTCACTCGAGCAATTAAGAGTATAAATGAAACAATTTGAACCGAGTATTGAGTTGTTTATAAAATTTATCGAGTATAAAATAAGATTTGATTGAGCTCGTTTAGTTACCGAATCAAGCACGATCTCGAATTAATCGAGCCCGTCCAATTTGAACTTTTTGAACTAATATGATCCGAGTATGAATAAAAAATTATAATTTGGGAAGGTTTGAGTAATTTATGAAATTTTAAAATTCGATTATATTTGAATCATTTATATTTCAAATTGAAATTTTAATCAAACAAATATAAATTGAGTCCAAACTGTTAAGTCATTTTACGGTGTCACCCCAATTGCAGAAAGATTTCACCTTAGCATTCTGGGCTCAAATCCTGCAGCATCTTTTGTGTTCAACTGTTCATAGTTTCTCTTCAAAAACGACTTCTCCCTAATGTAAGCGGCCCAATACTACAGAAATAGTGCATTTATCAATCTTTTTTCTGTTGAACTCATCCTTGGTCCTAGACAATATCAATAGGGTCCTTAACACTAATATACAACAATTAGAAAGTAATTACAAAAATAAAACACACATAACATAATTACAGAAATAAAACAACACAGTATATTACTATTCCTAAAATCACGCGTCATTAAGTCCTACACGCCAGTTACCACTTTCATATTTTCAACTAACCGGTCCTAAATTCATGTTACTGAAGAAAAAAGGCAATTTTAAGATCAGAAAAAACAGAGCAACGACATATCAGAGAAGAAGAATTCTCTAACGGCGATGCAAATCTGATATCGGACAATATCGAAGAAGATCAACAAAGAATCGTAATATCAACAAAGAATCGCAAGATCTCGCAATATCAACAAAGAATCGCAAGATCAATACCAACTGCAAGATCAGTAACCAGCCTCTGTAACAACTTTGATTGTTGATTGTTGATTTAATCGTTATAGATTTGTATACTGAGGTATTTGAGTTTAAAGTTTATATGCATATAGTTACCCCGTGGTTACTATATACTTGTATATTGGTTACCTTTCTTAAGTTTTTTGATCTTTAATTGGTAACAAAGTCAGTATACTAACTGTTTTGATTTCAAAATGCATGTAAATATATATTTTATATTACGGTTTACTAAGTACATATAAATTGGTTCTTTTTTATTATTGACTTGTTCTTATATAATAGTTATTTGGTTGTTGTATACTTTAAATGTTTATTTGGTTACCCAGTAGTTACTATATACTCGTATATTGGTTACCTTTCTTAAGTTTTAAGCTCTTTAATTGGTCACAAAAGTCGATTATCTTGTTGTTTTGATTACAAAATGCATGTAAAAATATGTTTTATATTTTGGTTACTAAGAACATAGAAATTGGTTCTTTGTTTATTCTTGATTTGGTTATTTGTATAATGTTTATTTGGTTCTTTGTATACTTTAAATATTTATTTGGTTACCCTGTTCTTACTATATACTCGTATATTGGTTACCTTTCTTAAGTTTTTAGCTCTTTGATTGGTCACAAAAGTCGATATCTTGACTATTTTGATTACAAAATGAATGTAAAAATATGTTTTATATTCAGTTTACTAAGTACATACAAATTGATTCTTGTTTATTCTTGATTTGGTTCTTGTATAATGTTTATTTGGTTTGTTGTATACTTTAAATGTTTATTTGGTTACCACAGTAGTTACTATATACTAAATATATTGATTATCTTTCTTAAGTTTTTCGCTCTTTGATTGGTCACAAAAGTCGATTATCTTGACTATTTTGATTACAAAATGAATGTAAAAATATATTTTATATTACGGTTTACTATGTACATACAAATTGGTTCTTGTTTATTATTGATTTGATTCTTTGTATAATGTTTATTTGGTTGTTGTATACTTTAAATGTATATTCTAATTGATGTTTTTATATTGATGGTTACTTATTAAATACATTGGTTACCTTTCCAATCTGTTGGATCTTTAAGTACATATAAATTTAGTTCTTGTATAATGTTACTTATAAGTACATATACATTGATGGTTACTTATTAAATACATTGGTTACTTATCTTGTTGACTAATCTAAATTTTGTTACTATATAATGTTGTTATGATTCTTGTATAATATTAGTGTGTTTTATCTTTGGTTTGTTTTATATTGATGGTTAATTATTGACTACATTGGTTAACTTCATACAACTGTCAGTCTTTAGTTGGTAACAAATTGATGCGGTTGAAGAGAAGACGTATCAGTTGATCCAATTTTTGGAAAGATTTGATAGATTATGAAAAGATTTGATCTAGTGACAATTTGGTAATTTCTGTCAAGTTTAGAGTGTCAGATTTTGGCGTTTTCGGAGCCTAATTTCATTGGAAACGGGCCAACGATCAAAAGTCACGAGCTTTGCTCGAGGTGTACATGGTTTTTTGGTCAAATTCCATCATTTAGCCCTTCAAAATGACATGTAAAAATATTGTTTATGTTCTAGTTACTAAGATTATGCAGTTTGGTTACTGTCTAATATTGATTTGGTTACTTTATAATGTTTATTCATTGTTAGACTATGGAGATGATTCGGTTTGTGCTTTACTTCACTGAACATAAACAAAAAAGAGTGTAAATACGAGAATATATAATTGTTTCTTCGTTAGTAACCATTAACCACATGGTTGGTTATATTTTTGATGGTGTCTGATAACTAAAATTGTTATTGATTAATATTTTGATTTTGATTCCATCATGAGTTGTCGATATAAAGTAAACATATACATTGAACAATTGGTAAGCTGTTTTGAAATATTTTTATGTAAATTTGGTTACCCATCTAAAATAAAATGGTTACCTCTATAATCATATTTAGTTACCAACTGGACCATTTCCAAATAACTTTTATAACTATGTAACTTAAAAGTATCCATCGAGTTAGATAAATGGGAACCTCACATGTACATTAAGCACTTGATAAGCGATTACGATATAAGTTTTTAATTATTTGGTTACTAACAAAAACTAAAATGGTTACCCTTATATGCATGTTTGGATACCAATTGCACCTCTTAAACTATTTTTATTTTAATATGAGATCTATAAGTAACCATATATATAAATGAAAACTCTCACATGTACATTTAACAATTGATGTTTGTCCTGATACAAACTTGTAACTATCTGGTTACTAATAACAGTAACCATAATGTAACATAATAAAATAGTAACCACATAATTATATGATAGTAACCAGAACAGGTTTTAATGGTAACCAAAACATAAATATCATGTAATGAAACCCAGTTTAGGCAATCCATGTATACTAAACAATTACATATTAACCAGAATAAAAATAACTGTAACCAAAATTCCACATCGAAGGCACAATAATAGTAGTGAATCCATAAGGTAACAGTAACCAAAACATAATAAAGAAGTAACCAAATAGTTATATGAAAAGTAACTAGAACATGTTTTAATGGTAACCAAAATAGAAACAACCTGTATATCCAACCCAGATTAGGCAACCCATGTATACTCTCACATGTACATTCAACACTTGATATATTTCCTGATACAAGCTTGTAACTATCTGGTTACTACCAAAAAATAAAATGGTTACCCTTCTATGCATGTTTGGTTACCAACTGCACCTTTCAAATAATGTATCAGACACAACTTAATACGAACTAACAAACAATGTCATATAATTGATTATATAATCAAATATGTAATTCCATTTACATAAACTCCAATAAACATTACATACTCACTAACCATAACAAATGGTTATGTTTGAAGGACTTTACAAAAATAATACATCAATGTATACTAAGCAAATACATGGTTTATTATGACTTGGGTTTATTATTTACAAAAATAATACATCCACAAACTAATGATGCCTTAAACTTCTCCAACTGACTTGAGTTCAATTTCTTAGTAATAATGCTAGGGACTTCCATGTCACCAATATATAACTTTTCCAATGAATTGCATTTCTCATAGTAAAGATCTCATAACTGCAAATAAACAAAATCAGATTTACACAGTCATTAGTAACCAGATATAAACAATATCTATATCATAAACATTTACATAGTGACTAACAAATAAGAGCATACTAACCAAAACATAATATAACAATTACACGATAGCCAAAAGCAGTTATAACAAATAACCAACATCCCAAATTGATTTGCACTGATAATAGTTATCATATCATAATATAACATTAACCATACCATAATAAAGCGATAAACCAAAAAGTTATATTATATAATCTAATGATAACTAAAATATAAACAACATGTAGTACAAACCATTTTATGTAGTAAACAAAACATGTATACCAAAAAATATACTAAAGAAGTAACCAAACAGTTATATGCTAGTAACTAAACCATGTTTTAATGGTAACCAACACATAAACAACATGTAGACCAAACCCAGTTTAGTCAACCAATGTATACTAAGCAAATACATTGTAACCAAAACAACATATAAAAGTAACCAAAATCCCAATTGAGAGAAAAAGAATGGTATCCAAATCATAAGCTAACAGTAACAAAAAATATACTAATAAAAAAACCAAACAGTTATATGTTAGTAACCAAAACATATATTAATGGTAACTGTGACGCCCCCAAAATAGGTATACATCACCTATCCTGAGTCGCCAAATACATGGTACAGAATACAAATACAATCTTTAATATACAACAAAAGAGCTGTGAGTTTTAATACAAATATTATCTTCTAGACAATATCCACTCTCAGAATAAGTCCTCATTACATTTATTGTCACACTATTTAATAGAATAGTGAGGACTACTAATGCTATCTTCTGGACCGTCACTCCGTTCTCCGACTAGTCCCCGCTACGTTCTCATTTCCAGAAGAGAATAATGAAAGCAAAAGGGTGAGCTCAACTAGCCCAGTAAGAAATATTATGACTAAGATAATGCAGAATAAATTATCATTAGTCTTCAACAATGTTAAACTGATAAAATACAATAGACATCAAGTTTAACTGCAGCGGAACAAGCAATCCATTAAAAGAGTCAAGTAGAGATAAAATCTACTATCGTTTATGATTTAAAAGGATTTTCATCACTTTTATCGCTGAGACTCAGCTTAATAAATAATCCACATCATCGAATCACCCCTGCATACTGACCAAGGATATTCTTTAGTATCACGACCACAATTATCCATGTCTTTATGGGCGAGGACATTAGTGTATTCATCAATGGTCATGATCATGCCAACAACTCGTCCATCAATGCACTACGGACCAATGAGGATTTTATCACATCATTTATAACATTACGGTCATAATTATACGAATAATCCACGTCATAATCATACCAAGTCCATCTATGCACTACAGACCCACGAGATGACTTTCAAAAAAATATAAACATGAGGATGATGACAATGATATAAGAATTCAATAAAAGAAGTTCACGAATTAATTTATCCGAGGAACTAATAACGTCTAAATTGTCAACATGATACTTCTTTGTGAGAGTAAAATTCAAGAATGCTCGGAAGAATATTTCCATGAAAAGATCTTTGGATGAAGCGCAAATATCAAAGATATTCTACTAATTTCATGGAGTATAGAAGTCAAAACTTTAACCAATTTGAGTATAATAAGGAATGGACTAACAAAAGAAATCACCAAGCATCATTGGGCCATCGCTCAGGCGTGAGTTATTCCAATAGAATAATAAAGACGAACCAGGTCCTTGTAAAAGCGCTTGCAGACGGGATATTCCAACGAGAATAATAAAGGCGGAACCAGTCCCAGTAAAACACGAATATGATGTTCCAATGAATAATAAAGATTTTAACCAGTCCCAGTAAAAGCCTGAGCATGTGATGTTCCAATGAGAATAATAAAGAATGGAATAACGGAAGAATTTCACAATGTATGCGGTATCTTGCATGCTTGCAGTTATTCAACATAATAATAAAGAATGAAATAACGAAGTTCTCTTCATGAAGATGAAAGAAAGAAATAATACTCCTTACCTTTGAAAGAAACTGGATATAGGAGTAGTGAGGTAGCAGACTTCTCTTCTTCTACAGATTTTCTCTCTACAATTTCTCTCTATAATAATTGCTCTATAGCTTTAGTGAATTGGTGAGAAATAAAGGAAGAATGAGCTTCTATTTATAGAAAAATATAGTTTCAATAAGTACACGTTTTGGGGCTCGAAAAATTAAAGTATAATACCTCCAACTTTTTTTTTTAATTTAGTCATGCAAGTATTATCAAACTTGCACTGTGACACCCCCAAAATTAGGTATACGTCACCCATCTTGGGTCGCCACTTACATGGTACATAAATTCAAATACAAACTTAATTATACATACGTAGGTGTAACATACGACAATACATAAAGCGAGAGTTCTAATAGGAATATTGTCATTTAGACAATATCCATACTCAAGAGTCCTCATTACAATTATTGTCACCGCTTGATGACTACTCTCGCATTTGGTATTATAATTTTGCTTAATTTGCTTTCTTTAGTTCGTTAACTTTCGTTATCGCGTTCCACTAATTGAGCCCTATTTACAACATCTCGAATAAAAACACGGTTTATGAGAAATAAGATGTTGGCGTATCTACGTCTTCAAACCTCTTAAAAACATTCGCGCCATTCTCTTCATTTATCCACCAAGTGGGGGGCCATGAACCATGATAACTCCGCAAAATTTTGCCTCGTATTGCGACACGGTCGTATTGTTTTGTTCCAACTTGATAAACTCCACCTCCTTCATATGGCGAATACTTTGGGAAAGTATTTGTCATTGAAACGACTCTGGAACTTCTCCCAAGATATCTTCATCTGAGAAGTTGAGTCGTTTCTGGAATTCCCACCGATGTCATGAATCTCTCTCGCAAGAACATAAAAGCGGCAAAAGGAACTTTTGCTCCTCGGAGCATCCCAGACATCAAATATCTTGGTAATCTGCTTTATCCATGCTTCCGCGAAGTGGTTTTGGCTCTCCCTTAAACTCCGGTGGTCCCAGCCTTGAATTGTTTAGCGGTGACCTTGAGAGTTTTCCGTGTTTCCACCTACGTTTTGGGCGAGTCGTTTTACTTTGATGTTGCATGAATTCTAAAACCTTTTAAGCGTCCGTCGTTAAATCGATTGATCGGTGTTGTTGTTTACAAGAGGATTATCGCCATCCTGTTGCACATTGTCACGATTATTGATCCGTGAAGAATCAATGATCTCCGTGCTCCATTCTTATTCTCAACATTCTCGGATGCCATTTTCAAACACCGCCACAAAATAAGGGTTAATTGACATACAACATATTATCACTATACTACGGCCAGGCCAATCAAATACCAAATAAACTTAGGTAGGTCATACTAGCGAAGGAATTCCCCGTCTCTCCCTCCTAGTTCTTATCTCACATCTTAGCCGGGGATCATATCCTAAGCTCGATACCAACCGTGGCGCCCCCAAATTAAGTATCGTCACCCATCTTGGGTCGCCACTTACATGGTACATAAATTCAAATACAAACTTAATTATACATACGTAGTGTAACATACGACAATACATAAATGAGAGTTCTAATAGGAATATTGTCATTTAGACAATATCCATACTCAAGAGTCCTCATTACAATTATTATCAAACTATTTCACGAGAATAGTGAGGACTACTAATGCTATCTTCGAGGACCATCACTCGTTTCCCCAACTCGTCCCGGCTATATTCTCATTTCACGAAGAAACGGTGAAAGAAAGGTGAGCTCAACTAGCCCGGTAAGAAATATTATGACTAAGATAATGCGAATAAATTATCAATAGTCTTCAACAATGTTAAACCGATAAAATACAATAGACAACCGGTTTAAGCTGCGGCGGAATATCTGATCCATTAAAAGAGTCAAGTAGAAAATAAAGTCTACTATCTTTTAGGTTTTAAAAAGGTTTTCATCAATTTTTATCACTAAGACTTCGGTTTAATGAATAAACCACAATATCTAATCATCCACAGTACTCACGGTCAAGGATTTTCATCAAATTATCAATGGTCATGACTATCTCTTAGATCACCCCCGGTCATAATCATACCAAAAACTATCCATCATTTGCATTACAGTGCCAATCGAGGACTTTTGTCACATCATTTATATCAAGCCATGATTATCTGCGAATGATCCTCAGTCATAATCATACTAAGTTCATCTATGCTTGCGTAAGCCAAAGATAACATAATATAACGTGAGGATGATGACAATGACATAATAATTCAATAAAACAAGTTCAAGAATTATTTAATCCGGGAATTATTAACGTCCAAATTATCAACATGATCTTTGTTTTGTAGAGTAAAATTCAAGAATAATCGGAAGAATATTTTCATGAAAAGATCTTTGGATGAAACGCAAATATCAAAGATATTCTACTAATTTCATGGAGTATAGAAGTCAAAGTTTTAACTTATTTGGGTATAATAAAGAATGGAATAACAAAAGAAATCACCGTGCATGCGGTACTTGGCGTAGGCGAGTTATTCGATAGAATAATAATAACGGAACCGGGTCGAGTGAAATTCACACATTAAGCGGGATGATCCAATGAATAATAAATACCGAATAATAAACAATGGAACCCGAGTCCGGTGTAAAACACATGCATGAGGATATTCCAATGGAATGATAAATGCGGAATAATAAACAATGGAACCGGTCCGGTGTAAAACACACGAGCGAGGATATTCTAACGAGAATAATAAATGCGAAATAATAAACAATGGAACCGAATGGGTAAAACACACGAGCGAGGATATTCCAACGTAATAATAAAGAATGGAATAACGAAAGAAGATCACCAAGTATAGGGATTAAGCAGATACTGAGTTATTCAATGAATAAATAAGAATGGAATAATATAAGGATTTCACCAAGTATAGGGTATCTGGCGTATCTGAGGTTATGTATAGGGTATGCCACTTTTACGAGTTATTCCAACAAAATAATAATGAATGGAATAACGAAAGTTCTCTTCATGAATAAGAAAGAATAACACCCACTTTACTTGATACAACAAATAATATCCCTTAACTTAGAAGAATGAATATTGGAAAAGTGAAGTAGCGAGAATACTTTTCTTCTTTCTCTCTATAGATTTTCTCTCATATAGCTTCTCTCTATAATTTCTCTCTGTAGAGTTTGATGAATTAAATAAGAAAATAATGAAGGAATGAGCTTATTTATAGGAAAATAGAATGCATAGTAATTAATCCATGAGCGGTCCAGATTGATTTACTTTAATCGACGGTCCATATTTAAAAGCAAAATCTTTTAAATAAAACATCATATATTCTATTTATATAAAAACATTTTACTATGCAAATACTTATGCGACACTATGTAAAATACTTATGCAACACTATGCATAATAAAATATAATATATTCTATTTATAGAATAACTTTAATAAAGTATTACTATTTTATATAAAAGATGTTTACATTTTATTACGTTAATAATCTGAATAAAACAAAACGTCATTATCGCTTATAATAATTCATATTATTAATCGAATGATAATGGAATCAAACCGAGTGACTTCTCACATAAGCATCAATAATCAATCTGGTAGTATTTCTTATGCAACCACACGTATTCTTGTACTTTTACTACTTAGAGTAGTTCAACGATATCAGCGGTAAAACTTCCGCCGTTATTTCAATAAAATATTTTTGTCGTTTTCTCGATCAAATAATAATTACATTATGGGGTCCACCAATGATTGAGTAGTTGTCTGAATATTCCTGCTAAACCAAATATTCCCAGAACCAATCGAATATAATATAACCACTTGCATACTTTGCAAAATTTATAAATCTACCTGAACTATAATATTATCTCAAATTCACACCATAATATTAATAAATTATTTCGACAAAATTTAAATCTTTATTGATAAAATCACGGGGTCTCACATGCACCACCTCCCCTAATAGTAAATAATGTGATTCAATAGTAAATCATGTGAATCAATAGTTCTGAACATGTGTGAAAATCTGAATTACGATGATCGTCGCATCTCCATCTATACCTCCATTTTTAACTTAGTCAATGCAAGTATTATCAATCTTGCACTAACTCCCCTAATAGTAATAAGAATGTGAAACAATGGTATACACGTGTGAACAAATAGTTATAATCATGTGAAATAATAGTAATCAATTGCTCATTTATCCTAAGTTAAATACTTCGATTGGTCGATATAACCTCCGGACATCAATTATTATCGAAATAAATGTCAATTTTCACTAACACAAATAATTCCAACACAATTAAACTATTTTTATCAAAAATATAAATTTTGAAATTTTGAAGTTTGACTTTTCCCAAAAAAGTCAACTGTTGACTTTTTGATCAAATAGTAAAATCCAAAAAATTTTGTGTTTATAGTCTGTTTTTACTAATTTTATCGTTCCGGACTCAAATATTAAACATTTATAATATAATTTATCCAGGATTCAAGAATATCCCCATATTATCAATCACTTAATAATCTCATAATCTAATATCCTTAATATTATAACAATATTTTAATCACTTCTTAAATTTATAAACAATTTATCTCAATTGTTTACGCTTTTACCATATAATGCCTTTAATCATTCAAAATGCCATACTCATAAGATATCATCTGTAAGACCCCGAAATTTTTTAAATAAAAAAGGAATTTCCTTTATTTATTATTTTGAAATAGTAAGGGTGGATTTGATTAATGTGGTTAGTTATGCAAAATGGTTATAAAATATTCATTGTTATTGAATATTCGGGGAATATTCGTTTGGTGCGTGGAATATTTGTCTTTACGAGGAATATTAAATGCGGCAAACCATGTGTGTGAGCCCCATAACGAAGCGATTGGATGAGGAAAGCGACAAAGTTTGGGTGGTTATAAATAACAGGCGTAGTTATTCTGAGATTAAGACTGTTGGAATACTCCGGTGGTTAAAATCGATGTCTGGCGTGGTTGCACAAGAAGCACTACGGTATTACAGTATTGTTGAATTATTGATTAAATGCGTAAGATGGCACTACTCAATAATTTTCACACGATGAATTCTTTATTCAATATTTTATTTTATTGATTCAATAATTCTTTACGTTGATATTTTATATTATTGTTGTTCAATAATTGTCAACTGCGCTGATATTTCCATTATCGGATCAATAATTCATATTATTTGAATAATATTATTAGATAACATTATTGGCAATGTCTAGAAAGTTACATCTAAGGAGAGGTTTGGTCACCTTTAATTGCTGCGCCCGATGAGGAGATCCTTATTGAAAGCCCCTACTTTCTGAGGAGCGACTGGTTTGTCATAAATGTGATTACGTAATATTATTTGTGAATAATTAATTATTGATTCATATGATAAGAAATATTTATTTTATATGAATATAAATGATGGATTTATTTATGTGGTTATTAATGAAGGAATTAATGTTGAGGTGTTTTATCGGTATTTTATCGGATTGGAGGTATTAAAAATCAAATCGGGGTTTTGAGATATATTATTGGGGTTATAATTTTTAATCCGACCGTTGGATTGTGGTAATTTTTGGGTATGTTATACATACATAAGTTGAGTATATGTCCACAAATTTTGAGCACCGTTAAAAATGCGAATGATTTGTTGTGAATTTTAAGAGGTGTCGGATTCGAAATTAGGTTTATAATTGATTTTGGTGGAAAATTCTAGAATTGAGTGGGCCCCACTTGTGGTTGGTGAAGAAATGTGCTGAATTTTATTTCAAATGTGGTGGGTGGCAATAGTAGCGAGTAAAGCCATCGGAGTGCAGTCGTCAAGTCTGCTTGGGCGTCTAACATTTTCTATAAATAGAGGCTAAGTTAGAATTGAAAATCACACAGAAACAAAGTTTTCTCTCTTTCTCTCTATATTATTGAGCGTATTTTGTGAGTATTTAGATACTTTGAGAGTTCTTTGTTACGATCTGAAGTTTCATTCAACATCACTTGAGCCTTTCCTTCCAAAATCTTGATTCTTTGAGGTAAGGGATATTATTTTTTTAAGAATGATATTATTTCTTGATATCATTATCTTTGAAATGTTGATCTGAAGTTTTTATCAAATTTGGAACTTTTTCATGTATCGGGGTTACTTATTCATGAGTTCTTATTCACGAGTTCTTATTCATGAGTTCTTATTCACGAGTTCTTATTCACGAGTCTTATTAAGTGAAGCGTGAAGATGTTTTTGTGGAATTTCTACCTTTGGGTGTCGGATTCTTATTCACGTATCTGACTATTCACGTATCTGACTTATTCACGAATCTGACTTTATTCAATTAGAAAAATGAAAATTTTTCTTTTAGTCCAAAATATCTATTTTTGGATATTAGCTTTGATTGTATCCATGTTTTGATCATTCTTGAATTTTACACCACTATGATTATTTTTGAGGTATTCTTTGGACATGGATAAAACAAAGTACGAATCCTTAATCCTTAATCCTTGTCATTTTGTTTCCTTTGGATTAGTTTCTTTAAAAATATTTTCATCATCCTCGGTCTTAAATGATGATATTATTGAATATCTTTGGCACATAGTGCAAATGAATGATTCTGAAGAATATCTTTGGCACTGTAGTGCAAAGATGAGCGGTGTTTAAATGAACATAATAGATGATGAATATCTTTGGCACATGGTCTGAAGATGAGCAGTGTTTAAATGAACATGATGGGCGATGAATATCTTTGGCCTTTAGTGCAAAGATGAGCAGTGTTGAGATGAACATGGCCGATTGATGAATATCTTTGGCTGTAGTGCAAAGATGAATATTTGATTTGAGATGAATATTGATTGATGTTACGAGGATAAAATATTGATGATGGATTTTAAAATTCATAGATTATAGTAGATTTCATTCTCTACGTAACTCTTACATGAATTATTATTTCATTGCGAATATTGATCTGAAACTTTTTGTCTATTGTATTCTATCGATTTTTCCTGTTGGAGACTAACGATAATTTGTTGTATATTATCTTAGTCATAACATTCTTCTTGGGCTAGTTGAGCTCACCCTTTTCCTTGTTGTTCCATTTTTCTTCTCGGGAGGCGAGAATGTAGCGAAATCTTAGTCGGGGTATGGAATGAAGGTTCTAGAGAGTTGTTTAGTAGTCCTCACCATTATTGTAAAATAATGTATCAATAAATGTGATGAGGATTTATTTGAGTATAAATATTGTCTAGAAGATAATATTTGTATTTAAACTCACGCTTTTATTGTTGTGATAATAAAGTTGTAGTTGTTTACATACCATGTATTTGGCGACTCGAAATGGGTTGGATGGAATGAACCTATTTTGGGGTCGCGTCACGGTTAATATCGAGCTTAGGGATATGATCTCTGGCGAAGATCGGGGAATAGAACTAGGAGGGAGGCAGGTAAATCCTTGTAGTGTGTCCTACCTAAAGCTTATTTGTTAGTTAGTCGATATATAGGGATATTATGTGATTGATTTCCTTAATTAACCCTTGTTTTATGGCGGTGTTTGAGAATGTCGTGAGAATATTAATAGTGGAGTAAATGAGGCCGTGGAGATGCACATGTTTAACAACGAGGAGAGCGTGCAACAGGTGGCAATGTACCTCCTGTGAATAACACCACTGAAAGCGGATGATGAGCGAGGGGATTTTAAAAGCTTTTTGCGATTCATGCAAAATCGAGACGAGGAGACTTCGTGTTCAAAATCTGAGGAAGAAATGATAGTAATTCACGGGTGGTCACATGACCAAGCAGCGGTTCAAAGAGTTGGGACCACGAGTGCAGGGAAGCGGATCCGATCATGGCGGAAACATGGGTCAAAGCAAATTACCAAGATATTCGATGTCTTGGGATGCGGAGGAGCGAAAAGTTCCATTCGCTACTTTTATGTTCCGTGGTGAAGCGGATTCTTGGTGGGAATACGTAGGCGTACCCATTCAATTTACACTTTCGGCGTGTCGTGGGAGGCGTTTGAAGCGATTCAATGACAAGTACTTCCACGAAAGTATTAAATCGTATGAAGGAAGTGGAGTTTATTAGATTGGAAGCGAAATAACATGGCGGTGTCCCAATCTGAAGGCGAAGTTTGCGGAGTTATCCGAGTTTTGCACCTCATTTGGTGGAGAATGAGGAGCGTGTATGGCGGATGTTTACGAGAGGTTTGAAACCGGCATCGTCGATATCTCATTTCTCATAAATTTTCTCTATTCGGATGTTGTATGTTGAGGGCTCGATTGTTAGGCGAGATAACGAAATGTTCAACCGAGGGACCATAACCGAGGATCATACCAAAGATAGCGATCATCGAATAACGATAACCGTGGAGAAAGAAGAATACGGACAAAGGCGGTAACCACTCTGGTGGTAATCGTGGCCATGAAAATAGAAGAAGCGAGTTGGGAGGAGATTTTAAAAGAGAGATTCAACAACGACCATGTGAAGGCGTCGGCGCCAAAGATGTAACTGGTTCCAGGGAGAGAAAGACCATCGGTCGGTCGTATATTAAAATCTTGGAAAGAGGGACATATCATTGGCCGCCCACAACAGTTTAAGGTATGTTATAATTGTGGAAAAGAAGGACATATCGCTCGAGATTATGCGATATCGAAACCAGTCCGGCGTGAATGGTGACTCAAAAGGATGTCCCGAAAAAAGTCAAAAGTCAACGGTTCTTGGAAGAAGCGTTTGTCGTGGCCAAGTCAAAATCGAGGAACGACGAAGTTAGCAGGTTAGTTAATTATAAATTCTTGCGAAGTTTATACCTTACTTGAATCTGGGGTTCTACCCATTCTTTTATCTCTCTTGCTTTGCGCTCAGCGTTTGAACTTGACTACGGAGAAATTAGACTTTGACCTATTTATGGAGAATCAGTTAGGAGAAACTTTCATTACATCTGTTGTTTAGAAATCTTGTTTGATTCGAGTTGGCACTATCACATCACATTACTGTTAACCTTATTTCTATAGAGATATTTGCTTTTGATGTGATTTTAAGGTTAACTACTCATCATACCAAATTGATTGCTTTTGTAAGGTTGTTAGTTTTCATATTCCTAAGCAACTTTGTTATTCAATTCAAGCAATCAAACCATTGTAATCAAACATTTTCATATCAAGCCATGAAGTCATTCGTTTATTACGGATGTCAAGTTTTCTTAATCCATGTTATGGATTTGAATAAAGACACGTCGATTTGAATAATATTCTTGTTGTTATTGATTTTTCCGACGGCGTATTTCTGAAGAATTTATTGGCTTACTCCCAAAGATGATATTAAATTTTGTATCGACTTTGAACCCGATGCAAAACTCATTTCTAAAATCTCATATCGAATGGCTCTATTGAACTTGAGGAGTTAAAATTCAACTATAAATTTGGTACTGAGCCTTTATCTGGTGACTTCCTTTGTGGAATGCACTAGCGACTTCTCTGTGTAGGGGCGTCATATTAGATGCGATAGTAAAGCGATAGGTGTCATTGTGACGTGTTATCGAGGTTGGGATATGAGTCGCGATTGAGAACAACCTAAATCGATGTCGAAATCGTAGTTTTCTAGGCTTAGTTGGTTATTATCGGAGATACGTTGAAGGATATTCTCGAATCGCTATTCCATTAACGTAGCTAACTTCGTAGAGATACAAAATTGAATGGAAGCGAGGAATGTGGGAAGAGCTTGAAGAACTCAAGAGGAGACTCATTTGACACATGTTACGACCATGCCATCCTAAAAAAAGCGAGCGTGGTAGGCGGCGTGTTGAGTAGAAGATCGTATCTGAAATCTGAGTACAATATTGTCAAAGACTCATTTAAGTATAATATACAAATAATAGAGATGGAGATGAAAACTCTAGGTACCCAGCGTGATGATATCTGAGTATAATCGACTTTAATCGATAAAGTTAAAGTTGTTCAAATTCACTGCACACCGGTGATGAATTTGAAGAAGGAGGTCTGAAGTTGTTATTTCAAAAGCGAGAATCGGTGAGGTGAGGAAAGCTCGAACCTTGATTTATTAATCCATTTGAAATTCTCGATCGAATAGGGCGTGGCCTATAGACTCGTTTTACCACCAAGTATGGCGCGTTCATAACGTTTTTACGTGTCGATGTTACGTAAATATGTGGACGACGACCGAACCACGTCATTGAGTTAGAACCAGGACGAGATAGCCAAGACTTAACGTGCGAGGAGATACTGTCAAGATCTTGTAGAGGAAAGAACATGTCCTATGTATTGAGGTTATACCATAAGTTAAAGTTTTGTGGAGAAACCATGCTTATTGAGGAAATGACACGGGAGTTGGAAAGCGAAATTGAAAGCGAGGTATCTTTACCTTTTGAAACACCGAATGCGTCGTCCAATTTCGAGGGCGAAATTTCATAAGGAGGGAGGTTGTAAAACCGAAATTTTTAAATAAAAAGGAATTTCCTTTATTTATTATTTTGAAATAGTAAGGGTGGATTTGATTAATGTGGTTAGTTATGCAAGTGGTTATAAAATATTCATTGTTGTTCTGGGGAATATTCGTTTGGTGCGTGGAATATTAAATACTTTGTCGAGGAATATTAAATGCGACTGGCCTTGACCGTGTGTGGGCCCCATAACGAAAGCGATTGGATGAGAAAAAGCGACAAAGTTTGGGTGGTTATAAATAGCGGCGTAGTTATTCTGAATTAAGGCATTGGAATACCCGGTGGTTAAAATCTGATGTCTGGCGTGGTTGCAAGATGGCACTGCGGTGTTTACAAGATTGTTGAATTATTGATTAAATGCGTAAGATGGCACTTACTCAATAATTTTCCACGATGAATTCTTGTTCAATATTTTATTTTATTGATTCAATAATTCTTTGCGTTGATATTTTATATTATTGTTGTTCGATAATTGTCAACACATGATTTTCCCATTATCGGATCAATAATTCATATTATTTGAATAATATTATTAGATAACATTATTGGCAATGTCTAGAAAGTTACATCTAAGGAGAGGTTTGGTCACCTAATTGCGCCCGATGAGAGAGATCCTTATTGGAAGCCCCTCTTTCACAGGAGCGGCTGGTTGTCGTAAATGTGATTACATAATATTATTTGTGAATAATTAATTATTGATTCATATGATAAGGAAATATTTATTTTATATGAATATAAATGATGGATTTATTTATGTGGTTATTAATGAAGGAATTAATGTTGAGGTGTTTTATCAGTATTTTATCGGATTGGAGGTATTAAAAATCAAATCAGGGGTTTTGAGATATATTATGGGGGTTATAATTTTTAATCCGACCGTTGGATTGTGGTAATTTTTGGGTATGTTATACATACATAAGTTGAGTATATGTCCACAAATTTTGAACCGTTAAAATGCACGAATGATTTGTTGTGAATTTTAAGAGGTGTCGGATTCGGAAATTAGGTTTATAATTGATTTTGGTGGAAAATTCTAGAATTGAGTGGGCCCCACTTGTGGTTGGTGAAGAAATGTGCTGAATTTTATTTCAAATGTGGTGGGTGGCAATAGTAGCGGTAAAAGCCATCGGTGAGCAGTCAAGTCGATGCCTTGGCGTCTTAACATTTTCTATAAATAGAGGCTAAGTTAGAATTGAAAATCACACCGAAACAAAGTTTTCTCTTTTTTTCTCTCTATATTATTGAGTATTTTGTGAGTATTTAGATACTTTGAGAGTTCTTTATTCGGTCTGAGTTTCATTCGACATCACTTGAGCCTTTCCTTAGAAATCTTGATTCTTTGAGGTAAGGGATATTATTTTTTTCGTAATGATATTATTTCTTCATATCATTATCTTTGAAATGTTGATCTGAAGTTTTATCAAATTTGGAACTTTTTCATGTATGGGGTTACTATTCATGAGTTCTTATTCACGAATTACTATTCATGAGTTACTATTCACGATTCTTATTCACGAGTACTATTTAAGTGAAAGCGTGAAGATGTTTTTTGTGGAATTTCTACCTTTGGGTGTCTGAGTTACTTATTCACGTATCTGCACTTTATTCACGTATCTGACACTTTATTCACGAATACGGCCTTTATTCAATAGAAAAATGAAAATTTTTCTTTTAAGTCAAAATATCTATTTTTGGATATTAGCTTTGATTGTATCCATGTTTTGATCATTCTTGAATTTTACACCACTATGATTATTTTTGAGGTATTGTTGGACATGGATAAAACAAAGTACGAATCCTTAATCCTTAATCCTTGTCATTTTGTTTCAATCTTTGGATTCGTTCTTTAAAAATATTTTCATCATCCTCGGTCTTAAATGATGATATTATTGAATATCTTTGGCTGTAGTGCAAAGATGAATGATTTCTGAAGAATATCTTTGGCACGTAGTGCAAAGATGAAGCGGTGTTTAAATGAACATGACCGATCGATGAATATCTTTGGCACATGGTCTGAAAGATGAGCAGTGTTTAAATGAACATGATTGGTGATGAATATCTTTGGCCTTTAGTGCAAAGATGAGCAGTGTTGAGATGAACATAATGGAATTGATGAATATCTTTGGCACATAGTGCAAAGATGAATATTTGATTTGAGATGAATATTGATTGATGTTACGAGGATAAAATATTGATGATGGAATTTTTAAATTCATAGATTATAGTAGATTTCATTCTCTACGTAACTCTTACATGAATTATTATTTCATTGCGAATATTGATCTGAAACTTGTTGTCTATTGTATTCTATCAGATTTTTCCTGTTGGAGACTAACGATAATTTGTTGTATATTATCTTAGTCATAACATTCTTCTTTTGGCTAGTTGAGCTCACCCTTTTTCCTTGTTGTTCCATTTTTCTTCTCGGGAGGCGAGAATGTAGCGAAATCTTGTCGGGGGTATGGAATGAAGGTTCTAGAGAGAGTTGTTTAGTAGTCCTCACCATTATTGTAAAATAATGTATCAATAAATGTGATGAGGATTTATTTGAGTATAAATATTGTCTAGAAGATAATATTTGTATTTAAACTCACAGATTTTATTGTTGTGATAATAAAGTTGTAGTTGTTTACATACCATGTATTTGGCGACTCGAATGGGTTGGATGGAATGAACTATATTTTGGGGTCATCACGGTTGGTATCGAGCTTAGGGATATGATCTACTGCGAAGATCGGGAATAGAACTAGGAGGGAGAGGCAGTAAATCCTTCGCTAGTGTGTCCTACCTAAGCTTATTTGTTAGTTGGTCGATATATAGGGATATTATGTGATTGATTTCCTTAATTAACCCTTGTTTTATGATGATGTTTGAGAATGTCGTGAGAATATTAATAGTGGAGTAAATGAGACCGTGGAGATGCATGACTTAACAACGAGGAGAACGTGCAACAGGTGGCAATGTACCTCTGTGAATAACACCACTTGAAGCGAGATGATGAGCGAGGGGATGTTTAAAAGCTTTTTGCGATTCATGCAAAATCGAGGCGAGGAGACTTCGTGTTCAAAATACTGAGGAAGAAATGATAGTAATTCAATGGGTGGTCACAACGTGAAGCGATTCGAAGTTGGGACCACGAGTGCAGGAAAGCGAGATCCGATCGTCATACGGCGGAAACATGGGTCAAGCAAATTACCAAGATATTCGATGTCTTGGGATGCGGGAGGAATAGAAAGTTCCATTCGCTACTTTTTATGTTCCGTGGTGAAGCGGATTCTTGGTGGGAATCATGAGGCGTACCATTCAATTTGCACTCGGCGTGTCGTGGGAGACGTTTGAAGCAGTTCAATGACAAGTACTTCCACGAAAGTATTAAATCGTATGAAGGAAGTGGAGTTTATTAGATAGGAAGCGAGAATAACATGGCGGTGTGTCCCGATGGGCGAAGTTTGCGGAGTTATCGGTTTTGCACCTCATTTGGTGGAGAATGAGGAATTATGGCGGATGTTTACGAGAGGTTTGAAACCCGGCATACGTCGATATCTCATTTCTCATAAATTTTCTCTCTATTCGGATGTTGTAAGCAGGGGCTCGGTTGTTAGAAGCGAGATAACGAATACGTTCAACCGAGGGACCATAACCGAGGATCATACCAAAGATAGCGATCATCGAATAACGATAACCGGTGGAGAAAGAAGAATACGGACAAAGCGGTAACCACTCTGGTGGTAATCGTGGCCATGAAAATAGAAGAAGCGAGTTGGGAGGAGATTTTAAAAGAGGAGATTCAACAACGACCATGTGAAGGCGTCGGCCCGATGTAACCGGGTTCCAAGGAGGAGAAAGACCATCGATCAGTATGTTCTAAAATCTTGGGAAGAGGACATATCATTGAACGCCTACAACAGATTTAAGGTATGTTATAATTGTGGAAAAGAAGGACATATCGCTCGAGTTATGCGATATCGAAACCCGATCCGGCGTGAATGGTGACTCAAAAAGGATGTCCCGGAAAAGTCAAAGTCAGCGGTTCTTGGAAGAAGCGTTTGTGTGGTGGCTTCATCAAAATCGAGGAACCCGAACGGTTAGCACAGGTTAGTTAATTATAAATTCTTGCGAAGTTTATACCTTACTGAATCTGGGGTTCTACCCATTCTTTTATCTCTCTTGCTTTACAACTCAGCGTTTGAACTTGACTACGGAGAAATTAGACTTTGACCTATTTTATGGAGAATCAGTTAGGAGAAACTTTCATTACATCTTGTTTAGAAATCTTGTTTGATTCGAGTTGGCACTATCACATTACACATTAACCTTATTTCTATAGAGATATTTGCTTTTGATGTGATTTTAAGGTTAACTACTCATCATGCCAAATTGATTGCTTTTGTAAGGTTGTTAGTTTTCATATTCCTAAGCAACTTTTGTTATTGAATTCAAGCAATCAAACCATTGTAATCAAACATTTTCATATCAAGCCATGAAGTCATTCGTTTATTACGGATGTCGAGTTTTCTTAATCCATGTTATGGATTTGAATAAAGACACGTCGATTTGAATAATATTCTTGTTGTTATTGATTTTTCTGACGTATTTCTGAAGAATTTATTGAACTTACTCCCAAAGACGATATTAAATTTTGTATCGACTTTGAACCCGTAGAAAACTCATTTCTAAAATCTCATATCGAATGGCTCTATTGAACTTGAGAGTTAAAAATTCAACTATAAATTTGGTACTGAGCCTTTATCTGGTGACTTCCTTTGTGGAATGCACCGAAGCGGACTCTCTGTAGGGGCGTCATATTAGATGCGATAAAGTAAAGCGATAGGTGTCATTGTGACGTGTTATCCAAGGTTGGGATATGAGTCACGATTGAGAACAACCTAAGTCGAATCGAAATCGTAGTTTTCAGGCTTAGTTGGTTATTATCGGAGATCGTTGAAGGATATTCTCGAATCGCTATTCCATTAACGTAGCTAACTTCGTAGAGATACAAAATTCGAATGGAGCAAGGAATGTGGGAAGAGCTTGAAGAACTCGAGAGAGACTCATTTCAAAGACATGTTACGACCATGCCATCCTGAAAAAGCGAGCGTGGTAGGCGGCGTGTTGAGTAGAAGATCGTATATCTGATCTGAGTACAATATTGTCAAAGACTCATTTCAGTATAATATACAAATAATAGAGATGGAGATGAAAACTCTAGGTACCCACGTGATGATATACTGAGTATAATCGACTTTAATCGATAAAGTTAAAGTTGTTCAAGCTACACACGCGAGTGATGAATTTGAAGAAGGAGGTGCGAAAAGTTGTTATTTCAAAAGCGAGAATCGGTGAGGTGAGGAAAGCTCAAACCTTCGATTTATTAATCCATTTGAAATTCTCGATCGAATTTGAAATTTTCCAATTTTGTTACTTCACATAACATATTTAACTCATATGTTCGTAACTAAACTATTTTTATGAAAAATATCAAATCAGTTCCAAAAATATTTCTTTTCTGGGATTTAGCATAATATAGTCCCATAAAGAAAATATATTTTTCTCGGAATTTTTAAAATTCATTTACTATTTTTCAAAAATTAATTTCTAATTAATTCCTTAAGAAATTAGCTACCTCAAGTTTAACTCCAAAAATTCCCAAATCTTGACAGGACCTTACACATGTTAACGTGAGCTTCCAGTTTAAATTTTATGGTCATCGGAGTTATAGAACTCTGGTTATAGTGTTTTTCGTCGGAAAAACCTAAATATTGAAATAGTCATAACTTGCTCATTTTAAGTCAGAATGAGCTCATTTTTGGACAGGAGGTACTTTATACCATATACCTTCTTGTCCCAAAAGTCCAGAATTTTTCTCATAATTTAAGTGGCCGAAACAGCCCCTCTAAAATCATGGCAGCAGCTTTTTTGATTTTTACAGCTTTGCACTCCTTTGCTAAAATCAGTCCATACAAAAATCTACAACACCTTTTCCAGTAATTCCACTTGGATTAGTTATTTAACTCATAGATCTAACTCTAGGACTTGACCACATTCAAAAATTCAAAATATAATAGGAGATATGGTCAATTGAATTTCATGTTACGTTTTTCACCAAAATCTGATTTTCAACTCTTTGTGATTTCTAAGAAACTTTCATGTTTTCACATAATAACCAACATAACTCATCATAACACTTACTAATACTTCATATACCCATGATTTTCATTAGTCCAATGCTTTTATTATGACTTTCATCATAAACCACGTAAACTGTTCATTTTAGTTGAAGAAATATTTGAGGGTTTAAGAAATGGGTTTTATCTTTGGGGTCAATACAAAATTCGATTTCACGCTCTAGGGTAGGCTAGAAATCTTCAAGAATACGCCAAGAAATTTATTAATAATAGAAATATCATTCAAAGCTGTGACTCTCATCTAAAACTTGGATAGTCGTCACATTGATACCAACCGCGTGACTTCTATCCCTTAACCTAGATAGCACCTCACAATGATACCTATCAACTTGCCATCTTGATCACGGCGTCGCCTCTGAAAAAGTCCGGCGGTGCATTCCACACAAGGAAGTCAACAACGAAAGGATCGGGGCTCTTTACTTATGGCTTGATATAACAGTGATTAACTTTAGGGTTTGGTTACTTGAATTCACACAACAGGTTGGTTATGAATATAAAAGCTAACAACCTTACGAAAAGCATGATGAGTAGTTAACCAATTGATTCCTAAAATCACATCAAAGGCAAGTATTTTCAAAGAGATAAGATCGACAGGTAACGTAAAAGTGTTTATTTGAAACAACAAGATTAATAAACAGTGGAGGTAACGAAGGTTCCTACTAACGAAGTTTCAACCAATAAGTTAAAGTTTAACTTCTTCGGAATCAAATTTAAACGTTGAACACAACTAGGTGAAATAAAAGAGTGGGTAGAACTGGTATCTAACACGGTATAGACTTCGCAAGAGCTTATGATTAACTTACCCATGATAATTTTATTCAGGTTCCTTGTCACGAGAAAAAAACGCCTCTCTTTAAACTACCGGCTTTGGTTTATGCAGGACAACTTTTGATGCCTCCATCCTAGTTGAATTTGTCTTGATGGCGACAAAATCGAGCTAAGTGATCTTCTCTTCCACAATTATAACATGCTTTGACTGGCATGGCGCGATTCGGATGATGTGTCCTCTCCTCCGCATTTGAAGCATATGATAGGTGGTCTTTCTCCTTCCTTAACAACTGCGTCTTTGGTCTTGACGTCTTTTCATCATTGTTGAATCTCCTTTTCTTGAAATGTCCATTCTTATTATTTTGGCCGATTACCACCAAAAGTGGTTACCATATCTCGCTTTGTTGATTCCCTCCACGCTTGTTGTCACCGCTCGATGACTACTCTCCATTGGTATTATAATTTTGCTTACGGTTTCTCTCTCTTTTAGTTAAGGTTGACTCGTTATCGCGCTCCACTAATCGAGCCCTATTTACAACATCTGAATAAAAACACGGTTTATGAGAAATAAGATGTTGACGTATCTCTGTCTTGAAACTCATTAAAAACATTCGCGCCATTCTCTCTTCATTATCCACCAAGTGGGGAATATGAACGGTGATAACTCCGCAAATTTTGCCTCGTATTGCGACACGGTCCATATTGTTTTGTTCCAACTTGATAAACTCCACCTCCTTCATATATGCGAATACTTTCGGAAAGTATTTGTCGTTGAGCGACTCTGGAACTTCTCCCAAGATATCTTCAAGATCTGTTGAGTTGAGTACGTTTCTGGAATTCCACCAAAGAATCTGCCTCTCAAAGCGCAACATAAAGGCGGCAAAAGGAACCTTTTGCTCCTCGAACATCCCAAGACATCAAATACCTTGGTAATCTGCTTTATCCATGCTTCCGCCGAAAGTGGTTTTGGCTCTCCCTTAAACTCTGGTGGTCCCAGCTCCTTGAATTGTTTAGCGGTGACCGCTTGAGAGTTTTCCGTGTTTCCACCTACGTTTTGGGCGAGAGTCGTTTTACTTTGATGTTGCATGAATTCTAAAACCTTTTAAGCGTCTGCCGTCGTTAATCGATTGATCGGTGTTGTTGTTTACGGGAGGATTATCGCCATCCTGTTGCACATTGTCCCGATTATTGATCGTGGAGAATCAACAGTCTCTCATGTGCTCCATTGCTATTCTCAACATTCTCGGATGCCATTTTCAAACACCGCCACAAAATAAGGGTTAATTGACATGCAACATATTATCACTATACTCGATCGACCAATCAAATACCAAATAAACTTAGGTAGGTCATACTAGCGAAGAAATTCCCCGTCTCTCCCTCCTAGTTCTTATCTCACATCTTAGCCAGGGATCATATCCTAAGCTCGATACCAACCGTGGCGCCCCAAAATTAAGTATCGTCACCCATCTTGGGTCGCCACTTACATGGTACATAAATTCAAATACAAACTTAATTATACATCATAGCAGTGTAACATACGACAATACATAAACCGAGAGTTCTAATAGGAATATTGTCATTTAGACAATATCCATACTCAAGGAGTCCTCATTACAATTATTATCAAACTATTTCACGAGAATAGTGAGGACTACTAATGCTATCTTCAGGACCATCACTCGCTTCCCCAACTCGTCCCGGCCTATATTCTCATTTCACGAAGAGAACGGTGAAAGAAAAGGGTGAGCTCAACTAGCCCAAGAAGAAATATTATGACTAAGATAATGCGAGAATAAATTATCAATAGTCTTCAACAATGTTAAACCGATAAAATACAATAGACAACCGGTTTAATCAGCAATGAATATGCAATCCATTAAAAGAATCAAGTAAAAATAAAGTCTACTATCTTTAGGTTTTAAAAGGTTTTTGTGGCGCCCCAAAATAGGTCCATTCCATCCAACCCATTCTCGAGTCGTCAAATACATGATGCGAAACAACTACAACTTTATTATTACAACAAGAAACTGTGAGTTTGAATACAAATATTATCTTCTAGATAATATCTATACTCAAATAAATCCTCATCACATTTATTGATACATTATTTTACAAAATGGTGAGGACTACTAAACAACTCTCTCTAGAACCTTCATTCCATACCCAGACTAAGACTGCTACATTCTCGCCTCCCGAGAAGAAAAATGGAACAACAAGGAAAAGGGTGAGCTCAACTAGCCCGAAGAAGAATACTATGACTAAGATAATATACAACAAATTATCGTTAGTCTCCAACAGGGAAAAATCGATAGAATACAATAGACAACAAGTTTGGGATCAATATTCGCAGTGAAATAATAATTCATAGAAGAGTTACGTAGAGAATGAAATCTACTATAATCTATGAATTTAACGATCCATCATCAATATTTTATCCTCGTAACATCAATCAATATTCATCTCAAATCAAATATTCATCTTTTGCCTACAGCCAAAGATATTCATCAATCGGTCATGTTCATCTCAACACTGCTCATCTTTGCACTAAAGGCCAAAGATATTCATCGATCGGTCATATTCATTTAAACACTGCTCATCTTTGCACTACGGGCCAAAGATATTCTTCAAATCATTCATCTTTGCACTACAAGGCAAAAGATATTCAATAATATCATCATTTAAGACCGAGGATGATGAAAATATTTTAAAGAAACGAATCCAAAGGAAACAAAATGACAAGGATTAAGGATTCGTACTTGGTTTTATCCACGTCAAAAATACCTCAAAAATAATCATAGTGAAGTAAAATTCAAGAATGATCAAAACATGGATACAATCAAAGCTAGTATCCGAATAGATATTTTAGACGAAAAGAAAAATTTTCATTTTTCTATTGAATAGTCTTGCGTGATTCGTGAATAGTCTTGAGTATCGTGAATAAAGGCAGATATCGTGAATAGTCCGATATCGTGAATAGTAACTCAACACCCAAAGATAGAAATTCCACAAAAAACATCTTCACGCTCCATGAATAGTACTCGTGAATAGTAATCGTGAATAGTAACTCATGAATAGTAACTCGTGAATAAGAACTCATGAATAGTAACCCCAGACATGAAAAAGTTCCAAATTTGATAAAAGTTCCAACCAATATTTCAAAGATAATGATATTGAAGAAATAATATCATTTGAAAAGAAAATAACATCCCTTACCTCAAAGAATCAAGATTTCTTGGAAGGAAAGGTCGGAAGTGATCTTTGAATGAAACTTATCTTGAAAAGAACTCTCAAAGTATCTAAATACTCACAAAATACGCTCAATAATATAGAGAGAAAGAGAGAAAACTTTGTTTACGGTGTGATTTTCAATTCTAACTTAGCCCTCTATTTATAGGAAAATGTTAGCCCACCAAGCAGGACTTGACTGCTTTACCGATGGCTTTACTCGCTACTATTACCACCCACCACATTTGAAATAAAATTCAGCACATTTTTTTTCACCAACCACAAGTGGGGCCCACTCAATTCTAGAATTTTCCACCAAAATCAATTATAAACCTAATTTAGAATCCGACACCTCTTAAAATTCACAACAAATCATTCGTGCATTTTTTAACGGTTCAAAATTTATAGACATATACTCAACTTATGTATGTATAACATACCCAAAATTACCACAATCCAACGGTCGGATTAAAAATTATAACCCCATGATACATCGTAAAAATCTTGATTTGATTTTTAATACCTCCAATCCAAATAAAATACAAATAAAACATCTCAAAGATTAATTCCTTCATTAATAACCACATAAATAAATCCATCATTTATATTCATATAAAATAAATATTTCCTTATCATATGAATCAATAATTAATTATTCACAAATAATATTACGTAATCACAATTATGACAACCAGTAGTTCCGGAAAGAGGGGGCTTTCCAATAAGGATCTCTCCTTCTTGGCGCGCAATTAGGTGACCAAACCTCTCCTTGAAGCGTAACTTTCTAGACATTGCCAATAATGTTATCTAATAATATTATTCAAATAATATGAATTATTGATCCGATAATGGAGATAATGTGCAATGACAATTATTGAAGCAAAGAATAATATAAAATACCAACGCAACAATTATTGAATCAATAAAATAAACTATTGAGCAAGAATTATCGTAACAATTATTGAGTAAAGTGCCTTCTTACGTAAGGATCAATAATTCAACAATATTGTGCAATCACCGTGCTTCTTCGTGCAACCACGCCGCCAGACATCAGATTTTAACCACCGGTATTCCAACAGGTCTTAATTAGAATAACAACTACGCCGTTATTTTTAACCAACTTATATTTGTCGTTTTTCTCATCCAATCGCTTTCATGGGGCCCACACATGGTCGCTACCGTCGCATTTAATATTCCCCGACAAGAGATTTAATATTATTCCACGACCAAACGAATATTCCCAACAATGATAAATATTTTATAACCACTTGCTTATTTTGAAATATTTGCGTATTTAACCCCTAACTATCCACATTAATCAAATCAACCCTTACTATTTCAAAATAATAAATAGAAAAATTAAATTTCATTAATAATAAGTTGGGGTCTTACAACCTCCCTCCTTATGAAATTTCGTCCTCGAAATTGGCGTGCGTACTGGTGTTTCAAAAATGAGGATACCTCGCTTTCATTTCCGCTTCCAATTCCCGTGTCATTTCCTCTATAGCATGATTCCTCCACAAAACTTTAACTTGTGGTATGACCTTTCATAGGCGTAGGACATGCTCCTTCCTATCCAAAATCTTGACAGTACCTCCTCATACGTTAAGTCTTCGGCTATCTCGTCCGGGTTCTAACTCAACGACGTAGTTCGGTTAGTCCACATATTTACGTAACATCGATACGTGAAAAAGCGTTATGAACACGCGTCATACTTGGCGGTAAAAGCGAGTCTATAGGCCACGCTTCCTATTCGATCGAGAATTTCAACTCGATTAATAAATCGAAGGTTTGAGCTTTCCTCACCTCACCAATTCTCGCTTTTAAAATAACAACTTCTTGCACCTCCTTCTTCAAATTCATCATCGGTGTGTAGCTTGAGCGACTTTAACTTTATCGATTAAAGTCGATTATACTCAGATATCATCACGTGCATCGATATCATCACGTGGGTACCTAGAGTTTTCATCTCCATTTCTATTATTTGTATATTATACGAAATTAGTCTTTGATAACATCGTTTTCGTATTTGTATACGATCTTCTACTCAACACGTCGCCTACCACGTTCGCTTTTCCAAGATGGCATGGTCGTAACACGTGTCTTGAAATGAGTCTCCTCTTGAGTTCTTGAAGCTCTTCCCACATTCCTTGCTCCATTCGAATTTTGTATCTCTACGAAGTTAGCTACGTTAATGGAATAGCGATTCGAGAATATCCTTCAACGTATCTCCGATAATAACCAACTAAGCCTGAAAACTACGCATTTCGATTACTCGATTTAGGTTGTTCTCAATCGCGACTCATATCCCAACCTTGGATAAGACGTCACAATGACACCTATCGATTTCTTATCGCATCGAATATGACGTCCCTTACAGAGAGAGTCCGGCTTAGGTGCATTCCACAAAGGAAGTCACAAGATAAAGGCTCATGTACCAAATTCTATAGTTGAATTTTTAACTCCTCAAGTTCAATAGAGCCATTCGATATGAGATTTTAGAAATGAGTTTTGTCTGGGGTTCAAAGTCGATACAAAATTTAATATCGATCTTTGGGAGTAAGCCAATAAATTCTTCGTGAAATACGTCGGAAAAATCAATAACAACAAGAATATTATTCAAATCGGCGTGTCTTTATTCAAATCCATAACATGGACTAAGAAAACTTGACATCCGTAATAAACGAATGACTTCATGGCTTGATATGAAAATGTTTGATTACAATGGTTTGATTGCTTGAGTTCAATAACGAGTTGCTTAGGAATATGAAAACTAACAACCTTACAAAAGCAATCAATTTTGGCGTGATGAGTAGTTAACCTTAAAATCACATCAAAACAAATATCTCTATAGAAATAAGGTTAACGGTAATGTAATAGTGCCAACTGAATCAAACAAGATTTCTAAACAACAGATGTAATGAAAGTTTCTCCTAACGGATTCTCCATAAATAGGTCAAAGTCTAATTTCTCCGTAGTCAAGTTCAAACGTTGAGCGCAAGCAAGAGATAAAAGAATGGGTAGAACCGGTATCTAGTAAGGTATAAACTTCGCAAGAATTTATAATTAACTAACCCGTCTAACTTCGTTCGGGTTCCTCGTATTTTATTACCGGCCACGACAAACGCTCTTCCGTGAATCGTTGAATTTGACTTTTCCGGGACATCCTTTTGAGTCACCATTCCCATTGGATCGGTTTCGATATCGTCTAATCTCGGCGATATGTCCTTCTTTTCCACAATTATAGCATACCTTAAACTGTTGTGGGCGATTTGAATGATATGTCCTCTTTCCCGCATTTGTAACATACGACCGATGGTCTTTCTCCTCCATTGGAACCAGTTGCCACTGGCGCTGACGTCTTCAAATGGTTGTTGTTGAATCTCCTCTTTTTAAAATCTCCTCCCGACTCGCTTCTATTTTCATGGCCACGATTACCACCAGTGGGTTACCACTTTTGTCCGTATTCTTCTTTCTCCGTTGGTTATCGTTATTCTAATGACCGCTATCTTTGGTATGATCCTCGGTTATGGTCCCTCGGTTGAACGTACTCGTTATCTCGCTTCTAAACAATGAGCCTGCTTTACAACATCCGAATAGAGAAAATTTATGAAATGAGATCTTGACGTATCGCCGGGTTTCAAACCTCTCGAAACATCCGCGTCATCGTTCCTCATTCTCCACCAAATGAGGTGCAAACACGGATAACTCCGCAAACTTCGCCTGTCTTTGGGACACCGTCATGTTATTCTCGCTCCAATCTAATAAACTCCACTTCCTTCATATAGACGAATACTTTCGTGGAAGTACTTGTCATTGAACTATTTCAAACGTCTCCCATGACATCTTTGAGTCACGGTGAATGGGTACGCTTCACGATTCCCACCATGTCTGCCTTCGCCACGGAACATAAAAGTAGCGAATGGAACCTTCATTCCTCCGTGCATCCCAAGACATCGAATATCTTGGTAATTTGCTTGACCCATGTTTCCGCCATGATCGGATCTGGCTTTCCCTGCAATTCGTGGTCCCAACTCTTTGAATCGCTTGGCGTGACCACCCATAAATTACTATCATTTCCTCCTCATTTTGAACACGAGTCTCCTCGTGCGATTTTTGCATGAATCTGCAAAAAGCTTCTAAACATCCCCTCGTTCATCATCTCGCTCGGTGGTGTTATTCACGGGAGGTACATTGCCACTGTTGCACGTTCTCCTCGTTGTTAAATACGAGCATCTCCACGGTCTCATTTACACCACTATTAATATTCTCGATTCGACATTCTCAATTCTTGTCTAAAAAACAAGGGTTAATTAAGGAAATCAATCACATAATATCCCTATATAATGACCAACTAACAAATAAGCTTAGGTAGGACACACTTTAGCAAAGGATTTACTCATCTCTCCCTCCTAGTTCTATTCCCCGATCTCCGCCGGAGATCATATCCCTAAGCTCGATACCAACCGTGGCGCCCCCAAAATAGGTCCATTCCATCCAACCCATTCTCGAGTCGTCAAATACATGGTATGTAAACAACTACAACTTTATTATTACAACAAGAAACTGTGAGTTTGAATACAAATATTATCTTCTAGACAATATCTATACTCAAATAAATCCTCATCACATTTATTGATACATTATTTTACAAAATGGTGAGGACTACTAAACAACTCTCTCTAGAACCTTCATTCCATACCCCACTAGTACTGCATTACATTCTCGCCTCCCGAGAAGAAAAATGGAACAACAAGGAAAAGGGTGAGCTCAACTAGCCCAAGAAAGAATACTATGACTAAGATAATATACAACAAATTATCGTTAGTCTCCAACGAGGAAAAATCGATAGAATACAATAGACAACAAGTTTCGGATCAATATTCGCAGTGAAATAATAATTCATAGAAGAGTTACGTAGAGAATGAAATCTACTATAATCTATGAATTTAACGATCCATCATCAATATTTTATCCTCATAACATCAATCAATATTCATCTCAAATCAAATATTCATCTTTGCACTACAGGCCAAAGATATTCATCAATCGGTCATGTTCATCTCAACACCTGTTCATCTTTGCACTAAAGGCCAAAGATATTCATCAGTCGGTCATGTTCATTTAAACACCTGCTCATCTTTGCACTACAGGCCAAAGATATTCTTCAGAAATCATTCATCTTTGCACTACAGGCCAAAGATATTCAATAATATCATCATTTAAGACTGAGGATGATGAAAAATATTTTTAAAGAAACGAATCCAGTGAAACAAAATGACAAGGATTAAGGATTCGTACTTGGTTTTATCCACGTCCAAAAATACCTCAAAAATAATCATAGTGAAGTAAAATTCAAGAATGATCAAAACATGGATACAATCAAAGCTAGTATCCAGAATAGATATTTTAGACGAAAAGAAAAATTTTCATTTTTCTATTGAATAGTCTTGAGATTCGTGAATAGTCTTGATATCGTGAATAAAGGTCAGATATCGTGAATAGTCCGATATCGTGAATAGTAACTCAACACCCAAAGATAGAAATTCCACAAAAAAACATCTTCACGCTCCATGAATAGTACTCGTGAATAGTAACTCGTGAATAAGAACTCATGAATAGTAACTCGTGAATAATAACTCATGAATAGTAACTCCATACATGAAAAAAGTTCCAAATTTGATAAAAGTTCCAACCAATATTTCAAAGATAATGATATTGAAGAAATAATATCATTTGAAAAGAAAATAACATCCCTTACCTCAAAGAATCGATTTCTTGGAAGGAAAGGTCGGAAGTGATCTTTGAATGAAACTTGTATCTTGAATAAAGAACTCTCAAAGTATCTAAATACTCACAAAATACGCCAATAATATAGAGAGAAAGAGAAAACTTTGTTTACGTGTGATTTTCAATTCTAACTTAGCCTCTATTTATAGGAAAATGTTAGCCATAAAGCATTTCTTGACGACTTTACACGATGGCTTTACTCGCTACTATTGCCACCCACCATATTTGAAATAAAATTCAGCACATTTTTCACCAACCACAAGTGGGGCCCACTCAATTCTAGAATTTTCCACCAAAATCAATTATAAACCTAATTTCCGAATCCGACACCTCTTAAAATTCACAACAAATCATTCGTGCATTTTAATCGGTTCAAAATTTATGAACATATACTCAACTTATGTATGTATAACATACCCAAAAATTACCACAATCCAACGGTGTATTAAAAATTATAACCCCATGAATACATCGTAAAAATCTTGATTTGATTTTTAATACCTCGATCCGACAAAATACAAATAAAACATCTCAAAGATTAATTCCTTCATTAATAACCACATAAATAAATCCATCATTTATATTCATATAAAATAAATATTTCCTTATCATATGAATCAATAATTAATTATTCACAAATAATATTACGAATCACAATTATGACAATGACGGTAGTTCCCTCAGAAAGAGGGGCTTTCCAATAAGGATCTCTCCTCTTCTTGGCGCATGAATTAGGTGACCAAACCTCTCCTTGATGTAACTTTCTAGACATTGCCAATAATGTTATCTAATAATATTATTCAAATAATATGAATTATTGATCCGATAATGGAGATAATGTGCAGTGACAATTATTGAAACAGCAATAATATAAAATACCAACGCAACAATTATTGAATCAATAAAATAAACTATTGAACAGTAATTACTGTAATAATTATTGAGTAGTGCCTTCTTACGTAAGGATCAATAATTCAACAATATTGTACCGTCTGGTGTCTTCTTGTGCGCCAGACATCGTATTCGCATATTTTAACCACCGGGTATTCCAACAGTCTTAAATTGTAACAACTACGCCGTTATTTTTAACCAACTTATATTTGTCATTTCCTCATCCAATCGCTTTCAGTTATGGGGCTACACACATGGCTGCTGCCACATACGAATATTCTCTCGACAAAGCATTTAATATTCCACGACCAAACGAATATTCCCAAGACAACAATAAATATTTTATAACCACTTGCTTATTTTGAAATATTTGCGTATTTAACCCCTAACTATCCACATTAATCAAATCAACCCTTACTATTTCAAAATAATAAATAGAAAATTAAATTTCATTAATAATAAGTTGGGGTCTTACAGTTTTAATCAATTTTTATCACTAAGACTCGGTTTAATGAATAAACCACAATATCTAATCATCCCCGCACCACTTGGCCAAGGATTTTCATCAAATTATCAATGGTCATGACTATCTCTATCAATCACCCCGGTCATAATCATACCAAAACTATCCATCATCGCATTACAGAATAACTGAGGACTTTTGTCACATCATTTATATCGAAGCCATGATTATACCGAATGATCCTCGGTCATAATCATACTAAGTTCATCTATGCACGTAAGCCAAAGATAACATAATATAACGTGAGGATGATGATAATGACATAATAATTCAATAAAACAAGTTCAAGAATTATTTAATCCGGGAATTATTAACGTCCAAATTATCAACATGATCTTGCTTTTGTAGAGTAAAATTCAAGAATAATCGGAAGAATATTTCCATGAAAGATCTTTGGATGAAACGCAAATATCAAAGATATTCTACTAATTTCATGGAGTATAGAAGTCAAAGTTTTAACCAACTGGGTATAATAAAGAATGGAATAACAAAAGAAATCACCATGCATGCGGTATTGGATGTATAAAGTTATTCCAATAGAATAATAATAACGGAACCAGGTCAGGTGAAATTCACACCGATAGGATGATCCAACAGAATAATAAATACCGAATAATAAACAATGGAACCAGGTCCGGTGTAAAACACACAGACAGGATATTCCAACAGAATAATAAATGCGGAATAATAAACAATGGAACCAGTCCGATGTAAAACACATGCAGGATATTCCAATGTAATAATAAAGAATGGAATAATGTAAGAAGATCACCAAGTATAGGGGATTCTCAGATACAAAGTTATTCCAATGTAATAAATAAGAATGGAATAATATAAGAATTTCACCAAGTATAGGGTATGTCTGCATGATCACAAGTTATGTATAGGGTATGCCACTTTTACAAAGTTATTCAACAGAATAATAATGAATGGAATAACAAAAGTTCTCTTCATGAATAAGAAATAATAACACTTTACGAATACAACAAATAATATCCCTTACCTTAGAAGAACCTGAATATTGGAAAAGTGAAGTAGCGAGAATACTTTTCTTCTTTCTCTCTATAGATTTTCTCTCTATAAACTTCTCTCTATAATTTCTCTCTAGAGAGTTTCAAATTGAATTAAGTAAGAAAATAATGAAGGAATGAGCTTCATTTATAGGAAAATAGAATGCATAGTAATTAATCCATGAACGGTCCAGATTGATTTACTTTAATCGACGGTCCATATTTAAAGCAAAATCTTTTAAATAAAATATCATATATGTAACGACCCCAAAATAGGTCCATTCCATCCAACCCATTCTGAGTCGTCAAATATATGGTACAGAAAATAACTACAACTTTATTACAACAATTGTCATGCAAAATACAACAACACATATGCTGTGAGTTTGGATAAATATATACCAACTGTAGCATGTCACAATGACACCTTACATAAAGGTATAGTCAAAAACTGTTTTAGAAATTAGAATCTTTGGGAAGTGCTCAAGAAACATTCGTATACGTGGGAGGCCATGCTTTTAGGTTATGGTAGATATCATATGGCCACGAAATTATCCTTGGTTGACCCGATAGACCCCAAAGAAAAACAAGAAGATTACTATCATATTCTTCCCAATGGCGAGTCTTCTTCGACATATCATTATCTCCACTCGTCTCTAATTTGGTATTATACTCCAAACAAACACCAAGATTATATAGGTAGTGCTTGTAAATATACTCGCAAGTGGATGAGCACAACCATGTCTTATGATAACACGAGGTTGTATGTCATTAGACATCTTGTATGATAGTGACAAAACACCCTTCCAAGTTAAATTCACCTCACCCTCAACATCTATAGACCACCACTCTATTCCTCGCTATCCCCCCAATTCGACCCAAAATACACTTTTATTACACGAAAGGAATTGTGAAACAAAAGGGTGAGCACAACTAGCTCAAGAAAGAATATTATGACTAAAGATAAATAAATTATCAATAGTCTTCATCATGTAAATCGTAGATTTAGAACATATGGTAGATGATAAAACTTTTCAACCATAGTTGCGCGTGAATGAAGCGATCCATTAGAGAGAGTCAAATAGACTATAGAGTCTATTGTCTTCTCCATGTTAAAAATCCACCAACAATGTTTTATCCTCGTAACATCAATCAACAATTCCTCATCCACAATCACGTGTATAACTCATAATCGTAATTGTAGTTCTAAATTCCTTTCCTCATCCAAGACAAAGATAATTTTCATCACTTGTCTTTACCTCAAAACATCAAAGACCATGGTTATACCAAATCACAGCCTCTGCTTCATAATCATACTAATAAATTCATCTTTTGCACCACGGCTAAAGATATTCATCAACAGCCATCTTTACACTACAAAGCAAAAGATATTCAACAACGGGTCATCTTTGCATTCTGAAAGCCAAAGATATTCATCAATAATTCATCTTTGCACTACAAAGCAAAGATATTCAACAACGGGTCATCTTTGCATTACAAGCCAAAGATATTCATCAATAATTCATCTTTGCACTACAAAGCAAAAGATATTCAACAACAAAAGTCATCTTTGCATTACGAGCAAAAAGATATTCATCAATAATTCATCTTTGCACTACAAAGCAAAGATATTCAACAACAAAGTCATCTTTGCATTACGAGCAAAAGATATTCATCAATAATTCATCTTTTACTACCTTGCCAAAGATATTCAACAATGAGATCATGTTCATTTAAACACCTGTTCATCTTTGCACTACAAGCCAAAGATATTCTTCAGAAATCATTCATCTTTGCATTGGTTTTATCCACGTCCAAAAATACCTCAAAAATAATCATAGTGGTGTAAAATTCAAGAATGATCAAAACATGGATACAATCAAAGCTAGTATCCAGAATAGATATTTTAGACGAAAAGAAAAATTTTCATTTTTCTGATTAATAGTCCGATTCGTGAATAAAGGTCAGATATCGTGAATAATTCGTAATATCGTGAATAAGAACTCAACACACCAAAAGATGTAAATTCCACAAAAAAACATCTTCACGCTTCATGAATAGTACTTTTGAATAGTAACTCGTGAATAGTAACTCATGAATAGTAACTCGTGAATAGTAACTCATGAATAGTAACCCCACATGAAAAAGTTCCAAATTTGATAAAAAGTTCCAACCAATATTTCAAAGATAATGATATTGAAGAAATAATGTCATTTGAGAAGAAAATAACATCCCTTACCTCGAAAGACAAGATTTCTTCTAAGTTGAAACACCTGGATATAGTCTTTGAAGGAACTTGCACCGCCTAACATTACTCAAAGTATACTCAAAATACTCACAAGAATACGCTCGATAATATAGAGAGAAAGAGAAAAACTTGTTTACGGTGTGATTTTCAATTCTAACTTAGCCCTCTATTTATAGGAAAATGTTAGCACGTCAAGAAGACTTGACTGCTACCGATGGCTTTACTGCTACTATTCCACCCACCAAAATCAGCCATCTTCCCCAACAACCAAGAGTGGGGCCCACTCAATTCTAGAATTTTCCACCAAAACCTAATTTACTAATCGATTACCTCTTAAAATTCATAACAAATCATACGTTCATTTTAACGGTTCAAAATTGGTGGACATATACTCAACTTATATATGTATAACATATCCAAAATTACAACGATCCAACGGTCGGATCAAAATTTATAACTCATGCAATATAGTCAAGAACACCGATTTTTCGGACTATTAGTCCTTCTGACCGATTTCATTCAAAATTTCACCACGAAATATCTACAAAGAATTTTTGGGTGATTCAAATTTCTACAGCTTAGCTTACTTCTAGGGCTTTCTTTTGATATATGGCTCATCTCTTAACTCATTATACACAAAGAGTTATGGATTTTACAAAATCAAGTAATAAACTAATTTTTCTGAAAATCCCATATTTTGTTCTCCATTTCGACAAATACTGATAAAACACCTCATCATTAATTCCTTCACTTATAACCACATAAATAAATCCATCATTTATATCCACATCAAATAAATATTTTCTTATCACATGAATCAATAATTAATTATTCACAAATAATATTACAGAATCACATTTATGACAACCAGGCCGTTCCCAGGAAAGAGGGGGCTTTCCAATAAGAATTTCTCCTTCTCACGCATGAATTAGGTGACCAAACCTCTCCTTGATGAACTTTCTAGACATTGCCAATAATGCTATCTAATAATATTATTCAAATAATATGAATTATTGATCCGATAATGGGAAATCTTGTGCGGTGATAATTATCGAACAACAATAATATAAAATATCAACACAAAGAATTATTGAATCAATAAAATAAAATATTGAACAAGAATTACTATAACAATTATTGAGTAGTGCCTTCTCACGTAAGAATCAATAATTGAAAAAATCTTGTCTAATACCGCGGTAATGCTTCTTGTCTGCAACAACGCGTATTTTTTACTTTACCAACCGGGTATTCCAACAAAGTTAATTGAGAACGATTACGCCGTTATTTATAAAAACTTAGTTTTGTCGTTTTCTTCATCCGACAGTTATTCTGTTATGGGGCCCACAAATAGCTGCGCCGTCGTACGAATATTCCTCAACGGAAAGAATATTCCACGACCAAACGAATATTCCCGACAATAATGAATACTTTATACCCCTTGCGTATTTTGAAATTTTTTTTTTTCATATATCACCCTTAACTTTAACTTTTATCAATTTAACCATTTACCGAATAGAAAAATTGAATACTTTTATTTCATAAAATTCGGTCTTACAATCTCCTCCTTATGAAATTTCGTCCTCTAAATTTACGTACACTGTATTTCAAAGAGTTGAGAATACCTTGCTTTCATTTCAGATTCCATCTTCTCTGTCATCATGATTTCTCCATTGCTCATCTCCTGTATTTCAGATATCATTCTAGAATACAGCTTCAAAACAAGGGTTAATTTTAACAAATTAACATATCACCTAATATCCCGATAATATGACTGACCAACAAATAAGCTTAGGTAGGACACACTAAATAAGGATTTACTCATCTCTCCCCTCTTAGTTCTAATCCCGATCTCCGCCAGAGATCATATCCCTAAGCTCTGATACCAAATGTGACTCTGGACACCAACTTGTGTCAGCACCTCACATTGATACCTATCAGTTTGCCACCGCAGAACGGCGTCCCCTATGGAGAGTCTGGCTTCGGTGCATCCCCCATCAACAGGAAGTCACCAGCGAGAGGCTCGGGGCTCTTTACTTATAGCTCTGATACCAAATGTAACAATCCCAAAATAGGTCCATTCCATCCAACCCATTCTGAGTCGTTAAATATATGGTACAGAAATAACTACAACTTTATTACAACAATTGTCGTGCAAAATAAAACAACACATATCTTTGTGAGTTTGGATACCAATATATACCAAATGTAACTCGACACCAACTTGGATAACACGTCACCATGACACCTTACATAAAGGTACAAATAAAAACTGCTTTTAGAAATTAGAAACTTTGGGAAGTGCTCAAGAAAACCTTCGTATACATGGGAGGCCATGCTTTTAGGTTATGGTAGATATCATATGGCCACGTAATTATCCTCGGTTGACCTAATAGACCCCAAAGAAAAACAAGAAGATTACTATCGTATTCTTCCCAATAGTGAGTCTTCTCTTGACATATCATTATCTCCACTGCTCTAATTGGGTATTATACTCCAAACAAACACCAAGATTATATAGGTAGTGCTTGTAAATATACTCGTGAAGTGGATGAAAGCACAACCATGTCTTATGATAACACGAGTTTGTATGTCATTAGACATCTTGTATGATAGTGACAAAACACCCTTCCAAGTTAAATTCACCTCACCCTCAACATCTATAGACCACCACTCTATTCCTCGCTATCCCCGCCTCGACCCCACACTTTTTATTACACCGGAAAGGAATTGTGAAACAAAAGGGTGGGTGAGCACAACTAGCTCATAAAGAATATTATGACTAAAGATAAATAAATTATCAATAGTCTTCATCAAGAATAAATCGAGATTTAGAACATATGGTAGATGATAAAACTTTTCAACCATAGTTGCAAATGCTGAATGAGCAATCCATTAGAAGAGTCAAATAGACTATAAAGTCTATTGTCTTCTCCATGTTAAAAATCCACCAACAATGTTTTATCCTCGTAACATCAATCAACAATTCCTCATCCCACAATCATGTGTATAACTCATAATCGTAATTGTAGTTCTAAATTCCTTTCCTCATCCAAGACAAAGATAATTTTCATCACTTGTCTTTACCTCGAAACATCAAAGATCATGGTTATACCAAATCACAGCCTGCTCATAATCATACTAATAAATTCATCTTTGCACCACGGGCCAAAGATATTCATCAACAGCTCATCTTTACACTACATGCTAAAGATATTCAACAACGGGTCATCTTTGCATTATGAGCCAAAGATATTCATCAATAATTCATCTTTGCACTGCTACAAAGCAAAAGATATTCAACAACAAAATCATCTTTGCATTACAAGCCAAAGATATTCATCAATAATTCATCTTTGCACTACAAAGCAAAGATATTCAACAATGCGTCATCTTTGCATTACAAGTCAAAGATATTCATCAATAATTCATCTTTGCACTACAAAGCAAAAGATATTCAACAACAATGTCATCTTTGCATTCTGAGCAAAAGATATTCATCAATAATTCATCTTTGCACTACTGGCTAAAGATATTCATCATTGGTCATGTTCATTTAAACACTGCTCATCTTTGCACTACAGTGCCAAAGATATTCTTCGTAAATCATTCATCTTTGCATTGGTTTTATCCACGCCCAAAAAATACCTCAAAAATAATCATAGTGGTGTAAAATTCAAGAATGATCAAAACATGGATACAATCAAAGCTAGTATCCGTAATAGATATTTTAGACGAAAAAGAAAATTTTCATTTTTTCTTGAATAATCTTAGTATTCGTGAATAGTGTCAGATATCGTGAATAAATAATCGATATCGTGAATAGTAACTCAGACACCAAAAGATAGAAATTCCACAAAAAAAACATCTTCACGCTTCATTAATAGTACTCGTGAATAAGTAACTCGTGAATAAGAACTCATGAATAGTAACTCGTGAATAGTAACTCATGAATAGTAACCCCATACATGAAAAAGTTCCAAATTTGATAAAAAGTTCCAACCAATATTTCAAAGATAATGATATTGAAGAAATAATATCATTTGAGAAGAAAATAACATCCCTTACCTCGAAAGACAGTACTTCTAGTTGAAACACCGGATATAGTGCTGAAGGGAACTTGCACCGTCTAACATTACTCAAAGTATACTCAAAATACTCACAAGAATACGCTCGATAATATAGAGAGAAAAGAGAGAAAACTTGTTTCGGTGTGATTTTCAATTCTAACTTAAATTTCTATTTATAGGAAAATGTTAAGACGCCAAGAAGACTTGACTCGCTACACGATGGCTTTACCTTCGCTACTATTCCACCCACCAAAATCAGCCATCTTCCCCAACAACCAAGAGTGGGGCCCACTCAATTCTAGAATTTTCCACCAAAACCAATTATAACCCTAATTTCCGAATCAGACACCTCTTAAAATTCATAACAAATCATTCGTGCATTTTTAACGGTTCAAAATTTGTGGACATATACTCAACTTATATATGTATAACATATCCAAAAATTACAACGATCCAACGGTCGGATCAAAATTTATAACTCACGCAATATAGCTGAAGAACACTGATTTTTCGGACTATTAGTCCTTCTGGACCGCTTTCATTCAAAATTTCACCACGAAATATCTACAAAGAATTTTTGGGTGATTCAAATTTCTACAGTTAGTTTACTTCTAGGGCTTTCTTTTGATATATGGCTCATCTCTTAACTCATTATACACAAAGAGTTATGGATTTTACAAAATCAAGTAATAAACTAATTTTTCTGAAAATCCCATATTTTGTTCTCCATTTCGACAAATACTGATAAAACACCTCATCATTAATTCCTTCACTTATAACCACATAAATAAATCCATCATTTATATCCACATCAAATAAATATTTTCTTATCATATGAATCAATAATTAATTATTCACAAATAATATTACGAATCACATTTATGACAACCAGCCGCTCCTGTGAAAGAGGGGGGCTTTCCGATAAGGATTTCTCCTTCTCATGCGCGCAATTAGGTGACCAAACCTCTCCTCGATGTAACTTTCTAGACATTGCCAATAATGTTATCTAATAATATTATTCAAATAATATGAATTATTGATCCGATAATGGAGATATCATGCAAAAGGACAATTATCGAACAACAATAATATAAAATATCAACGCATCAATTATTGAATCAATAAAATAAAATATTGAACAAGAATTATCAGTAATAATTATTGAGTAGTGCCTTCTTCACGTAAGAATCAATAATTCAAAATATCGTAATACCGTGCAAGCCATCGCCAAACAACGCGTATTATTTTATTTTACCAACCGGTATTCCAACAAATGTTAATTCGAGAACGATTACGTCGTTATTTATAAAAACTTAATCTTGTCGCTTTTCTTCATCCGACAAATATTTCTTACATTATGGGGCCACACATGGTCGCGCTACCGTCGTCGTTAATATTCCCTACGTAAAGAATATTCCACGACCAAAACGAATATTCCCCGAATAATGAATACTTTATACCCCCTCGCTTATTTTGAAAAAAATTTCATATATCACCCTTAACTTTAACTTTTATCAATTTAACCAATTACCGAATAGAAAAATTGAATACTTTTATTTCATAAAATTCGGGGTCTTACAATCTCCTCCTTATGAAATTTCGTCCCCAAATTTACGTACTGCATTTCAAAGAGTTGAGAATACCTTGTTTTCATTTCAGATTCTATCTCCCCTGTCATCATGATTTCTCCATTGCTCATCTCCAGTATTTCAGATATCATTCTAGAATACAGCTTCAAAACAAGGGTTAATTTAACAAATTAACATATCACATAATATCCCGATATTATGACTGACCAATAAGCTTAGGTAGGACACACTAGCGAAGGATTTACTCGTCTCTCCCCTCCTAGTTCTATTCCCCGATCTCCGCCAGATATCATATCCCTAAGCTCTGATACCAAATATAACAACCCCAAAATAGGTCCATTCCATCCAACCTATTCTGAGTCGTTAAATATATGGTACAGAAATAACTACAACTTTATTACAACAATTGTCGTGCAAAATAAAACAACACATATGCTGTGAGTTTGGATACCAATATATACCAAATGTAACTCTGGACACCAACTTGGATAACACGTCACCATGACACCTTACATAAAGGTACAGTCAAAAACTGTTTTAGAAATTAGAAACTTTGGGAAGTGCTCAAGAAAACCTTCGTATACGTGGAGGCCATGCTTTTAGGTTATGGTAGATATCATATGGCCACGTAATTATCCTTGGTCAATCCAATAGACCCCAAAGAAAAACAAGAAGATTACTATCGTATTCTTCCCAATAGTGAGTCTTCTCTTGACATATCATTATCTCCACTGTCTCTAATTGGGTATTATACTCCAAACAAACACCAAGATTATATAGGTAGTGCTTGTAAATATACTCGCAGAGTGGATGAGTACAACCATGTCTTATGATAACACGAGTTTGTATGTCATTAGACATCTTGTATGATAGTGACAAAACACCCTTCCAAGTTAAATTCACCTCACCTCAACATCTATAGACCACCACTCTATTCCTCGCTATCCCCGCTCGACCCAAAATGCACACTTTTATTACACGAAAGAATTGTGAAACAAAAGGGTGAGCACAACTAGCTCAAGAAGAATATTATGACTAAAGATAAATAAATTATCAATAGTCTTCATCAAGAATAAATCGTAGATTTAGAACATATGGTAGATGATAAAACTTTTCAACCATAGTTGCAATGGAATGAAGCGATCCATTAGAAGAGTCAAATAGACTATAAAGTCTATTGTCTTCTCCATGTTAAAAATCCACCAACAATGTTTTATCCTCGTAACATCAATCAACAATTCCTCATCCCACAATCATGTGTATAACTCATAATCGTAATTGTAGTTCTAAATTCCTTTCCTCATCCAAGACAAAGATAATTTTCATCACTTGTCTTTACCGAAACATCAAAGATCATGGTTATACCAAATCACAGCTCCTATTCATAATCATACTAATAAATTCATCTTTGCACTACGGCCAAAGATATTCATCAACAGCTTCATCTTTACACTACATGCTAAAGATATTCAACAACGGTCATCTTTGCATTACAAGCCAAAGATATTCATCAATAATTCATCTTTTGCACTACAAAAGCAAAGATATTCAACAACAGTCATCTTTGCATTACAAGCCAAAGATATTCATCAATAATTCATCTTTGCACTGAAAGCAAAGATATTCAACAACAGTGTCATCTTTGCATTACAAGCCAAAGATATTCATCAATAATTCATCTTTGCACTACAAAGCAAAGATATTCAACAACAGTCATCTTTGCATTACGAGCAAAAAGATATTCATCAATAATTCATCTTTGCACTACCTATTTAAAGATATTCATCACCGTCATGTTCATTTAAACACTGCTCATCTTTGCACTACAGTGCCAAAGATATTCTTCGAAATCATTCATCTTTGCATTGGTTTTATCCACGTCCAAAAATACCTCAAAAATAATCATAGTGGTGTAAAATTCAAGAATGATCAAAACATGGATACAATCAAAGCTAGTATCCGTAATAGATATTTTAGACGAAAAAGAAAAATTTTCATTTTTCTATGAATAGTCTTGTATTCGTGAATAGTGTCAGATATCGTGAATAAAGTCGATATCGTGAATAGTAACTCTACACCAAAAAGATGTAAATTCCACAAAAAACATCTTCACGCTTCATTAATAGTACTCGTGAATAAGAAACTCGTGAATAGTAACTCATGAATAGTAACTCGTGAATAAGAACTCATGAATAAGAACCCCGACATGAAAAAGTTCCAAATTTGATAAAAAGTTCCAACCAATATTTCAAAGATAATGATATTGAAGAAATAATATCATTTGAGAAGAAAATAACATCCCTTACCTCGAAAGACAAGATTTCTAGTTGAAACACCTGGATATAGTCTCAAGGGAACTTGCACCGCCTAACATTACTCAAAGTATACTCAAAATACTCACAAGAATACGCTCGATAATATAGAGAGAAAGAGAAAACTTGTTTCGGTGTGATTTTCAATTCTAACTTAGCCCTCTATTTATAGAAAATGTTAAAGACGTAAGAAGAAGACTTGACCTGCTACCTGATGGCTTTACCTGCTACTATTCCACCCACCAAAAATCAGCCATCTTCCCCAACAACCAAGAGTGGGGCCCACTCAATTCTAGAATTTTCCACCAAAACCAATTATAACCCTAATTTCCGAATCAGACACCTCTTAAAATTCATAACAAATCATTCGTGCATTTTTAACGGTTCAAAATTTGTGGACATATACTCAACTTATATATGTATAACATATCCAAAAATTACAACGATCCAACGGTCGGATCAAAATTTATAACTCACGCAATATAGCTGAAGAACACTGATTTTTCGGACTATTAGTCCTTCGGACCAGTTTCATTCAAAATTTCACCACGAAATATCTACAAAGAATTTTTGGGTGATTCAAATTTCTACAGTTAGTTTACTTCTAGGGCTTTCTTTTGATATATGGCTCATCTCTTAACTCATTATACACAAAGAGTTATGGATTTTACAAAATCAAGTAATAAACTAATTTTTCTGAAAATCCCATATTTTGTTCTCCATTTCGACAAATACTGATAAAACACCTCATCATTAATTCCTTCACTTATAACCACATAAATAAATCCATCATTTATATCCACATCAAATAAATATTTTCTTATCATATGAATCAATAATTAATTATTCACAAATAATATTACAGAATCACATTTATGACAACCAAAGCCGCTCCCTCAGAAAGAGGGGCTTTCCGATAAGGATTTCTCCTCATCTTGGCGCCGCAATTAGGTGACCAAACCTCTCCTTGATGTAACTTTCTAGACATTGCCAATAATGTTATCTAATAATATTATTCAAATAATATGAATTATTGATCCGATAATGGAGATATCATGTCAAAGGACAATTATCGAACAACAATAATATAAAATATCAACGCATCAATTATTGAATCAATAAAATAAAATATTGAGCGATAATTACTCGTAATAATTATTGAGTAGTGCCTTCTTACGTAAGAATCAATAATTCAAAAATACCGTAATCTGGTAATACCGCAAAGCATCAAGAACAACGCCAGATACTTTATTTTACCAACCGGGTATTCCAACAAAGGTTAATTGAGAACGATTACGTCGTTATTTATAAAACTTAATCTTGTCGTTTTCTTCATCCGATGCTTATTCATTATGGGGCCCACACATGGTCGCTACCGTCAGTCGCATTTAATATTCCCTACGGCTGCAAAGAATATTCCACGACCAAACGAATATTCCCAAACAATAATGAATACTTTATACCCCTCGCTTATTTTGAAAAAAATTTCATATATCACCCTTAACTTTAACTTTTATCAATTTAACCAATTACCTAATAGAAAAATTGAATACTTTTATTTCATAAAATTCGGGGTCTTACAATCTCCTCCTTATGAAATTTCGTCCCCGAAATTTACGTGCACTGTATTTCAAAGAGTTGAGAATACCTTGTTTTCATTTCAGATTCTATCTCCCCTGTCATCATGATTACAACAATTACAACTACAACTTTATTACAACAATTGTAAATCCTGATATAACTACAACTTATAGCTCTTTACTTATAGCTCTGATACCAAATGTAACAACCCCAAAATAGGTCCATTCCATCCAACCCATTCTGAGTCGCCAAATATATGGTACGAAAAACAACTACAACTTTATTACAACAATTGTCGTGCAAAATACAACAACACCTATGCTGTGAGTTTGGATAAATATATACCAACCGTGTAGTATGTCACAATGACACCTTACATAAAGGTATAGTCAAAAAAGCTGCTTTTAGAAATTAGAATCTTTGGGAAGTGCTCAAGAAACATTCGTACATGGGAGGCCATGCTTTTAGGTTATGGTAGATATCATACGGCCACGTAATTATCCTTGGTTGACCCAATAGACCCCAAAGAAAACAAAGAAGATTACTATCATATTCTTCCCAATGGCGAGTCTTCTCTTTGACATATCATTATCTCCACTGTCTCTAATTTGGTATTATACTCCAAACAAACACCAAGATTATATAGGTAGTGCTTGTAAATATACTCAAAGAAGTGGATGAAAGCACAACCATGTCTTATGATAACACGAGGTTGTATGTCATTAGACATCTTGTATGATAGTGACAAAACACCCTTCCAAGTTAAATTCACCTCACCCTCAACATCTATAGACCACCACTCTATTCCTCGCTATCCCCGCCGACCCAAATGCATACACTTTTTATTACACGAAAGGAATTGTGAAACAAAAGGGTGAGCACAACTAGCTCAATAAAATATTATGACTAAAGATAAATAAATTATCAATAGTCTTCATCAAGAATAAATCGTAGATTTAGAACATATGGTAGATGATAAAACTTTTCAACCATAGTTGCAAATGAATGAAGCGATCCATTAGGAGAGTCAAATAGACTATAGAGTCTATTGTCTTCCATGTTAAAATCCACCAACAATGTTTTATCCTCGTAACATCAATCAACAATTCCTCGCCCACAATCACGTGTATAACTCATAATCGTAATTGTAGTTCTAAATTCCTTTCCTCATCCAAGACAAAGATAATTTTCATCACTTGTCTTTACCTCAAACATCAAAGACCATGGTTATACCAAATCACGCTTCCTGCTCATAATCATACTAATAAATTCATCTTTGCACCACGAAGCCAAAGATATTCATCAACAGCTCATCTTTACACTACAAAGCAAAGATATTCAACAACGGGTCATCTTTGCATTACAAGCCAAAGATATTCATCAATAATTCATCTTTGCACTACAAAGCAAAGATATTCAACAACGGGTCATCTTTGCATTACTGCCAAAGATATTCATCAATAATTCATCTTTGCACTACAAAGCAAAGATATTCAACAACAACAGTCATCTTTGCATTACGAGCAAAAGATATTCATCAATAATTCATCTTTTTCTACAAAGCAAAGATATTCAACAACAGTCATCTTTGCATTACGAGCAAAAGATATTCATCAATAATTCATCTTTGACTACTTAAAATAAAGATATTCAACAACAGATCATGTTCATTTAAACACTGCTCATCTTTGCACTACGAGGCCAAAGATATTCTTCGAAATCATTCATCTTTGCATTGGTTTTATCCACGTCCAAAATACCTCAAAAATAATCATAGTGGTGTAAAATTCAAGAATGATCAAAACATGGATACAATCAAAGCTAGTATCCGTAATAGATATTTTAGACGAAAAGAAAAATTTTCATTTTTCTATGAATAATCTTAGTATTCGTGAATAGTCTCAGATATCGTGAATAAAGGTCGATACGTGAATAGTAACTCACACCAAAAGATAGAAATTCCACAAAAAACATCTTCACGCTTCATGAATAGTACTTCGTGAATAAGAACTCGTGAATAGTAACTCATGAATAGTAACTCGTGAATAGTAACTCATGAATAGTAACCCCACATGAAAAAGTTCCAAATTTGATAAAAAGTTCCAACCAATATTTCAAAGATAATGATATTGAAGAAATAATGTCATTTGAGAAGAAAAATAACATCCCTTACCTCGAAGACAGTGCAAGATTTCTAATTGAAACACCTGATATAAGGTCAAGGAACTTGCACCGCCTAACATTACTCAAAGTATACTCAAAATACTCACAAGAATACGCCGATAATATAGAGAGAGAAAGAGAAAACTTGTTTCTGTGTGATTTTCAATTCTAACTTAGCCTTCTCTATTTATAGGAAAATGTTAAGCACGCCAAGAAGACTTTGACCTCGCACTACGATGGCTTTACTCGCTACTATTCCACCCACCAAAATCAGCCATCTTCCCCAACAACCAAGAGTGGGGCCCACTCAATTCTAGAATTTTCCACCAAAACCTAATTTCAATCTGCCACCTCTTAAAATTCATAACAAATCATACGTTCATTTTTAACGGTTCAAAATTGGTGGACATATACTCAACTTATATATGTATAACATATCCAAAATTACAACGATCCAACGGTCGGATCAAAATTTATAACTCATGCAATATAGTCAAGAACACCGATTTTTCGGACTATTAGTCCTTCTGGACCAGCTCATTCAAAATTTCACCACGAAATATCTACAAAGAATTTTTGGGTGATTCAAATTTCTACAGCTTAGCTTACTTCTAGGGCTTTCTTTTGATATATGGCTCATCTCTTAACTCATTATACACAAAAGAGTTATGGATTTTACAAAATCAAGTAATAAACTAATTTTTCCGAAAATCCCATATTTTGTTCTCCATTTCGACAAATACCGATAAAACACCTCATCATTAATTCCTTCACTTATAACCACATAAATAAATCCATCATTTATATCCACATCAAATAAATATTTTCTTATCACATGAATCAATAATTAATTATTCACAAATAATATTACGTAATCACATTTATACAACCGGCCGCTCCTGTGAAAGAGGGGCTTTCCAATAAGAATTTCTCCTTCATCGCCAAGCAATTAGGTGACCAAACCTCTCCTTGATGTAACTTTCTAGACATTGCCAATAATGCTATCTAATAATATTATTCAAATAATATGAATTATTGATCCGATAATGGAAATATCATGCAAAAGATAATTATCGAACAACAATAATATAAAATATCAACACAAAGAATTATCAATCAATAAAATAAAATATTGAATAAGAATTACTATAACAATTATTGAGTAGTGCCTTCTCAATGTAAGAATCAATAATTGAAAAAATATCGCAATAATACCGCAGCTATCGCAACAACGCCAGACATTTTACTTTACCAACCGGGTATTCCAACAAAGTTGTTAATTCTGTGAACGATTACGCCAAGTTATTTATAAAAACTTAGTTTTGTCGCTTTCTTCATCCGACAGCTTATTCATTATGGGGCCCACAAATAGCTGCTACTCATTGCATTTAATATTCCTCAACGTAAAGAATATTCCACGACCAAACGAATATTCCCCGACAATAATGAATACTTTATACCCTCATGCGTATTTTGAAATTTTTTTCATATATCACCCTTAACTTTAACTTTTATCAATTTAACCATTTACTCGAATAGAAAAATTGAATACTTTTATTTCATAAAATTCGGTCTTACAATCTCCCTCCTTATGAAATTTCGCCCTCGAAATTTACGCACTCTGTATTTCAAAGAGTTGAGAATACCTTGCTTTCATTTCAGATTCCATCTTCTCTGTCATCATGATTTCTCCATTGCTCATCTCCTGTATTTCAGATATCATTCTAGAATACAGCTTCAAAACAAGGGTTAATTTTAACAAATTAACATATCACCTAATATCCCGATAATATGACTGACCAACAAATAAGCTTAGGTAGGACACACTAGCGAAGGATTTACTCATCTCTCCCCTCTTAGTTCTAATCCCGATCTCCGCCAGAGATCATATCCCTAAGCTCTGATACCAAATGTGACTCGACACCAACTCAGGTCAAGACCTCACATTGATACTGTCGCTTTGCCACCATGAGCAAGGCCCCCTATGGAGAGTCTGGCTTCGGTGCATCCCCCATCAACAGGAAGTCACCAGCGAGAGGCTCGGGGCTCTTTACTTATAGCTCTGATACCAAATGTAACAATCCCAAAATAGGTCCATTCCATCCAACCCATTCTGAGTCGTTAAATATATGGTACAGAAATAACTACAACTTTATTACAACAATTGTCGTGCAAAATAAAACAACACATATGCTGTGAGTTTGGATACCAATATATACCAAATGTAACTCGACACCAACTTGGATAACACGTCACCATGACACCTTACATAAAGGTACAAATCAAAAACCTGCTTTTAGAAATTAGAAACTTTGGGAAGTGCTCAAGAAAACCTTCGTATACGGGGGAGGCCACGCTTTTAGGTTATGGTAGATATCATATGGCCACGTAATTATCCTTGGTCAATCTAATAGACCCCAAAGAAAAACAAGAAGATTACTATCGTATTCTTCCCAATAGTGAGTCTTCTCTTGACATATCATTATCTCCACTGCCTCTAATTGGGTATTATACTCCAAACAAACACCAAGATTATATAGGTAGTGCTTGTAAATATACTCAAAGAAGTGGATGAAACACAACCATGTCTTATGATAACACGAAGTTTGTATGTCATTAGACATCTTGTATGATAGTGACAAAACACCCTTCCAAGTTAAATTCACCTCACCCTCAACATCTATAGACCACCACTCTATTCCTCGCTATCCCCCGCGCCGACCCAAATACACACTTTTATTACCCGAAAGGAATTGTGAAACAAAAGGGTGAGCACAACTAGCTCAAGAAAGAATATTATGACTAAAGATAAATAAATTATCAATAGTCTTCATCAAGAATAAATCGTAGATTTAGAACATATGGTAGATGATAAAACTTTTCAACCATAGTCATAATGAATGAAGCAATCCATTAAAGAGTCAAATGACTATAAAGTCTATTGTCTTCTCCATGTTAAAAATCCACCAACAATGTTTTATCCTCGTAACATCAATCAACAATTCCGCCCACAATCATGTGTATAACTCATAATCGTAATTGTAGTTCTAAATTCTTTCTCATCCAAGACAAAGATAATTTTTCCGAAAATCCCATATTTTGTTCTCCATTTCGACAAATACTGATAAAACACCTCATCATTAATTCCTTCACTTATAACCACATAAATAAATCCATCATTTATATCCACATCAAATAAATATTTTCTTATCACATGAATCAATAATTAATTATTCACAAATAATATTACAGTAATCACATTTATGACAACCAAAGCCGCTCCTCAGAAAGAGGGGCTTTCCAATAAGAATTTCTCCTTCTTGCGCAGCAATTAGGTGACCAAACCTCTCGATGTAACTTTCTAGACATTGCCATAATGCTATCTAATAATATTATTCAAATAATATGAATTATTGATCCGATAATGGGAAATCAGGCGTTGATAATTATCAACAACAATAATATAAAATATCAACACAAAGAATTATTGAATCAATAAAATAAAATATTGAATAAGAATTACTATAACAATTATTGAGTAAAGGCCTTCTCACGTAAGAATCAATAATTGAAAAAATATCGTGCAATACTGTATCTACTTGTCTAACAACGCCAGACATTTTTACTTTACCAACCGTATTCCATTCAAAGATTGTTAATTGTGAACGATTACGCCTTTATTTATAAAAAACTTAGTTTTGTCGCTTTTCTTCATCCGAAGCGCTTATTCTCAAGTATGGGCCCACAAATAGTCGCTACTGGCAGCATTTAATATTCCTCGACGTAAAGAATATTCCACGACCAAACGAATATTCCCCGACAATAATGAATACTTTATACCCCTTGCGTATTTTGAAATTTTTTTTCATATATCACCCTTAACTTTAACTTTTATCAATTTAACCATTTACTGAATAGAAAAATTGAATACTTTTATTTCATAAAATTCGGGTCTTACAATATATTCTATTTATATAAAAATATTTTACTACGCAAATACTACGCAACACTACGCAAAAAAACACTATGCAACACTACGCATAATAAAATATAATATATTCTATTTATAGAATAAACTTTAATAAAGTATTCTATTTTATATAAAAGATATTTCGCTTTTATTACGTTAATAATACGAATAAAACAAAACATCATTATCGCTAAAATAATTCATATTATTAATCGTGATAATGGAATCAAACCGAGTGACTTCTCACATAAGTATCAATAATCAATACCGTGCTTACTATGCAACCACACGACATCATTACTTTTACTACCGAGTAGTTCAACAAAGATCCACTTCAGTGAAACTTCCATAGTTATTTCAATAAAATATTTTTGCGCTTTCAATCCGACAATAATTACGTTAATAGGGTCCACCAATGATTGAGTAGTTGTCGAATATTCCCTCGCTAAACCGAATATTCCCCACCAATCGAATATAATATAACCACTTGCATACTTTGCAAAATTTATAAATACTACCCACAACTATAATATTATCTCAAATTCACACCATAATATTAAAAAATTATTTCGACAAAATTTAAATTTTATTAATAAAATGGGTCTCACACGCACCACCTCCCTAATAGTAAATAATGTGATTCAATAGTAAATCATGTGAATCAATAGTTCTGTACATGTGAAAATACGAATTACAAAGATAAGACTTCCATCTATACCTCCATTTTTAACTTAATATGCAAGTATTATCAATCTTGCACCAACTCCCTAATAGTAATAAGAATGTGAAACAATGGTATATACATGTGAACAAATAGTTATAATCATGTGAAATAATAGTAATCAATTGCTCATTTATCCTGTTAAATACCATCGTCAATATAACCTCCGACATCAATTATTATCGAAATAAATGTCAATTTTCACTAACACAAATAATTCCAACACAATTAAACTATTTTTATCAAAAATATAAATTTTGAAATTTTGAAGTTTGACTTTTCCCAAAAAAGTCAACTGTTGACTTTTTGACCAAATAGTAAAATCCAGAAAATTTTGTGTTTATAGTCTGTTTTTACTAATTTTATCGTTCCGGACTCAAATATCACGTCCGCGTCTCCAAATTCAACTCCGAGCACAACTTCAATTTTAATAACATTAATCATTAATATTATAACTCACAATATTTATCAACCAGCTCGTTCCCAAGAAAGAGGGGGCTTTCCAATAAGTATTTCTCCTTATTGGTGCGCAATTAGGTGACCAAACCTCTCCTTGACAGAACTTCTAGACATTGTAAATATTGTAATTTAATAATATGAATAACTTTGCCGTCTCAATTATTGATTTAATAAAATAACATATTATGCAGATGATACTGTGACAATAATCGAATCAATAATATGAGAGATATGATGCAGTAATTACTGTAGCAATAATTGAGTATAATTGAGTGACTTCTCACGTAAGCATCAATAATCAATATCGTGTGCTACTATGCAACCACGCCAGACATCGTATTTCTTTTACTACTTGAGTAGTTCAACAAGATAATCTGTAAAACTTCCGCCGTTATTTTCATAAATATATTTTTGTCGCTTTCTCGATCAATCCGATAATAATTTCGTGGGATCCACCAATGATTGCGTCGTTGCATTTAAATATTCCTCGCTAAAACGAATATTCTCCCACCAATCAATATAATATAACAACTTGCATACTTTGCGAAATTTATAAATACTACCCACAACTATAACATTATAACAAATTCATTTCATAATATTCAAAAATGATAATTATAGAAAAATCATCTTTATTCATAAAAGTTGGGGTCTTACAGTAACCAATACATAAACAACATGTACACCAAAAACCAGTTTAGTCAACCATGTATACTAAGCAAATACATGGTAACCATAACAACATAAAAAAGTAACCAGAATACCAAATCAAGGTAACAAAAATGGTATCCGAATCACAAGTTAACAGTAACCAAAACATAATGCAGAAGTAACCAAACAGTTATATGATAGTAACAATAACAAAATTTAAATTAACACAAAAAAATAAAGGACTTTTAGACTATGCAAACCAGTTGCACCCCCCAAGAGCCTAAAGGAGATCAATATTCATTAACCAATTTACGCCAACAATTAGTTAATTAGTCTAACAACTATGATGATGAAGATGAAGAAAAAGAAGAAATACCAGTACAAAAAGAAGAAAAAATATCAGCAGATGAAGAAATATTAGATGAAGAAATATCAGTAGATGAAGAAATACCAGTAGATGAAGAAAAGGACGACGAGGAGTTGAGAGACTATGGTGTTGCGGCGGCGGCGGAAGAGGACAACGACGAGTGGCTTCGAGATGAGAGACTATGGTGTCACGTATTCAATTTTCTGTCAGATTTGAGAGACTATGGTGTTGCGGCGGCGGCGGCGGAATAGGACGACGCCGAGTGGCTTCGAGATGAGAGAGAGAAGTAGTAAAGGAGAAGAGAGATACATAGTAAGGGAGAAGAGAGAGAGACCGAAGGAAGATGGAAACTAATTTACTATGTCAGCCCATTAATATTAATCCCTTAATTTAAGGACTTTTAATTGTATTAGTATTAAAAATAAAAATGATGAAATATAGTATTTTTGTAATTATTTTATGAATGTATGATTTTTATAATTATTTTCAAAAAGGTACTAATATATGTAATTTATCCATATCAGGGATATATAATCAGGCCCAGTACTACACAAATTAGCAGTGGAGGGTTCATTTAGACATAACATTTTCTGATGGATTTATTTCTCCATTTTTAAAATTTTAAAATTACAAACAATTTTTTTTATTTATAAAAAAAGGAGTGGGATATCTTCCAAACAAACCTTATTACCTTGTAGAATTGAAGTAATTCAAAAGATATTGGAAGAAGAAAGAGTTAAATACACTCCGAGTCCATCAAATTTACAATATTTAGCGTATTGTAGCTCAAAACGTAACACTTTACATCCTGCACTTTTAGTGAACCGGCACGCGTCACTTTTAAACACTAATTTTGTCACTTTTAGCTACGTGTTTTAGGTCAGAGGTTATTATGTGTCAGTTCGCTAGAAGTGCGGGATGTAAAGTGTCGCGTTTTGAAGTATAAAATGAATTGTGCAAAATGAAAAAAAAAATGAAAAATGCATTTAACTCAGAGAAGAAATAATACAACTTTGCTAATAGAACTTTTGCAAAAATACTTTGGTGTATCTTCTCACTCAACAATGTTTCCTTGTTATAAAACAAGTAAAGGAGGTATATAGCACATAATAAGCCTTCAAGTAAGCCTTTATAGCTTTTGAGTTACTGACCTTGACTTAAGTAAATCATATAATTATATTAATTACAAATATTCAAATTATTACTAAAACCAAAATCATTTTTTATATTTTTTTTGGGGTAAAACTAATTCATTACATTTCAACAGCGAGGGAAATCGAATCCATGATCTTTGTGTTATCCCAAAGTATTATTATTATATACTAAATATATAAACAAAAATATAAGATAAATAATTTTATAATAATGATTTGCAAGATGCAATTAACAAACTTTTAAAATCAAGTCAATCATTGGATGATCTATAATTTAAAAGCAGATTTCGTCCCCGCTTATTATGGTGATTTCATCATGGAACAATGGACGTCTACTTCTCATGATAAAATGGTCTTCAACTTTCATAAGAAGCACTTCAATTAAGTGTTCCACGAACCAACAAAATTTAAATACTCTATAACTTTTTTAATGAATGAAGAATGAATATAAATTTTTAAGAACTTGAGAAGGATTGAAGTTGAAATTAAAGTAATTATTTTGGGTAGATTTAGAATTTATTTATAGGTTTCCAAATGCCCCTTTGAAGATATACATTCTTTCAAAAAGTTACATCCTTTTGAAATGTTACATCCCTTTGAAAAGATAAAAAATATGAACCAAAGGTCACACCTATTATTTTTATTTCATTCATTATATATATATATATATATCCAACACTTTGCACTGCAAAGGCATAGTAATTGTAATACCTCTAATAATATACTCTGTCTTTTTGCAGAAACTGTAATGTTTAAGAACAATACGTACACATTACAATCACCATTAACATGTCAAAGGAAAACAACACTAGTATAATGCATATAATTAAACGATTCATCTTATACATTCCGAAACTTTTCAGGTAAATTATGATTGACGTATCTGAATACATATGATATGTAGGAATTAAGAAGGACTCTATTTTAATTTATTTTATCGTATATCATACACTTCCACGCTAGTTGTAATTCAACTTCGTTAAATATTTATCGACATGTATATCATTTTTCTAATTAAATTATGGACGGGGAGAATATTTGACTTTCGTCCATAATTTAATTTAAAACAAACGATAGGAATATATTTTGCTATTTAATTAAAAATTTGAACTTTGAACGGTAAGAGATGTGTTGTACAAGTCAATGTTTTTAGACTCAAATCAACCATCGAACCAAAAAAGTTATGGGATGGATGAGTCATTGGTTCAACTAGTAATTGAAACGTTATTGAACTTGTAACGTCATAAATATATAAAATATATATTATTAATACTTATTAAATTTTAAAAAATCTTATTTTTTATGAATTAAAACATAATAAAATCGAGTTACAATATTACTAAAAGTGATTAGTTTTAATATTAAAAAAAATGGTACAACAAAAAATTAAAAGTGAACTGATTCAATTCAAATATGACCAAACTGGTTCAACTGAGTCAAATCGTATTGTGTTTCAAAATAGTGGTATAATCATCACAACTTTAGATCATTCTTAGCTAAATAAATACTATACAATACAAATTGAAAAATAATATATATTTATGATTTATGGTTCAATTTTAATTTTTTTATTATGATTTATGTGGATAAATTTAGTTGATAATATTTTTATAATATATTTGATATAATAAACTAATTTTATAATCATATTTAATTCCATGTATCGATATATATAAACTTGCCCAATGCTCATACAAATTTATGAGAGTTATTTCACCAAGTTAAAATTCTAAAGACGTTGAGTTTAAGTTACCTCGAACGGGAAAAATACTAGCGAAGCAAATAGAGTCTATTCAACTAGTTTTTTTTTTTTTTTTTTTGCTACATTACTTTTGATATTTTTCATCGTTTTTATCTTTTGTAATTTCAACTGGCCCACTCTTCACAGTTCTCACAATCACCTGTAAAATCATCTTAACATTTTCTCTCTCCTAAATATAGGAAAGGGAAGAGAGTTCTTCGCATATTTATATTTTTACCTCCATTGAGGTTAAAATATAAATGACTGAAATTTAAATATACTCGTGTATAATTTTGGTGTACAATATTCATGTCCAGACAAAGTTTTTGAAAGATTAAATAGGGTTTCCTGATTATACTCTCAGGTTAGAAATTTTTGGAAAATTTATATACATTTATCATCACCCACGATGGAATTTCTTGCCATGTCTCTATTTTGTTTGATTAGTGTACTTGAATTTGAATTTATCACGTATCTGTTGATTTATGTGATTTGTTTTGGTCTTTTTTCTTTATTTGTTTCCTTTTATGGTGAGCCTGGCTAGTTAGTTACTCTAAATTTATTAGCTTCTTTTTTCATTTATGCATTCATTTTTCACTTGCTGTAATTGTTTGGGTTTTGATTAATGAGATTGAAAAAATGAAGACTAGGTTTCATGGTCAGAAAGATGAAATCTTTTTATATAAGTTTAAAGGAATATGGAATTCAGATGCAAATAAGTTGGTTCTGTAACTTTTGCTTATATTGGAGCCTTCTTATGTCATGCTATGCAAATAAGTTTTAGTTGAATTTAAGCTGTTTCAAATTAGATATTAGTAAGATTGTATTTAATGATCGGTCATTTTTGTTTTTCAACTAGAATATATTGTACAACTGTAAATATTCAGGAAGAGGAAGAAGTTGAATTAACATAATCAATTAATCACTCAAGTCTGAAATTCTTCCTCTACTTATCTCAAAGATTCATGCATTCATTATTATTTGAAACCCATTTTTGGATGAGATGAAGGTACCACACTGACCGATGCTTATGGTTTAACTAAAATGTATTTAAGAGTCTGGAGACGTTGAAGTGCTACTGATAATATGGGGTACACTTTGAGTAGATTGGAGATTGATTCTGAATATTACGATAGTGACACATCTAACTATGGTGTTGATGAAAATTCTTCTCCCAACCTATCCATGAATCATTTGGATCATGAAGTTGCTCAACTCACAAAGCTTAGATCAGCACCCCATGAAAATTTTAGCCACAGCCTTCCAGGGAAGCGTGAGTATACTGTTTCTATTGTGAAGATGCTGGCTGGTCGAGAATGTAATTATTCGGGAAGAGGGAGATTTTCATTGGCAGATCGCTGTCATGTTCTTAGTAAATATTTACCGGTGAATAGTCCTTGTGTAGTGGACCAAATGACAACTCGGGCTTATGTCTCCCAATTTTCTGCTGATGGTTCCCTTTGCACTGTCGCATTTCAGGTATTATTTTCATTCTTTCATAAGAAATTGAAAGTTTTGTAGTCTTGTTTTTTCAAAAATGAAATTTTACTTCTGCTGAGCTGAATTTGTGGGTTAACTTTGTGATCCGACCATGTTGGTTTTTACATACCTTAGAATTTAATTTAATTTCAGATTTTTACAGTTTACATCCATATGCAGTGCTAGAGTAAGTTTATCATTTGATGTTCTTTTATCTTATTAAACAGGGAAGCCACATTAGAATTTACAATGTAGAAAGAGGTTGGAAAGTTCACAAGAACATTCTTGCCAACAGCTTGTGATGGACAGTTACAGATGCATCTCTTTCACCAGATCAACGACATCTTGTAACTATCAAACCTGCCTTTTATGTAAACTGATCGAATACGCATGTGATGTTGCTTGCTTAATTTGATCATCTACTATTTTCTTGTACGCACATACATAAGTACAAATATATTAATATTGTTTTAACCTAATATCTTGCATTTACTTTACTCTTCAATCAAATGTACGATTTGCAAGGTGGTTGGTTACTTGAAAGAACTTCCATATGATTTTGTATGATAGTATCTATTAACTGGGTGTGCTTTATTTATGATTCGCTTGCAGTTTCCTAACTCGTTGAAAACTGTTAATGATATGTTGTCTCCAAGCTAAGCTCTGACGTAATAGGTTGTAAATGATTTGAGTTGAGTCAAATGGTGGCTTGCTCAAGCTCAACTTGTTGATATAGCGAGCTCCGATATTAAGCTGAAGTTTGGCTTAGTTATCTTTCTAACTAGTCTTTAGTGCACCTTTAGTAGTTCAGCTCAAGTATTTTCATTCTTTTTAAATGTTTTGAAAAACCAAAGCTAAACGAGTCAAGCGCATATCATTTCACTATATTAGCATGCCGATATTTTTTAACGAGCTGATTGAAGTTGAGTTTTGAGAGCTTGATTAGATTGATCCCTATGTCACTAACAATGTTGTATTGAAGTTGACCTTAAATATATATTAATTGAGCAACTATATTGCTTAGAAGCTACACTCCTATTTCTCCGGGAATGAAATATTTATATCCTTTTAGACTTGGTACACCTGACATCTTTAATCTTATTAATTTATTATCATACTATTTTATATGAAATAGTATCAAGCCATCTAATTGCAAACTACCAGAAGCTTCATATGTCTTCTTTCCGCTACATTTTTCGTCAGTTGGTACAAAGTGTTCTTCCTTTTGTTTTAATTTAATCTTCTTATTAATTCCTTGCCTGACCATTCAAGAGTAAATTTAGGCCTTGTTGGCTTGAGTTCATGATTTGTCAAAGCTCGAAGTTCAATAACATTTGTTTTAAGGAATTCCATTCTACTTCATTGTGGACATTTCTCTTGCAGATTTATGCTACTATGTCCCCCATTGTCCATATTGTTAATGTTGGATCTGCTGCAACAGAGCCTCATGCAAATATTACGGTATGTACCATATTTCATGAATTTTTGTGTTATGTTTTACTATATGGAATTAATTCTTCAGTGTGTGGTTGTTTTGAAGCAATAAGTTCTCTTTTGGAAGCTGATAACCCGAAGAGATAGAATCACAAGAATATTGATATAAATTATCTAATTGTTTGATGCTTTCCTGTTGTGTTACCAATATAACCTGTTGTCGTGTTATTTCCATTTGGATCTCTCATTCATGATGATGACTTTTCAGTTTGGGAGTGATTATGGTCCGCTATAATGTCCATGGTACCAGCTCTAGGTTCAAAAGACCATTAATTCTTGGTTGGAAATCAACTCATGAGGAATTTCAATTGAAACCCTTAATTAATGTGTCTGAATACAACTTTCTGTGGAGAAAAAGCTTAGCTTGGGAATTGTGTTTGTTTTTATAAACCCTGTGAGCAGGTTGGTCATGAAGCATGGGCTAATAAATGACATGCAGAACCCTCAAGACATGGAATGGAATGGAATGGGCATTCCTATTCCTATGTTTGGTCAGAACGAGAAGTTACATGATTTGATCAATCGATGTTTTTTTTGAAAGTTTGTCGATTGGAATGGAATGGTCCATCTTTACCCATCCTAATGGAAAAAACATTCCTTTTGGAATGCTCATTCCATTCCCCCCAAATCAAACAGCCCATTACAGTTAGGCACATTAGACATTTTACATGTTAGTCAAGTGATTGTATCTTAGAGAACAAAAATAGATAACATGATAAGGTGCTGTTTGTTAGCTGGGGCCTGGGAACATGTACATGCAGAACTGTTAAATATTTCATTTTCACATCTTCTCAAGGAGGTTGATAAAAAAAATATTTTATTGCTTGATTGTTGTACAGGCTCAGTTGAGTTAGTTCTTTTTGTTTCCTTGGGCAAAAAGATTTCCTTGCACTTCATTAGCTAAATCGTAAATGATAAAACACATATATGTTGTACTTGATAATTGCCAACACAGAAATTTAACTTGCCTGCTTATGTGATGGGATTATGTGCATTCAAGTTCAATGGATCGTGCTCCTGGTCATGTAAACTCCATCTGCTTGTTGAAGGAAATTCAATGTTCACCTTAGATAACCATGCTTTCTGCAAAGCTATAATAGATCTGTTGTTTCTTTTTCATAATTGCAGTTGCCAGAAAGTCATCACTTCATCTTTTTCATCTTTTCCTTGCTGCCTGGCTCAATAATCTGTGGGCGAGATAGCAGGAGCATCTCTAGATTCTAAGTATATAGTCACTTAGTTAAAATTTGTTTCACAAAACTTGTCCCCAAAAAAAACAAAAACAAAGACAACAAAGTGCTTCATGAAAATCATTTGCCCATTTCTTGCTTTCCACACCACGATTTACTACTCATGAACATTATTATTATACTTTTTCTAGTCCGATATGCTAGATAAGTAACATTTCCCCCAAGAAATTGGAGCTCTTAACCCACTCTAATTGCATAAAAGTAGTTATCATGTAAGGTCGTAGTCTTTGTATTTGTTAACGCCAAGTTTTGCCGGCGCGTCCAATCACCAAATCCACGCATTGAATCCTGCACAATAACAGATCACACGCGAAGCTTGACGGCTTGTGCCGCCGAGGGATAGCTCAAGTGTGAGAATAAGTACAGACCGTTCACAAGGTTTAACAATGGAGGCTTTAGTGTTTAGTGCTCAAATAATGTATTACCTGTTAATTGAAACCCAAGCCTTGTATTTATAGTATTCTCACTACTCTAGCATCCACATCCGAGTTAGTTTAGGACTCTTAAATATGGTAGTTACCATTATTTGGGTCCAACACAATCTCCTTGAAAGGTGCAAGTGAAATTCAATCCCAACACTACCTTTGGAGTTACCTTATTCAAATATGGTTAGGACTAAAATCCTTAACCATTTAAACTCCTTATGACTCCAGATCCCATACGCGGGTTAGCCCACTGTACAGGCCCAATCCAACCGAACTCATATACTGATTTGGGCTCCGGCCCAAAGGACTTGAACGCCCGACCCCAAACACCATATGCCAAATTAGGGCTCCGACCCAAAGGACTCGGATACCCGAACCCAAACGTTATATCCCGGATAGAACTCCTACGAGAGAACTCGAAGCTTAACTCCTTCTTCACACCCCCCTCGAAGTCTCTCTACCCAATGGGCTTAACATCCCCTTCTAGCATCAGACCTTCAGCCCACCCGGAGGAGGGTAAAATACTCCTGAACAATATTTCTACTGTGAAGCTTTATAACCTTAATAAGACAACTATACTGAGGAGTTATAGGTTTAAAGGTGTGTGATTTCCTTTTCTCATTTAAGCACAATGTGTGCAAGATTACTTGTTTTTCTCAGACAGGTTTGGGATAAAGGCTGGGTTAGAGCAAAAAAATGTACCACCGGGATCCTAATGGGACATCTAGAAGGTGTTACATTTCTTGACAGCCGTGGAGATGGCCGTTATTTAATTTCAAATGGTAAAGATCAGACCATCAAACTTTGGGACATCCGGAGAATGTCTTCTAGTGGTAATTGGTATGTCTAATTTCAGGTTTTCCAAAGAATTTTTTCACTTCTTTCATTTATATTTACAAGTGGTAATCACTATGTGCTGGTGATGCTTACATGAATTTATAGTTAATCACACACATATACAAAGCTATATTGGTTCAACATTCGGACATATAAGAGAGAAATTTTCCATCTAGCTGCAAGAATGCTACATATGTACTGGCTTTTTTATTACATTTTCAACCGACTTTTTTTGTGATTAGTTGTAGATGAAATCAGCACACGCCCATGAAAAGGTTAAGTTACAAATCAATCTTACCAGAGTAAACTAATGATTCTTTGTGGTTTTCCGAAACTATAATTCAGTTGATACCTAAAAGATTTTCACGCTGATTAGCATTAGTAATTTAGTTGAGTCCTACTGATATACTATTTTCCTTGTGTTATAGCAATCCAGGATTTAGGAATTACGAATGGTATTACAGATGGATGGACTACCCGCCTCATGCAAGAGATTTGAAACACCCAAATGATCAATCAGTAGCAACTTATAAAGGCCATTCAGTTTTGCGAACTCTCATAGGTTGCTATTTTTCACCAGCTTATAGGTATGTTATAAACATGTGCTCTCTTTCACTAAAACTCGTCACTTTGTTTTAGGATTTGTGTATCTTATTAACTTTTCAATTCATTATGGATTGTAATTTGTTCCCATTCGAAATTAAAGGGTCAAAGTAGAACTAACTTTAAATAAGGGGGTCAAAGTAGTTACTTAAAAAAAACTTTTACGATAAAAATGAGTTCTCTTAGCTTTTGAGACTAAAGTTACAAATTTTTTTGTCCCCAAAAGGATGAGAAAAAGTACATAAAGTGAAGGGTAACCAAGTCATTTAGTAGAGTCTATTAGTATAAAAAAAATAAAAGTACTCATCACTTTATATAATCTTGTGGGGCCACTAGGGATAAATTTGAAACTTTTTTACTCTCTTTTCTCTACTTTTACTTTTCCTTAATATGCGTACAAATTATACTTTACTCATCCTTTTGGGGACGGAGGGAGTATTTCTTTTTGAACTTTGGAGAATTGCGCTACAGAACACTTGGCTCTCCTTGACTATTATTCATTTTTTGAAAACTAGAAAACAATACTGCCATTTCTTCCTTTTTTCTTTGTTGGTCCTTGTCCTCCTCTGGGTGCAGGTTCTTTGGGGTATAGCCAATCAGATATTGTCCTCTGAACCCAACTTTATATCTATTATCGCCAGTTAGTTTATGTGTTGGTTATGATCTAAGTCGCAGCTTATCGCTTTATTTCATTTCTTTAATTTGCCATACTTGATGAGATCGACATTGTTATAAAATAACATTCTGTCTCTATTGAATATCGCCTTACAGCACTAGCCAGAAGTACATCTGCAGGGGATCACATGATTCTTGCGTTTATATCTATGATGTGGTATGTTTCAAAATCATAACTAATCTTTTGTTTTATCCGAGTGTGGTATGAACCACTGTACCTTACTGAAGTGCAAAACGTTGCGTAGATACTCTGTTACTAGATAATCCTTATAAAAGAAATTCTTAATTTTTCAAGAAAACCCTCCCCCTTCCCCCAATCCATCGGATTAAAGGCCATATTCAAGGTTAGTATACTGCCGTTGAGGTACACCTGCATAAGCACTGGGTCATTTTGCTTACAAATTTCTAAATGCTTATTCTTTTTGTTAATATCTAACTCTTTCATAATGTGGGTCTTTTTGTTGGTATCTAACTCTTTCATAATGATGGTCTTCCTGTTTAGGTGAGTGGAGCCCAAGTTGCAAAACTCAAGCACCACAAATCAACAATGAAGAGATTGTAGTTGGCACCCCTATTATCCTATGCTTGTTAGCTCGGCTTGGGATGGAGATGTCGTCAAATGGAATTCCTCGACCGGAGAAGCTCCAGTCCATTCAACAAGGGCCAATCCAAAGAATATAGTAGGTATAGAAGACTTCTTATCGTGTCTTTTTCGTAATTTTCCTCAGTGCATTACATCGCATATTAGTCCCTCCTTATGGAAAAGATGTTTTTATGCCTCAAATGATTGCAAAACAATTGTATTGGTTCCAAAACGATTGTGGTTTGTCCATTTTGCAGTTTTCATTTCGACAATCATCCTTTATTCATTTATTTTTCTCTCATTCCATGGACCTCATTATGTTATTTTTAATCATAACTGTATTGTTTTTGATTTGTAGCCTTGCATGGAGTTGTATTTCTTGTTTCTCCTTTTTACTGCTGCTCCCTTTTCTTTTTGTTTGTTTCAAATCTCAAATCTGACTTGCAGTTCAATGGAGTTTCCTTTCTGTTTTCCAACTGGGCCACAAAGAGAGGCCCAACTCGCTTTTACTATATTCTCATCATTACTAAGGGACCAAATGATGATGTCTCAAGTAAGTCTCCGAATGAGAGTCTTATTTGACTTTTGTGTTTATGTTTTTGATGCAGTTGCATTTGTGGTGCATCTCATCTACAATTGCAAAACTATATTGTAAAAATTTTAGTTATGCGAATAATTATTTATTTATTTGGAATTTGGAAAGATTGAGAGAAAAGGAAAAAGGAAAATAAATAAGTATAAAATGTCCCACATGCATTAATATACCAAAATTTAGGTATATTTGTTAAAGAAAGCACCCATCATCACATGACACATTGGCACGTTGTGCAGGATAAACCAGTATAAATACAAATGTAGACAAGTCCAAGAAGGCCAATTCCGAAAACAGAAGAAATCATTTTCAGGCATTTATTTCTTTTTGCTTAGCGGCGTAGCAGGTACACTACTTCTCTAACTACTCCCTGCACCCACCCAACCCAACCCAACCCAAGTAGCCAGAAGAAATCATTTTCAGGCATTTATTTCTTTTTGTCTCTAGCTTGTTGAGGGTTCAAAGATGATGAATTACGGTATCTTCTTCCAGAAATCCCCCTGCACAAAACAACCATGCAAGCAATCCATGTCGGAGGAAGACAAGGAATCACATGGACATATGAACATGCAGATATATAGGTAAACCAAGTATCAATAAAAACAATTTTGTTTTACAAGTTAAAATAGAAATAACTAAACACAAAAAATCTGTAGAGATCATACTGAAGCATTTAAGTCTCCAAGCAGGAAGACACGTCCCAAAGTTTTGCTACAACGACATACTAAGGAAGGCTTGTAATCTCCTCATGAAGCACATCAAAACCATATATTAGAAAAGAAAAAAAACATTGTAAAAGGGCCAGCTGTCAAATTCTAACACCCGATTTCATATTCAACTCAATTAGAAGATGTACCCCTGAAACTCTTTTAGAAAATTCTAAATCAATTGCAAGTGTTCTTGCTCTTGCCTCCAAATTGTGAAAGATCAAAGTTGTACACCGATTATTAAAACATCTGCCAAAAATAATTAGCCACCGACTTTCCACCAACATCCAAAGCCATCAACATAATCTAACACTCCGCTAATTGAAATTCATCAGAATTCATAATGAAGAAGTTAAGAAATATATGGGAAAATAACAAAAAACAGAAATGTCTGAAATGGAAAACAATAAACATTTAGCAGAGGTCCATAAAATGATCATCACCTGCCATCCCGTCCAGATTGTGTGTTATGAATGTGCTCAAAAACAGGCAATAGATCCTTTCTTTTTACCTCCACTACCTGACACAAAGCCTTCTCAATTTCAAACTCCCCATACGCATGGCCTTCCACTATTTCAGGACTCATAACATAGAAATGGATCTACAGAAATGACGAAATGAATCAAAACCAAAATAGAGCAAAAACAGGAGAGAATCTCAAACACTAAAAAGGTATACCTTAGATTTCTGCCATATTGGTAACCTCCTAGAGTTTATCTGCACCTCAGAATTGGATAGGAACCGGTGGGATCCCTCAAAAGGTTTTACTAAATCACTTTTCACCGACTTTTTCTCCCCAACGCTATCATCTGTTCTATAATTGTCAACCACTTCAGCAATTTCTTGCCCATCAGAGGTAGTCAGCAAAATACATTCCTCTCTTTATGGAGAGTCTAGTCTCCGACATACGTCCCACCATTGAACAGGTTCAACTTTTATCCTTAAATCCTCATCTTGTGAGTGTACATATGATCCTCGTCGAGTTTTTGGACCAACTTCATTGGGTTCAATCCTTATCGATGCCAGAAGTTCATGTTGGATCACATAGCCAGACGGAGTATAAACTAACATGTGTTCCAAGGAGTTTTTCCTTCGGTAAGCATCCTGAAAACTGAGAGGCATGGAATTGTGAAAAACAGCAGCAATTGCACCAGACGGCACAGAAACCTTTCTCCCTCCAGAAGAACCACCATTGCTAATTGAGTTAAGAAGTCCTGAGTTATTATTTTTTATCCTGCTCACTACAGATAGTGTGAGAGGACGAGGAGGAGAAGTCGGAGAAGTTTGCTGGTTCATGATGGAAGATGAAGTAGACCACCAAGGTAGAGACGGATCTGGAGTCAGGGAAGGATATTCACCAAGAGAATTGAGAGTTTGAAAGCCAGCTTCACCGCCAAAGGGGGATAGGACAAAAATATGGCAAGTTCCTTTGGACGAAATAATTGAAATCCACCGACTATTATGACTAAAGAGGTGTCTTGGATGATCTGTAAAGTAGAACACATGAAAGAGAGGAAGGAAGCCATAAACATTAGCAATTGGGAGGGGATGATTAAAGTGAAAAAATATTGTCAACAAGATGGGGAGCACTAACAGCTGTTGTAATTCCGCGATACAGCTTGTAAAGATGCACATGAGAAGTACTCCATTGATAGCTTCGATTGTTAGATCCACTGCATGTGCGAGAAGGCATGATACGGAAAATATTAATATTGTTTCCATGTACCGAGGTAGTAACCAGAAGGTGCCACTTGGATCAAAACATAATGCAGATATTGGGCTTAGATGAGCTCTAAACTGTGATATAACAGCTCCAGATACAACATCACTAACAACAACCTACATCAACCATCAAAATCAGATGACTCTGACATGGGCCAAATGCTGTGGTTTTCAACTGAGGCATGAAACAAAATTATCTACAATCTCTCACAATTTAAGCACTCATATAGTTAACTTCTTTTTCACCTAGTTAAGCCTCCCACTTCATTACCTTTTTCAGCTCAGGGTTTTTGGACCAAATATTAAACAGGGAAAGAAACTGCAGGACCTTGGTCTTGGCAACATATCACTGCTCTTTTCCTTATTTTTTGTTTTTTGTTTGTAATAACTGATAAGCTAAGTAGAATTGAACTGTCTTCCCAGATTGTAGTTTTAAATTTTAGCTGAAATTTGTGAGAGATATTCATTTGACTTCCTAAAGTAGTATTTTTATTTTAAAACAGGAAGGCGTTTCACAGTATCTACTGTATCAACTCAGCAGTGAGTACCAGCTACCAAACACCGAAAGCAAAGGAGTATCAGGGTTCTCCTTCCATTTTCAGAATTAAAATTTTCTAAAGAGAATGCAGAACTAACATTCTTGAGAACCATAATATTTGGTCACTTGAATGCCTAATCATTCAAAGAAAATGATTAAATTTTAATGACATTGTGCATAAGTATAAATGTGTTATGTGCATATAACTAACCATCCCTCCATTATCTGTTTCTGATGCTGCAAGCCTAGCTCTCCAGCCTGAATTGGAAGGTATAGGCAAATTTAAACCATCTGGAAACAGCTCTGGGCAGTATCTAGAAATAGTTTTGTATCCCATATCACCCAGGTTAACTATCCCAGAAGCTAACTGTTTGCTGGACTCCACCGCATAACGAGCCATCAAAGTACCATTGCCAGGTGATGCGGATGGGCTAATACCAGTAGGAGTGAGATTGTTTGGGCTTAATCTCCCTGTGTTCAACACAAGTGGGTTGTCTGAAGCATAAGCTAACCACCTCGGTCCTACTGCCAGAGGACCGTACCCAGTATTGACTCCAACTGTTCCTTGCCCTCCAAACTGTGGAACATGATACGTCGGAACACTGAATTTTATCTCGAGAGTAAGTGCATCAATGCAATGTATCTACCAAAGACAAAAGAAAACAATCAAGTTCCAGGTCCCACCACATTGTATGAAATGAATGGCAAATTATATTTCATATATAAAAACAGGGTAGTCTCACTAAAAAGTATCAATGCTAGGTCATTACAACCACCGGTGCATCCATAGGGTATCAAGTTATTATAAACTTGAGAAGGATTTACAACTTTAATTTGATTTCAGGGCAGAACTCAATTGATCATGCATAACTTGTTTAAGTTTAGATATTTTGGGAAAAACTTAATTACATGAATTTACAAAATTTTAAGATTTAAGGTTATGATATACTAGTACGCTATTTCAATTTTGCACTTGTTAATTTATCTGTAAATTTAAAAGCACGGCCTTTAATTGATTGAATTAATTTAATTAGTCGAACAAATTGATTTTTTATTCTATATTCCATTCACTTCATCTCTCAATACAATTTCTTTTTCCTTTTTACTTTCTTATTGGATAAGGTAAACTCAAAATTTTAAGACCTTTCAATTTCATCACACACATACATTAAAAGTTGTTCAATTTCAAAATTTTCGCCGTCGTTATACATCTATAGTCACGATTTTATTGTGAAAATATTAATTTTCTAATAGTGTACATTGAATAAAAAAAATAACAATTCACATTTTCAAATTCATGTAATTAATTGGTATGTCTAATTTCAGGTTTTCCAAAGAATTTTTTCACTTCTTTCATTTATATTTACAAGTGGTAATCACTATGTGCTGGTGATGCTTACATGAATTTATAGTTAATCACACACATATACAAAGCTATATTGGTTCAACATTCTACATATAAGAGAGAAATTTTCCATCTAGTCTGCAAGAATGCTACATATGTAATGGCTTTTTTATTACATTTTCAACCGACTTTTTTGTGATTTAGTTGTAGATGAAATCAAAGACACGCCCATGAAAAGGTTAAGTTACAAATCAATCTTACCAGAGTAAACTAATGATTCTTTGTGGTTTCCCAAACTATAATTCAGTTGATACCTAAAAGATTTTCACGCTTGATTAGCATTAGTAATTTAGTTGAGTCCTCTTGATATACTATTTTCCTTGTGTTATAGCAATCCAGGATTTAGGAATTACGAATGGTATTACAGATGGATGGACTACCCGCCTCATGCAAGAGATTTGAAACACCCAAATGATCAATCAAGAAGAACTTATAAAGGCCATTCGGTTTTATGAACTCTCATAGGTTGCTATTTTTCACCACTTATAGGTATGTTATAAACATGTGCTCTCTTTCACTAAAACTCGTCACTTTGTTTTAGGATTTGTGTATCTTATTAACTTTTCAATTCATTATGGATTGTAATTTGTTCCCATTCGAAATTAAAGGGTCAAAGTAGAACTAACTTTAAATAAGGGGGTCAAAGTAGTTACTTAAAAAAAACTTTTACGATAAAAATGAGTTCTCTTAGCTTTTGAGACTAAAGTTACAAATTTTTTTGTCCCCAAAAGGATGAGAAAAAGTACATAAAGTGAAGGGTAACCAAGTCATTTAGTAGAGTCTATTAGTATAAAAAAAATAAAAGTACTCATCACTTTATATAATCTTGTGGGGCCACTAGGGATAAATTTGAAACTTTTTTACTCTCTTTTCTCTACTTTTACTTTTCCTTAATATGCGTACAAATTATACTTTACTCATCCTTTTGGGGACGGAGGGAGTATTTCTTTTTGAACTTTGGAGAATTGCGCCTTCTGTAACACTTGGCTCTGCCCAGCCTATTCATTTTTTTGAAAACTAGAAAACAATACAGCCATTTCTTCCTTTTTCTTTGTTGGTCCTTGTCCTCCCTCTGGGTGCAGTTTACTGGGGTATAGCCAACTGTATATTGTCCTCTGAACCCAACTTTATATCTATTATCAGCAGGTTAGTTTATGTGTTGGTTATGATCTAAGCTGCAGTTATCGTTTTATTTCATTTCTTTAATTCTTGCCATACTTGACAGATGCGACATTGTTATAAAATAACATTCTGTCTCTATTGAATATCGCCTTACAGCACTAGCCAGAAGTACATCTGCAGGGGATCACATGATTCTTGCGTTTATATCTATGATGTGGTATGTTTCAAAATCATAACTAATCTTTTGTTTTATCCGAGTGTGGTATGAACCACTGTACCTTACTGAAGTGCAAAACGTTGCGTAGATACTCTGTTACTAGATAATCCTTATAAAAGAAATTCTTAATTTTTCAAGAAAACCCTCCCCCTTCCCCCAATCCATCGGATTAAAGGCCATATTCAAGGTTAGTATACTTGCTTGAGAGGTACACTGCATAAGCACTTGGGTCATTTTGCTTACAAATTTCTAAATGCTTATTCTTTTGTTAATATCTAACTCTTTCATAATGTGGGTCTTTTTGTTGGTATCTAACTCTTTCATAATGATGGTCTTCCTGTTTAGGTGAGTGGAGCCCAAGTTGCAAAACTCAAGCACCACAAATCAACAGTAAGAGATTGTAGTTGGCACCCCTATTATCCTATGCTTGTTAGCTCGGCTTGGGATGGAGATGTCGTCAAATGGGAATTCCCTGGGACTGGAGAAGCTCCAGTCCATTCGAACAAGGGCCGAATCCAAAGAATATAGTAGGTATAGAAGACTTCTTATCGTGTCTTTACTGTAATTTTCTGGTCTGTTACACTGTACATTAGTCCCTCCTTATGGAAAAGATGTTTTTTATGCCTCGAAATGATTGCAAAACAATTGTATTGGTTCCAAAACGATTGTGGTTTGTCCATTTTGCAGTTTTCATTTCGACAATCATCCTTTATTCATTTATTTTTCTCTCATTCCATGGACCTCATTATGTTATTTTTAATCATAACTGTATTGTTTTTGATTTGTAGCCTTGCATGGAGTTGTATTTCTTGTTTCTCCTTTTTACTGCTGCTCCCTTTTCTTTTTGTTTGTTTCAAATCTCAAATCTGACTTGCAGTTCAATGGAGTTTCCTTTCTGTTTTCCAACTGGGCCACAAAGAGAGGCCCAACTCTGAAGCTTACTATATTCTCATCATTACCAAGGACCAGCGATGTATGTCTCAAGTAAGTCTCCGAATGAGAGTCTTATTTGACTTTTGTGTTTATGTTTTTGATGCAGTTGCATTTGTGGTGCATCTCATCTACAATTGCAAAACTATATTGTAAAAATTTTAGTTATGCGAATAATTATTTATTTATTTGGAATTTGGAAAGATTGAGAGAAAAGGAAAAAGGAAAATAAATAAGTATAAAATGTCCCACATGCATTAATATACCAAAATTTAGGTATATTTGTTAAAGAAAGCACCCATCATCACATGACACATGGGCACGTTGTGCAGGATAAACCAGTATAAATACAAATGTAGACAAGTCCAAGAAGGCCAATTCCGAAAACAGAAGAAATCATTTTCAGGCATTTATTTCTTTTTGCTTAGCGGCGTAGCAGGTACACTACTTCTCTAACTACTCCCTGCACCCACCCAACCCAACCCAACCCAAGTAGCCATGCACAAAGAGGAGATAAGGAAAAGAGATGCTCATATAATATGGAGTAGAATTCATGAGAAGGCAGAGACCCAAAAGGTAGTGTGATTGGGCAGATGTTCTAGAGGTAGTATTACATTTGACTCAAAGTTGGAAAACACAAAACATAATTTAAACGTTTTTGTTAGGCTGTTTGTTATGCTCCAACAGAATTAAAGCTTACTTTTGACTTGCTAATCAACCAACTACTTCTACTACTTATGAACAGGAAGGAATACTACCTCCTTTTTATAAAGATATTAAGAGGTTATTATAGTTTGGGAACTCTATTAACTAATCATATTTCCACTGATAAACTACTTTTACTTTAATGCACTCGAGTTAAGTTGTTTTTAAAGACTACTTACTTCTTAGTAGTGATGATGTACCGAGTTTCAAGCAAAAACAGATTTGGTCATAACAAAAAGTAAAAAAGCACTTGATCCATTTAACAAATTACTCCCACCGTTTCTAAAAGTTTGTCGTTTAAGGTTTTTGCACATAAATTAAAAGAGTCATATAATACTACCATTTAGCAATTAGTAGGGAAATTTGTTTGAAATTCTATCACTAACCTTTTATGGAAAGTTGAAAACTATTAATACAAGGGAGAGAATTTTTTGAAACAATGAGAGAAGGTAGGATAATATAGTAAAGTAAATAATTTATTCTCCTAAAAAGTTGTAAACGATAAATATTTTGGAACAAATTTTTTTCTAAAACGACAAATTTTTAGGAACGGAGGGAGTGGTAGTAGTAATAAATAAACAACTCCTCAAAATGTGTGTGAAATGGATCCGATTATCATTGAAGTTAACTTTATAGTAAGTTGGTCAATTGACCAATACAGTACTGACACGTTGATATATCACCTCCCTAAGTTAACTTTATGCTAACAATCCCGTATAAAATGATAATTAAAACCATCTAATTGCCCCTAATCACACATCATCACATTAGATATATAATTACTATAATATGTCAACACTCAACAGAAAACATAAGTTATATATCTATATATATTTTTCATAGCTACACTTGGTGTTTTTTTTTCTATCTATCCACAATCAATATTATTCCATTTACCCAAAATTATCACAAAAATCAATTAAATAAATTTAATACCTCTCACAATTATAATCATCATAATATTATAAATCTATAATTCATCCAAATTCCTAATTTACCCCTTTCTTCCACTCAAAGCACTGCCCGGTTGGCCTAGTCTTTTGCTTCCCAGCTTTCAAGGGGCAAGGAGTCTGAACCGGAGGCACCATACAATTATACTGCAAACACAATGAACTGCTCAGAGGAATCTCAACCGTCGGATTAATCGCCATCCCGGTCAGATAATTATGTTGTAGGTAAAGTATTTGTATACTAGCATCCAGCAACCGGTCCACGAATGTGCCCGGGACTTCACCCATGAACCTGTTATTGTTGAGGTAGAGAGTTTGGACGGTGGAGAATAAGGGTGATATTTGTCCTGACAACCGGTTGAAGCTAAGATCAACGGCCGGGATTCTGACCTGATCAGCCGGTTGAACCGGTCCGCTGAACAGATTTCTCTGCAATTGGAGGTTTGATAATGGGAATGTGAACAAACAGCCCGGAATGTAACCGGTGAATCGATTTAGACTAAGGTCTAAGTAGTTCAACCGATTCATCCGGGCTAAGAGCCGATCCACTGGACCGCTCAACTGGTTCCAGGACAATGAGAGGTATTGAATGGAGGGAGGGAGCGCATCCGGCGTGAGCGAACCGGTTAACTCGTTGTGCTTGAGGTCGAGTCGGGTTAGAGACTGCGATGTAAACCGGGGGATTGAGTCGGAGAGACGATTATGCCCGAGGATGACGTTTGTCAACGCCGGCAGACTTCCGATTGACCATGGAATACTTCCCGTGAGCTGATTGTAGCTCAAGTCCATCGTTCGTAACCCCCGAAGCTGACCCAGAGTCGCCGGAATAGGCCCAGAGATGAAATTCCGACTAACGGCGAGGAACCGGAGGTTTTTCAACTGAGACAGAGATGACGGCAGAGTACCCATTATCCGGCCAGGAACGACGGTGAACTCGGCGAGAGAGGTTAGCTTTCCAATAGCAGGATCTAACCGGCCGGTGAGACCAGGCGTACCAGCTCGGGGATCACCGAGATTTAAAGCGATCACCTTGTCGCTGTCGCAATAAACTCCGGCGAAGTTACAGGGGTCGGCCGTGAAATCCCAAGAGGCAAAATAATTAGAGCCGGGCATATCATCCAAAGATTTCCGAATAGTTTGAAGAGAGAGAAAATCAATTGGGTCCAACATTGGAAACACTAATACACTTTGGTGAAGAAAAATTAACAGAGCACATAGAAAAAATCCCATCTTTTTCAGTCCTATTTACACTGGAAGCTAAATAGAGCAACAGAGCTATATATAGAGAGAAAATGGTGAAGCTTTTCCGCGAGGGGGCAATTTGGGGAAGTGTAAATGGAAATGGAAAACTGGGAAAGCTTTAATGGAAATGCAAGAAGAATAAAAAAAGAAAGAAAAAGAAGATTCAGAAAGTGAAATCTTGGGGGGGAAGCAATGGCCTCTTGATCTTCTTGATTCTTCTTCTACAATTTTTCATTCTCAAATGGAAGAAATGGTGTTGAATTTGGCTTATGACAGAAGGATCAATGAGTACACTCTTATTACTACTACTTTCTTCTACTACTCTGTTGTTTGTGTTGTGTTTTCTCTCTCCTCTGTTTTTGCAACAGCAATTTACAAGATCAGGACTTTTAGGTGTTGTTTTTTTTATGTGCTTAAAATTAATAATTACTCCTATTGTTTTGTTTGTTTATGGCATAGGTTCGGGAAGCCAAACGGTTGTCCAAGCCTACGTGGTAAGTACCAGAGTGAGGTTCGGATTGACAGATAAGCAGGCTCGGGGGTTTGCGGTGGTTTGGAGGAGGACCACGTGACCGACCATACGATTGCTGCCTAAAGAAGAGGCATATATGGTATATGAACCCAATAAATATGGCCTTTTTATATTTTTACTTTTATTTTCTAAAAAAGAAATGAGTGAAAATTTATATTTGTTTATTTGGAGTTTTGATAATGTATTTAATTTCTGTATAAAAATAAAAATTTAAATTTAGAGTAAATTGGTGATGGTCAAACTAGGAATAAATTTTAGCAGCGATTAGATTAGATTATGAGGTGCCACGTAGGGAAGCGAGAAGGTGTTTGTTGTTGACAGCTGTGGCTTGCATTAGTTATTTTTGATTGGGTTGGGTTGGGTAGCTTTCAGGCCCAATAGTTGTTGGTCCTACTCTTACATTTTTTATTTGATCTATCAAAAATGAGAATTATTAGTATGAAATTAATTTTGGTCGTCGGAGGTAATCTCTATTAATTTGTTGACATTGTATTGATCAATTGACTAATTTATTATGAAATTAATTTTATAATAACCTCGTCCATCAAAAATTAAGTAGAAAATAATAAGTTAAAAAGAAATAGAAAATCTCTATATCTTTTCTTCTATTTCTTTTTATTTTTTATTTGATAGACGTCCAATTTTAATTGGCTTAGTGCACAAAATATTTTCTTTAAACCCCCCCCCCCCCTCCCCTCCCCCAACCATAAATGAAGGATTTTTCGTTTAATTAACATTTCATTCATGTTAAAATTAGGTTAAATACATTTAAACATAATTTTTAAATAAATTAATCTTCAACCTTCATATTAAATAAAAATAAAAGGTACGCCTTAGTGTTAAAAAAACAAGTCTTACTAATCAAATGTGACGCCTAAAATTAGGTATACGTCACCCATCTTGGCCGCCACTTATATGATACATAAATTCAAATACAACTTACTAATATAATCGCTGCAGTAGTATAATACGACATAAATCGCGAAATAATACAAATATTGTTTACTAGATATTATACAAACTCAAAAGGAAATCGCCATTACAACTATTATCACACTATTTCACGTAATAAATGTGGACTACTAATCTATCCTCCTGACCATTACTCTCCTCCCGACTATCCCAAATGCATGCTCTCATTTCCGTAAAGAATGAAAGATGAAAGAAAAAGGGTGGCTCAACTAAATTTCAAGAAGAAATATTATGACCAAGATAATGCATAATAAATTATCATTAAGCAACAACAAAATTAAACCGATAAAATACAATAGACAACCAGGTTTAATCTGCATTTAATGAATATCTTAATCCATTAAAAGAAGTCAGAAAATAAAGCCTACTATCTTTTGCGTTTTAAAAAGTTTCATAAATTTTATCACTAAGACTCAGGTTTAATGAATAAACCACAATATCTAATCATCCCTCGTATTACTGGTCGAGGATTTTCATCAAATTATCAATGGTCACGACTATATCTGAATCACCCCTCATTATAATCATCTACAAAAACTATCCATCATCGTGCATTACGCGCCATCGGCGACTTTTATCACATCATTTATAACAATGCCACGATTATACCGAATGATCCTCATTATAATCATACTAAGTTCATCTACGCACGTAAAGTTCAAAAGATAACATATTATAACACGAGGATGATGATGATGACATAATAATTCAATAAAACAAGTTCGAGAATTATTTTATCCGCGAATTAAGAACGTCCAAATCACAACAAGAATCATCGTTTTTTAGAGAGAAAAATTCAAGAATGATCGTAAGAATATTTCCATTTCCAATGAAAAAGATCTTTGGATGAAACGCAAATATCGAGAATATTCTACTAATTTCATGAAGTATAAAAAATTCAAAGTTTTAACCAACCCAGTATAATAAAGAATGGAATAACAAAATCGAAATCACCACGACGCAGATTGGCATGATGCAGTTATTCCAATGTAGAATAATAATAATCGAACACCGGTCGTTAAAAAATTCACAATCGACAAGATGATCCAACGTAATAATAAATCTTTGAATAATAATAAACAATGGGCACCGCGTCCGTGTAAAACACACGCATGCGATATTCCAAATGAATAATAAATGCGAATAATAAACAATGGACCAGAATCCCAGAAAACACACGACGAGGATATTCCAACAATAATAATAAAGAATGGAAGAATGTAAGAAGATCACCAAGATAGTGATTCAAGCATATCGAGTTATTCCAATGTAATAAATAAGAATGGAATAATATAAGGATTTCACCAAGATAGGGTATTTCAGCGTATCACAAGTTATGATAGGGTATCTGCCACTTTTACAAGTTTATTCCAACGTAATAATAATGAATGGAATAATGAAGTTCTCTTCACTGAATAAGAAAGAATAACACTTTACTGAGACAATAAATAATATTCCCTACCGTAAAAGACACCTGGATATCAAAGAGTGAAATCATGCAGAATCTTTCTTCTTTATCTCTATGATTTTCTCTATACATTTCTTCTATATAATTTCTCTATACAGAGTTTGAAATGAATTCGTAAGAAAATAATGAAGGAATGAGTTTTATTTATAGGAAAATAGAATCGACAGTAATTAATCCATTGAATCAGTCAGGATTGATTTACTTTAATCGACTATCATATTTAAAGAAAAATCTTTTAAATAAAATATCATATATTCTATTTATATAAAAATATTTTACTACGCAAAATTTATGCAATACTTATCAAAACACTACGCAAAACTATATACGTAATAAAATATAATATATTCTATTTATAGTAATAACTTTAATAAAGATTCTACATTTTATATAAAAGATGTTTCGCTTTTATTACGTTAATAATACGAATAAAATAAAACGTCATTATCGCTATAATAATTCATATTATTAATCGACAATAATGGAATCAAACCGAATGACTTCTCACATAAGCGATCAATAATCAATACTCATGTACGCTTACTGCTTAACCACACGTATTCTTATTTTTCTTCTACCGAAGTAGCTTCAACAAAGATCCACTAAAAACTTCCGTCGTTATTTCAATAAAATATTTTTGTCGCTTTCTCAATCCGATGAATAATTACATTAAGAATCCCACTAATGATTGGTTATTAGACGATTATTCCCTAACTAAACCTAATATTCCCCACCAATCGAATATAATATAACCACTTGCATACTTTGCAAAATTTATAAATACTACCCACAACTATAATATTATCTCAAATTCACGCCATAATATTAAAAATTATTTCGACAAAAATTTAAATATTTATTGATAAAATCTGGGGTCTCACATCAAATTAACTAAAAACTCATATATATTTTTTTGAACAAAGGTGGTGATTATGCATGTTGCTTAACTTAGCCGGATTGATAACCTGGGCAAGACACGTTTACTTTTAACATAAATGTTGCTATAAATTGAAATTTTGTCTGGCTTTTGTTATGAATTATGAGAAAATTAATCAAAATATACCTTTTTAGAATTAAGTTGGACAGTGTGTGTGAGAGAGAGAGATCTTTCCCTAGCATACTAATCATAATAGTAATCTTGATCGGATAAATGCCTCGATCTCTATTAATTAATTAATGTGATTATGTATATACGTTCTTGTTGGCTATATTTATTTATAAAAATTATATTTGAGATATGATTATTAATTCTAAATGTCTTGTTTTGTTTTCAAATTTAAATTTGAAACTATTAGTTTATAGATTATGAAATGACTTAATAGTATATTATAATTATAATCCCGTAATTATAATCATAGGATTAATAGTCTTGAAATTATAATCTCGAAAATAGATTATAATCCCGAAATTATAATTTTTGCAAATAAACATAGCTTGAAATGTAAATGAATAATATTTATGGAGCTAACTCTTCTAAGTGGACATAAAAATTGGATACGAGTATATTTGAATTTTTCTTATTTATATTTTTACTCACTATTAAGAGTTAAAATATAAATAAATAAAATTTAAATATTCAATTTTTATATCTACTTCAAATTTTTGAATGTTCATGCGGTATAAGGAGGAGTATAAGTTTGTAGGGAGTAATAAGTTGTACATATGATATGGTACGATAAGATAAGTTGGTAGGAGTAGTAATTAATCGTCCGGCAGGCCGGTTCTATTAATTTATTAATTAAAGGAGAATTAATTACAAAGGGACAGTAGTATTAATTACTATCTTATGTAGTAGTATCTCTCTTTCATATATCTTTATGATATTGATGATTTGATTTAGATGTTTTATTAGTATCTTCAATCATATATAATTAATTAACCTGGCCGTGACGGATGGATAACAAAATAATTTGGGAAGTATTGTGATATCCAGCACATACCCTAAACTAAAGGTGATCATGACCGTAGGTTCCACCGCAAATAAAAAGAAACCCTTACTCCTCTTTGTAAGATTTCATTTCAATTCGACTAATACGTACTAAATAACAAACAAACAAAAATAAATAAGTTGTAGGATATTTAAGTGAGACGGCAGACAGATGACCACAAAAGACAAGTCCAAGGAGTCGCTTTGCTTGACTTTTAAAATTATACTATATAATATATTTATATATTATTAAAATGGGACTAGTATTTGTTGAAGATAAATTTGTCAAAACATACATTAATTAATTATAACTCATGAGAAAATAATTCAGTATGAGCCGGCCACAATGCTATTATCAATTATTAGTATTATTTTCTTGACCACTGTAGTGCTGCTTTCTTGCTTTATATATATAAATTAATGATTTATAATATGTACTATTTTTTATAGATCAAAAAATAGGCATACACCTTTTCAATGGCTCAATATAAAAATCAACGGTAGTTGATTCTTATATTGAATGCTAATGATAATGTTTGTTCATTTTTAATTTATAAAAAGTATTAATCAATTTATATATATATATATAGAGAGAGAGAGCTTAGGATTGAGGAGGGAGGGAGGCTGCCCACCACTCACATTCTCATTTTCCATGAATAATGTGTGTACACACACACACACATATTATATAGGTTCCACCTAAGTAAATGGCATTAGTAGTAAGATTAGATTTAATCAATGGACCACCGTTATATTGCATTCATTGTGACCAAATATTAAAACTTAAAATGGTAACGCATGTACCTTTTAGCCAGAGTTTGTTCATAAATTTGACTCATGTTGGGGAGCCAAGTCCCTTCAATTCCATAGTTCGTAAGGCTGAAAGAGGTGGGCCTAAATTATTAAAACATAAAGTCAGAAATAGATAAGCCCAACTCAACCCCCCCCCCCCCAGTTTGGCCCATAAAAGCTGCTATGTTGGCATCATTCAAAACCTCAAACCAGAAGAAGCTTTCATTTCATTTCTCTAACAAAATAACAATTCTAGCTTGGCCTTTCCATTGCTTCAAGGTTGGGAGACTAATCAATATGCTTCAAATTCTACTAATATACATACATGCATACATACTACTCCCTTCCCTTCTTTTTCCGGGACACTGGGAGTACAAATATAGACAGACAGACAGACAGACAGACTGCCAGCCTCACGAAAAATACCAAAATTGAACGAGGGTGGGCCAACGGCTGCAAAACTAGGAATTCCTGGGGCAGTTGTCAAATGATCGGAAAATATCATACCACCCACCATTCTCACCTCCAATCAGAATGTTGTTAGGTTTCCACCCCCAGAAGGGCCGGCCGGCCGGCCGGACCAAAGTATAATAATAATAATAATAATAATAATAATAATAAAACTTTCAGTTAAGAAATCCAAATGCATATTCTGGTTCAAATATCACAATGTAATGTAATAACAGAAAACTAATCCATTTGATAAAAAGTATCAAGCAGTTCATAGCAAAATCAACACACCAAAAAATATTTAACGATCTCTAAACGGAAATTGAGTTGGTTGAGAGAGGCAGCATAAATAGTAATCATGTGTCTGCATGATCTCTGTCATTTCTTTAAACCCTACATCTAACAGAGTGCTGTAATAGTTCTTGACTGTCTCTGTTTTCGGTGTAGGGGATGGATGAAATCAGTACCAGCTATTTCAACACAGGAATTGACCCACCAGCATCTACGATTTGTTGCTCCAGCTACATTAAACCAAGAGACGGTTTCATTAAAATACAGAAGAAGATGCGTACAAGGTAAACAAACTAAAGGAAAGAAAAACACTAAGAAAGGTCACAACCTCACACCCTTGAGAAGAAGCTAATCTTGGGAACAGAAAGGGCTTTCAAGAAAGAATATTTTAAAGTAACCACAAACTAAAAGCAAATGTAATAGAAGAAGAAAACAATAGACGAAAATAAATTTCACATGATGCTTATTCATGAAAGTAAATATTTACTGGATTTAATTTTAATAATGTGTACGAAAAGCCAGGGGTGAGCAGGAATATCGAAAGCACAATATATGAATTTCAAGAAGATAGATTGTACAAGGCAACTTTGTGAATATCCTGAATAAAAGCATTAACTTAGATAAATTTTAGCCAAAAATGATCAAAGTTATTTTGAGGAGACAAAAAGAAAAAGGAGGAGAAACATTTCTCTATCTGATAGTGTACTCACCCTGAACAATGTTTGAAGCTTGCTCTTTACAAGATAGTATTCATCTTTTACTTGTTGCATACATTTCAAGCACCTGCACGAAATATCTATTAGCCATCTCATCATCTCAGTCAAAATAATATGGTAGGATCACTGACCACAATAGTCCCGACTCCTGGTGACTCCTTAGTATAAATGATGTGCATAGAAGTAAAAATTGGATTGCAAGATGTGATAAATGGAATCAATATATGTGCCCCTTGTTCGTGTACGTTGGTAAAACATATGCAAGATCCGAGAGAATGATGCCACGTGTAACTTTAACTTTCATCAGGCACCAATCATTGCCCTTTCAATCAAGTTGACGCTCACAACTGATTTCAGAGAACATGACGTCACTTGTAAGGTCACGAGTCTACCAAGATTTATGCACCACCTTATATATATACGTGTGTGTGTGTGGGACCAATCTATGGGCTACGCTGGCTATGGGCATTTCACAGCCAACGCATCTCCTACGGTCTGTATAAAACAGTTACAGTTACAAAAAGCCGCTCCGCTATTCTTACTAGCGGACGGTAGAAGGCCTGTATATTGATATAGCTGACCTAATTAAGTCGAATGAAATCTCGGTTCTGTTATTCTTATTCTTAATAGCAGACGGTGCCTTTAATAACTTAAATAAATTCCTTCGATTGACCATCATAAGTAACATGATAATCATAAATATTATGATTAGAATGTACCTATATGGACAATGATTTACGATAAAGGTATTTTATCTATCCCGAAGAATCTACTAAGTTAAACTCTTGATAGGCCCAAGCTACTTTTTGGGAAAAAAATCCTCATACTATTGTAAGCCCATAAGAAAGTGATTATGAGTGAAGGTACAATTTTATAGGTAAAATAGATATAAATGTATTTTAGGATAAATAAAATAAAGAAAATAAAACTATGAGATTTATGTGTGTGGTAAAAGAGAAAATTTTAAGAATTTATGAAAGGTTACAGTTGTGGAGGGTAAGGGACAGAAAATATTGGAATTTCGTAAAAAAAATTTACAAGTTTTTAAAATCTAATTACTACACTAACAGTAATTCTGTAATAGTATATATCATGTTCTTATATACACAGAGAAAGCATAGTAGATAGTGCTTTTACAACTCTCTTAAAATGGAATCTATTCCAAACATATATGTCATGGTTCCTTACTTCGCCAGGGTACAAATATTTAAATTTAAATTTTGTAAAATCTTTTTACAAGTTTTTAAAATCCAATTACTACACTAATAGTAATTCTGTAATAGTATATATCATGTTCTTATATACACAAAGAAAGCCATACTAATAAATACAAAACATTTTGTCCACTATTCTAAATAGTAAATAGCGAAAAGAAGAAGAATTTTCTGCTTTGTGCATCTGAGACAGAGTGCATCTATGTCATTTTAAGGGCCATTTAATGCCACTATTTAGAACAGCGCATGGAATTAACACTCTTTTAATCATGGCCGTTTCATCTTAGGACGGAAGGCCACAAATGTGCTGGCTGGGAAATTCCCACAGACAGTGCTTGAAGATCGGTCCACATATATAATGACACAAAATGACACAATAAGCGGCTACTATTTATATAATCATTTGACTCATTAATCCATGAGCAATAAGTCATTAGCTTTGGCATTGTTAGTTAAGGACTATTTCCGTGCAATACAAGATCAAAATGTAGTGATGCAAAAAAATAAAATAAAAAAGAAGGGTCAGTATGATAAGAGTGCAAAGTAAGACTCACCCTTCAAGGTTTCTCGCATCATAATAAGCTCTGAAAGCAACACACACGTTACTTACCCTCCGAGCACCTATGCTGTTAATTATAAGAAATGGATTTTAGTCAAACCTTGCAAGCTGAAAAATAACAAATACTTATGACAAGATCATTTATATTGTGTTAGTTTCCAATATTCATGCTGATAAAAATTCTCACAAGGATTTATGGGCAATGGGTTCTCATTTATATCTTCTGGTTTACACGATTTCATAAAAGCTCAACTTTAAGTTACTTAACTTCCAATTAGATAGGTTAGGAAAAAAAGAAGCAGAAACTAACAATTATGGGAAAGACCAAATGAATGTTAGTACCTGGAACTACTACCCTTGAACTGGTGGACACTGGAATCAACTTTCTGATAATCAACATTCTGTTGTTCACTGTACATTTCGGAAAATAAAAAACCAGTAAAACCCATATCAAAATTTTCAAGGAAAAGATGATACAGACATGATCAAGAAAATAGAGAAAATAACCCTCACAGAGCAATGTTCATCTGGAGGAGAAGATTCTCAGAATCTTCAAAAAAGAGGGTCACCACTTCGTTCACGAAATTTGGATTGCTCTTATCCTGCAGTTTCTGAAGCTGCAAAAACTGATCATCCAAAACCCCCTATTTTCACACCCAAACAAGCAAACCCATCATCAAAAAGTTAATTAGAAAGACATCTCATAATTTAAAAAAAAGAAGAAGCAACTTTACGACAAAATCACAAAGACCCACATGAAAAAAATTCTCAAATCAGAATTATTTTCAGTGAAAAAACTAACCTCGCAGTACAAAGATGTCAAGAAATCGACATATTGTCTCTGCAACTGATTGATAATATCCATGGTTGCCTGGTGTCTGCTCAATAACTCTTCTTACCTTTTACTCCTTTGCCAAATAGTGGGGTTTACCTTTACCCCATGTATTTATATTTGGTATACTGGTAAGGAATCATAAATCTGAAGACCCAAACAAAACGATATAAATGTGAATTCAAGTAACCGATAACTCGGAAGCCAGTAATAATCAGGTTAACAAAATAAACTATTAAAGTATTCAAAAATTTCTGTTCTACCATTTTATGACTTATGCTGTATGGGTCAGTCTCCAAAGTCCAAACAGAATCTCGCATCTGTACCTTCCCATAATTTTAACTGGGGTCACTCTCACCATTTTTTTTTTTTTTTTTTTATTTGTTGACAAAATGGAGAACTTTGACCTTCTGATCGAAATTTCATTCTTTTATTAATATCTATTTACAAAATTATACTCATAGGTTAATGAGAAGAGGCCAGTGTGGGTCTGCAATAATTTTTTTTGCTAATTGGGTCGGCAATATTGGTGTGTAAAAGTTATACAAAATATAAAATGTAGAACTATATTAATTGCAAATAATTTATCTATCAATCTCATAATTCATCTATCTATCCACACTATAAAAGGAGCCCGGTGAAGAGAGTTTATACTTGGTAGAATCATGCAAGTGATTAAAAAATAACTTATTTACTACTCCATCATTTGACTTCATATATTTTAGGGCTCACAACTCTAATTTGTTCCAAATCTATAAGAAATCATTTAATTAATAATTATCTAAGTATTTAAATATTAAAGTTGATTTTTCTTATAAAAGAACAAAAAAAGAGCACACACTTATAAGGTGTATACCATATAGATTAGTAACATTTAATTTTAAAGCAAGACAATAATTCATTTTTTTATGAAGGACTCCTATAACACAATATAAAAGGAAATGATTAGAATAGTAAAAAATATAAGTATCTACAATAAATTTTAATATGCCTGAAAAGTTAAGGGTGCTTTATTAGGTGAATTCATTATTTGTCATTATAATAACAAAATACATGATACGATAAGATTATAAGGTTAATCAATTATATTACATATTTTTTAAAAAAAAATTTATCATTAATCTTATCCAACTAATTGTCAATAAAAAATTTATACATAAAATCACAATACATATCATTTCCCCACACTAAAGTCATGGCAAGTATAACGGGAGAAAACGCACAAGAGATCGACAATCCCACTAACAAATATCTATTTACAATTTTGTGTTCAAGGGTTAGTGCAAGCCTGCAAACATAGTGATATAAATATGGGAAAAACTTATGATTAAATAATTGTTATAAAATATATATATATATATATATATATATATATATATATAATGTATATGACTTTAATTGGTTACAATAATCGGACCCACCTATATAAAGTGAATCATCAATTAATTAAATTTTGACACATCATTTTATAAACTAATTTTTATAAGAATTTTTACAAGTATAACAGGACTCAACTTATATTACTACAAAAATATGTCAAATTTTTGTTACAAGTGAAATATACACATCAATCAGTTATTCAAGTCTACTCGCAACAAAAAAAATACAAACATATTTTTATCCCAGCATGTAAAAAAGCTACATAATCTATATAATGTCTTATGGACTAATCACGGAGGCATTGGCCTCTTAAACCCTGTATATAGATTTAATCATTTAATACAAATTTACATACCATCTAAACGATAATCATTTACACAAAGAATAACCATTAATTACTCAAACCTCATTTCAATTTTGTTCTTTCATTATATATATACTTTTCTCTTTTTCTTTAGAGCATGGAGAATGCTTGCATGCAAAGCTAGATACGAAGTTTGATGGAGTTTAATCCAAATCAAATTCTGCCAAGATTTTCAAACTCATCCTTTGACCCAATTCTACACCCTAAATGAATTCATGAATAATTTCCATTTACAAAATGTACATGAGAGAGATGGGAAGCTTTGGATCACACAACTAGGCTGATTGTTCCACTTGTTTGAACTAATTTTCAACATCATCTTGATTGCAAATCAGTTTGTAGATGCCATGCATCCAGTAATTAATTTTCTCAAGAAAGCAGGGGCACATCAACCTGTAACAAGAAACAGCCCCTGGTGAATATACTTGTATTGATTAAATTGGTGCCGATTAAATATGGAAAGCTCGAAAGATATTTACCTACATCAGTGATTTCAAGTTTTTACCTTCTTTGGAGGAATCAAACAAGCCACCCATCACGCAATCAATGTCATTACTGTCGACGTCATCAGTTAAAACTTCAGTTGATTTGTATCCATCAAATTCCAACAGCTTACAGTAACCCTCCCGAAAATACAGCCCCATATCTTCTGTCTGCTTTTCACTTGAAGGGGTAGCAAGTGGCTTTTCTTGCTTATTTGTAGGAATATTCACTGCTGCATGAAAGACAATCATCAGTTAACAATAGCAACTTGCTAATGTTATTCGAGTTAGAAGAATATATTCAGCCTGTCAAAAAAGTAAGAATGTGGGCTGATGGAAGTATTTCAGTACAACTTGTGTCTTACCTCCATCTGAGCTTTCAGTGGAGTTAATCGATGCAGGCTTTAAATGACAGATTACAGTTTCAGCAGTGACGTTGTCTCCAGCTTGTTGAGGGTTCAAAGATGATGAATTACGGTATCTTCTTCCAGAAATCCCCCTGCACAAAACAACCATGCAAGCAATCCATGTCGGAGGAAGACAAGGAATCACATGGACATATGAACATGCAGATATATAGGTAAACCAAGTATCAATAAAAACAATTTTGTTTTACAAGTTAAAATAGAAATAACTAAACACAAAAAATCTGTAGAGATCATACTGAAGCATTTAAGTCTCCAAGCAGGAAGACACGTCCCAAAGTTTTGCTACAACGACATACTAAGGAAGGCTTGTAATCTCCTCATGAAGCACATCAAAACCATATATTAGAAAAGAAAAAACATTGTAAAAGGGCCAGCTGTCAAATTCTAACACCCGATTTCATATTCAACTCAATTAGAAGATGTACCCTGAAACTCTTTTAGAAAATTCTAAATCAATTGCAAGTGTTCTCGCTCTTGCCTCCAAATTGTGAAAGATCAAAGTTGTACACCGATTATTAAAACATCTGCCAAAAATAATTAGCCACCGACTTTCCACCAACATCCAAAGCCATCAACATAATCTAACACTCCGCTAATTGAAATTCATCAGAATTCATAATGAAGAAGTTAAGAAATATATGGGAAAATAACAAAAAACAGAAATGTCTGAAATGGAAAACAATAAACATTTAGCAGAGGTCCATAAAATGATCATCACCTGCCATCCCGTCCCAGATTGTGTGTTATGAATGTGCTCAAAAACAGGCAATAGATCCTTTCTTTTTACCTCCACTACCTGACACAAAGCCTTCTCAATTTCAAACTCCCCATACGCATGGCCTTCCACTATTTCAGGACTCATAACATAGAAATGGATCTACAGAAATGACGAAATGAATCAAAACCAAAATAGAGCAAAACAGGAGAGAATCTCAAACACTAAAAAGGTATACCTTAGATTTCTGCCATATTGGTAACCTCCTAGAGTTTATCTGCACCTCAGCATTGGATAGGAACCGGTGGGATCCTCAAAAGGTTTTACTAAATCACTTTTCACCGACTTTTTCTCCCCAACGCTATCATCTGTTCTATAATTGTCAACCACTTCAGCAATTTCTTGCCCATCAGAGGTAGTCAGCAAAATACATTCCTCTCTTTCTGGAGAGTCTAGTCTCCGACATACGTCCCACCATTGAACAGGTTCAACTTTTATCCTTAAATCCTCATCTTGTGAGTGTACATATGATCCTCGTCGAGTTTTTGGACCAACTTCATTGGGTTCAATCCTTATCGATGCCAGAAGTTCATGTTGGATCACATAGCCAGACGGAGTATAAACTAACATGTGTTCCAAGGAGTTTTTCCTTCGGTAAGCATCCTGAAAACTGAGAGGCATGGAATTGTGAAAAACAGCAGCAATTGCACCAGACGGCACAGAAACCTTTCTCCCTCCAGAAGAACCACCATTGCTAATTGAGTTAAGAAGTCCTGAGTTATTATTTTTTATCCTGCTCACTACAGATAGTGTGAGAGGACGAGGAGGAGAAGTCGGAGAAGTTTGCTGGTTCATGATGGAAGATGAAGTAGACCACCAAGGTAGAGACGGATCTGGAGTCAGGGAAGGATATTCACCAAGAGAATTGAGAGTTTGAAAGCCAGCTTCACCGCCAAAGGGGGATAGGACAAAAATATGGCAAGTTCCTTTGGACGAAATAATTGAAATCCACCGACTATTATGACTAAAGAGATGTCTTGGATGATCTGTAAAGTAGAACACATGAAAGAGAGGAAGGAAGCCATAAACATTAGCAATTGGGAGGGGATGATTAAAGTGAAAAAATATTGTCAACAAGATGGGGAGCACTAACAGCTGTTGTAATTCCGCGATACAGCTTGTAAAGATGCACATGAGAAGTACTCCATTGATAGCTTCGATTGTTAGATCCACTGCATGTGCGAGAAGGCATGATACGGAAAATATTAATATTGTTTCCATGTACCGAGGTAGTAACCAGAAGGGTGCCACTTGGATCAAAACATAATGCAGATATTGGGCTTAGATGAGCTCTAAACTGTGATATAACAGCTCCAGATACAACATCACTAACAACAACCTACATCAACCATCAAAATCAGATGACTCTGACATGGGCCAAATGCTGTGGTTTTCAACTGAGGCATGAAACAAAATTATCTACAATCTCTCACAATTTAAGCACTCATATAGTTAACTTCTTTTTCACCTAGTTAAGCCTCCCACTTCATTACCTTTTTCAGCTCAGGGTTTTTGGACCAAATATTAAACAGGGAAAGAAACTGCAGGACCTTGGTCTTGGCAACATATCACTGCTCTTTTCCTTATTTTTTTGTTTTTTGTTTGTAATAACTGATAAGCTAAGTAGAATTGAACTGTCTTCCCAGATTGTAGTTTTAAATTTTTAGCTGAAATTTGTGAGAGATATTCATTTGACTTCCTAAAGTAGTATTTTTATTTTAAAACAGGAAGGCGTTTCACAGTATCTACTGTATCAACTCAGCAGTGAGTACCAGCTACCAAACACCGAAAGCAAAGGAGTATCAGGGTTCTCCTTCCATTTTCAGAATTAAAATTTTCTAAAGAGAATGCAGAACTAACATTCTTGAGAACCATAATATTTGGTCACTTGAATGCCTAATCATTCAAAGAAAATGATTAAATTTTAATGACATTGTGCATAAGTATAAATGTGTTATGTGCATATAACTAACCATCCCTCCATTATCTGTTTCTGATGCTGCAAGCCTAGCTCTCCAGCCTGAATTGGAAGGTATAGGCAAATTTAAACCATCTGGAAACAGCTCTGGGCAGTATCTAGAAATAGTTTTGTATCCCATATCACCCAGGTTAACTATCCCAGAAGCTAACTGTTTGCTGGACTCCACCGCATAACGAGCCATCAAAGTACCATTGCCAGGTGATGCGGATGGGCTAATACCAGTAGGAGTGAGATTGTTTGGGCTTAATCTCCCTGTGTTCAACACAAGTGGGTTGTCTGAAGCATAAGCTAACCACCTCGGTCCTACTGCCAGAGGACCGTACCAGTATTGACTCCAACTGTTCCTTGCCCTCCAAACTGTGGAACATGATACGTCGGAACACTGAATTTTATCTCGAGAGTAAGTGCATCAATGCAATGTATCTACCAAAGACAAAAGAAAACAATCAAGTTCCAGGTCCCACCACATTGTATGAAATGAATGGCAAATTATATTTCATATATAAAAACAGGGTAGTCTCACTAAAAAGTATCAATGCTAGGTCATTACAACCACCGGTGCATCCATAGGGTATCAAGTTATTATAAACTTGAGAAGGATTTACAACTTTAATTTGATTTCAGGGCAGAACTCAATTGATCATGCATAACTTGTTTAAGTTTAGATATTTTGGTAAATTTAACATTGCTCGCCATAGAATTGACTTTTGAGTAATGGCTTATAGGTCTTATCATATGTCTTCCATTTTCACCTATCTGGGTCATAATATATAATTACAGCCGGCAAAAAACAAGTTCTACTTAAATTTGACAAGTTTTCAAATGGGGAGTCAAGTCTAATTACATTATATTTAAGACACAAGCGCTTATATAGCCATGTATTTGTCTTAATTATATAGATTTTTTTCCCTTGTATGTCTAACCATTGCATGATGCAATTCCAACTTTAATTTGCTGCGTATGAGATGCAGCAATGCTTTCTGGACTATCTTTCATCTTCTACTTCAACGTGCTTAATATTCAGCACTTTCATTCAAAGCCTTTAATTTACAAGACCTGACAACCTTAGATCACTCATCTGCTGACCACTCTGTCATGGCAAACAAAAGAGGGCAATTATGGTTTACTCGCATTCTTTTCTTGTAACTTTTTTAAACATAAGATCCCGGATTTCCTATTTTTATTACCTGAATAAAATAAGCTCCACTATCCGTATCTACAAAATCAACCAATCACCCTCAGGAGATGTACTAATCAGTACATTAGATCAGTTTAGGTGTTGTAGATTGTAAAGAATATTCATTGAAATGTTTCCAATATCGGCTACGTAAATAGAAAGTACTCCATCCATTCTAAAATTAGAGATACAATTTGACTTTTGAGGTCAAACGACGGCATATTAAACCTCAAATTGATGTGAATTTATTTAATTTTAGTTAATACAATTATTATAATTGTATAGTATATAACAAAAACTATTACTCACAAAATTTATTTCATTCTAAATTTTTATGAGTCGTACCAATTTTAAAGTTTAATATGCCGTCATTTGACCTCAAAAGTCAAATTGTATCTCTAATTTTGGAACGGTGGGAGTACTTGTTAGTTCTTCCTATTCTACCTATGTATTACCAAAGGAAAATAAGACAAGGTAGAATAGGGAAAAAATTGTCCAAAATTCCAAATCCATATTTAGACTTCCAGACGATCCTTTTCCACTCTACCTTGCATCCTCTCAGAAGAAAAAGTAAACAGAAAAAAATAGGAAGAAGAAGTCATCTATGGAATAGTTACTACTCTTTATTAGTTCTGGACCAGGAAAAAAATCAGTCCGTAAAGTCAACATATACCAAAAACTGAAAGTGCACAATGATATTCATGATCTTTACATAGATGATATTTGTTTTTTTACTGCAACTTAAAAAGAGTATGTTAAGACATAATGAATTATGCAGTTCACATCTCAAGTTTGTCTAAGATAATTGGAGCTTACTAGCGTATCAAGACCCACAGCTATTATCAACGCACTACATCTAACCATAAACACAGCCGACCTGAACCTGAGAACCTGAACATAACAGTTAGATATGATGGAGTAAAACTGAACAGTAGTAGGAGAGTTGTGAGAGTTCCTGATTGAGATTCCAAGGTACCATCACTGATTGTCCCACCACCACCACTCAACTGTCTACGATTTTGACCCATGCTCGACTTGTCATCTTCATCCCCTGCAACAACCAACAATAAAGGATGCAACGATCTGAATCCTTCCTGACCATCAGACTTTCCAGGAATTGGAAGCATCTGTAAGAATGTAACTGGACCATCACGCTTTGAAACCAATTCACTGAAATTAGAGGTGTCGTCAACATCAATGACTTGAAATCCATTCTGATAACCAAATAAGAGAACATGCTTGAAAGTAACTGCACCAAGCTCCAATTTGTCAAAGCCAGCCCAGGTTACCTGTACACAAACAGAAGTTAAGAGCCGGAACCTGGTGCATGTGATGTAATAAATGTGAAAACAGGAATAATGAATAAATTGAAGAATCAACGGTGGCGAAATATGATTTGTTTTTTATAAAAAAAAAAAAGAAGCTGAATCATTGATAGGAGCTGCTAAGTATATAAAAAGGCTGAATTCTATATCAAATAGACATGTTTACACAAGCATTACTGCAGAACATCCTGTTGATCAATTTGAAGCAGAGACTTCAAAGGTTAGTTCCACAATTCCAATCTACTTTAATGGTCATTTGCAGAAAAAATTAGCATTTGGAAACAATTCTTTAACAAGTACGAAATTCCAAAAGCAAATTCTACTCGAGCTTCTATCCTATGAAAATGAGAGTCTACTCTCTTTCTTGCATGCTTCATATAGATGCTACATAACTAATACCAAATATATAAGAAAGCTGAACGCAACTAAAGAAACCAGATATACCACTTCTCTCCACCTTCCTTCAATTGAAATGAAAACTCTACCTGTCAATCGTTTGTATAGAAATTCTATGTAAATATCTAGAAGTAGGTGACATTTCTAAATTCTAAGGTAATTAATGCTGCTTTAACTGAGATTTCCAGGAAGAACAACAACAGCATAGTGCAGCAGAAGTCAACATGCAAGTAAAAGTTGACATTTTTGGTTGGGAAATGTTATGAGAATCAATTCGTCACATTCAATCCTTCCATTTAACAAGTTGTGACTTTTTGTGTAATTGTACATCCTTCAGAAGGCTATCCGAAAAAACAAAACTATATTCTCTTGGATGTGTGCATTCAATTCTATTAGCAATTCATTTGAAACAGTAAAAGAAGGTAAGAGTTTTGTTTATTTGTCAAACAAAGGAGGTCCTATGAGAAATAATGTTGGCAATAGGTTTATAAATTATGGTACAACGTAGAGACTTCATGTTCCATACAACAGGTTCAAAGTTCAAAAACAATTCAAAAAAAGTCAAATGAACAAGGATAACAAGAAAGGGAAATATTATGCTGTTTATCTAGAAATGAAATGGTAAGCTGATAAAAGTTGCCTTCCCCTATAAGTTGCAGTAGTTAATATGATTACTTAACATTCTGCTTTAAAAAGTAGTTTGGTTGCCTTTGCGACCAAATTACATTGAGATTAGGTTCTCTGCTTGCTTTAAAAAGTAGTTAGGTTGTCTTTGCAACCAAATTACATTGTGATTAGGTTTTCTGCTCGTCTGTTAGGTCTATAAATTGTAAAGATTTCTATTGCAATTCATTAAAATGATAAAGATTGCTCTGTTCTTATTGAGGCTTCTCCACTGAAGATAGAAAGCAACCCTAATTATCATTGTTATCATTTATCAGTCATCCTCCATCATATCAAAACAAACCATTAGACAATCAAATTCTTCAAGGAAATTTCTACTTAAATCAACAAAATAATAAATATTAGTGCACACTAACTTGAACTTTTTTTTATTTAAAACAAAAACAAACAAACAACAACAACAATTCTAGTTAAAAATCAATTAAATATAACAACACGGAGCAAAATGAAAGGTAAAAACAGAATGAAGGAACTAAAAGCAATACCTGATCTTTGCGCTCATCGCCGGATGAGGAAATAGAAGCGGCCACAGAAGTACCGGCGTAGCGGCCGACGGTGCTCGCATTAGTGGATACAGTCTTGAGACAAGACGATATGATCTTCAGCGAATTAGGCAATAATCCACTATTTTTCCCTTTTCCTTTCTTCATCCTTCCCTAAACCACCACCCCGCTACTTGTTAAAACCACCACCGACTCACCGGAGAATACCAGACCACCACCGCCTCTGCCTCTGACGCCAAAGCCGACGACCTTACACGATCATCCGATAAGATACAAAATCCGATCGAACTCCAAGACAAAGCAAATTAACAGTACGTTTTTTTTCTCGATGTTCAAGTATAAAAAGCAAAGAGGTAAGTAGTTTGACTTGGAGATTGTTTATTCATGTGTCTCTAATTTATGTTCCATCTTCACTCATCTCACTCTATGTTTAGAATGTTTGAGGTTCAAGTTAAAAAAAAAAAATCTGAATAAATAAATTTTCATTGAATTGAAAGGTTGGAAAGAGAAAATGGAGGACAAATGTTGGGAGCTTTTAGGAGTTGAGATCGCCCATTTTTCTGGTCTCGGGAATTATCTTGTATATACTCCCTCCTCGAATTCAAGTTTAAATGAGTCACAAAATTTCACAAGTTGGTCAAACAAAGTCATTTCTCACTATTCTCCTTTGATAATGACTTATTTGAGTACTTATAAGTTAAATTTTAAGTCAAAAAAATAAGTAAGAATTTGTAACTCATTTTAAAATAAATTAGTTTGACCAAATATAATATCTATTTTGCTCTTCTTCTATTTTACATCTCTTTTTATTAATGTTTTTTTTAATAATATTTACATTTGATTTTAACTTATAAGTCATTATATGTTCTAATAACTTCATAACTTATTCTAACTTAATTTCGAACTTATAAATCAAATTGATGCAGACGATTTTAATTATAAATCGCAACTTATAAATCAATTTATATTTTAACTTTAAGTTATTTTAAAATAAGTCGTTGCCGAATGGGCTCATAGTATTTTGTTTTCAAACTTATTTTAAATTTGTTTCAAATTTATTATTTTGATTAGTCTAATATTTAACATTATAAATTAATTAAAATGTGTTATCAATTAGTACTCCTCCCATAAAAATCTTTATTACTATTTTAAGTAGTGTCAAGTTAAATATTTACTTACCTTAAATAATTTTTTTATATAATAATTTTTCATAATATCTTTAGTATTAATTATCATATTTCTACTCTCTCTCTCTCTCTCTCTCTATATATATATATATATATATATATATATATATATATAATTTAAGTTTATAATTATAATTTCATACTCATGTAACTTCAACTAAATTAAAAGATTATTAAATTTAGGGAGATCATGATGCAATAAGAGTATTAACAACAGTTTTTCTAATTAGCTCTCTATCCGCAATTTTGAAGAATATACATCAATAAATTATTATCCAACAATTTTCTTATCTTTATTTGACTCTCTATTTTAATCCATATATAGATTTTTACTCCCCGATGTGAGAGAATCAAAATATCGTTCTCTATATATACAAAATGATATTTCATGTGACGCCCCCAAAACAGGTATACATCACCCATTTTGAGTCGCTAAATACATGGTACAAAATACAAATAAAAACTTAATTATACAACTGTCGTGTAAAATACGACAAAACATATGCTGTGAGTTTTAATACAAATATTGTCATCTAGACAATATCCACACTCAATGGAGTCCTCATTACATTTATTTTCACACTATTTAACAGAATATTGAGGACTACTAATGCTATCATCTGGACCGTCACTCCGTTTCCCGACTCGTCCCAGCTATATTCTCATTTCCTGAAGAGAACGGTAAAGGAAATGGTGAGCTCAACTAACCCAGTAAGAAATATTATGACTATGACAATGCAGAATAAATTATCAATAGTCTTCAACAATGTTAAACTGATAAAATACAATAGACATCAAGTTTAACTGCAGCGGAATAAGCAATCCATTAGAAAAGTCAAGTAGAGAATAAAATCTACTATCTTATAGGATTTAAAAAGTTTTCATCAATCTTTATCGCTGAGACTCAGCTTAATAAATAAATCACATCATCGAATCATCTCTGCATTACGGGCCAAGGATATTCATTAAATCATCAATGGTCATGACTATACCGAATAATCCCTGGTCATAATCATAACAAGTCCATCTCTACACGTAAGCCAAAGATATACAACAATAAAACCAATAATCAACAATTCATCTTTGCAAGTAAGCCAAAGATATACAATTCAATAATCAACAGTCTATCTTTGCACGTAAGCCAAAGATAACTTTCATCGCCATATAAGCATGAGGATGATGACAATGATATAAGCATTAATCAAACGAAAATAAGGATAAATATTAAAGACTTTAAATTTATCCAAATATTATACATCACTTAAATAACTCATAATCTAATATTTTTAATATTATAACAATATTTTAATCACTTTTTAAACTTATAAACAATTTTTTTTTAATTGTTTACACTTTACCACATAATGCATTTAATCATTCAAAAATGCCATACTCATAAGATTTCATCACCAATGATCAAATCCCTCGTCAAAAATCTGCATATACCTTATATAGGATTTTCAAGCCATAAAATCCTATTTTCCAACTTAGTTACTTCACATAACATATTTAACTTATATGTTCGTAACTAAACTATTTTTATGAAAAATACCAAATCAGTCCCAAAATATTTCTTTTCTGGGATTTAGCAGAATATAGTCTCATAATGAACATATATTTTTCTCGAAAAATTTTAAAATTCATTTACTATTTTTCAAAAATTAATTTCTAATTAATTCATTAAGAAATTAGCTACCTCAAGGTTAACTCCAGAAATTCCCAAATCTTGGCAGGATCTTACACATGTTAATGTGAGCTTCCAGTTTAAATTTCATGGTCATCGGAGTTATAGAACTCCGGTTATAGCATTTTCTGTTAGAAAAATTAAATATTGAAATGGTCATAACTTGCTCATTTTAAGTCGGAATGAGCTCATTTTTGGACAGGAGGTACCTTATACCGTATACTTTCATGTCCCAAAAGGCCGAAATTTTTCTCACAAATTAAGTGGCCGAAAAAGCCCTTACAAAATTATGGGCAGTAGCTTTTTGCTATTTTCCAGCTTTTGACTCCTTTGCTAAAAATAGTCCACACAAAAATCTACAACATCTTTTCTAGTGATTCCACTTGGATAAGTTAGTAAACTCATAGATATAACTCTAGGACTTGACCACATTCAAAAATTCGAAATATAATAGGAGATATGGTCAATTAAATTTCATGTTCCATTTTCACCAAAATCTGATTTTTCAACTCTTTGTGATTTCTAAGAAACTTTCATGTTTTCACATAATATTCAACATAACTTATCATAACACTTACTAATACTACATATACCCATGGTTTTCATCAATCCATTGCTTTTATTATGACTTTCTCCATAATCCACGTAAACAGATCATTTCCACAATTTAATAAGGAATGAATACAAACGATCAATCACCATGCATGTTGTGACGCCCCCAAAATAGGTATATATCACCCATTCTGAGTTGTCAATACATGGTACAGAAACAACTACAACTTTATTATTACAACAGTAAAACTGTGAGTTTGAATACAAATATTATCTTCTGACAATATTTATACTCAAATAAATCCTCATCACATTTATTGATACATTATTTTACAAAATGGTGAGGACTACTAAACAACTCTCTAGAACCTTCATTCCATAATTCTCACTCGTACTCGCTTTCGTATATTTTAGCCTCCGAGAAAAAAAAATGGAACAAAAGGAAAAGGGTGAGCTCAACTAGCCCAAAGAAGAATATTATGACTAAGATAATATACAACAAATTATCGTTAGTCTTCACAGGAAAAAATCTAATAGAATACAATAGACAACAAGTTTTAAATCAATATTCGCAATGGAAATAATAATTCATTAAAAGAGTTAAGTAGAGAATGCAAACTACTATCTTCTATGTATGAATTTAAAAGTTCATCGCTCTATCTTTTATCCCCTCAGAACATCAATCAATATATATCCGAATCAAATATTCATTTTTGCACTACTGTGCCAAAGATATTCATCACTTGGTCATGTTCATCTAAACACCTGCTTTATCTTTGCACTACGGACCAAAGTTATTTATCGAAATCATTCATCTTTGCACTACAGCCAAAGATATTCAATAATATCATCATTTAAGACCAAGATGATGAAAATATTTTTAAAAAACGAATCCAAAGGAAACAAAATGACAAGAATTAAGGATTAAGGATTCGTACTTTGTTTTATCCATGTCCAAAAATACCTCAAAATAATCATAGTGGTGTAAAATTCAAGAATGATCAAAACATGGATACAATCAAAGCTAGTATCCGAATAGATATTTTGACTTTAAAAGGAAAATTTTCATTTTTCGATGAATAGTCTTGCCAGATAAGTGAATAAGATCAGATATCGTGAATAAAGTCTTATATCGTGAATAAGAACTCCACACTAAAAGTTCCAAATTTGATTAAAAGTTCAGATCAATACTTGACAGATAATGATATTAGAATAAATAATATTATTAAAAAATAATATCCCTTACCTCGAAAGATCAAGATTTCTAATTTGAAACACCTGGATATAGGCTATGACTTGAACTTGCAACTCAGATAAAGCAATACTCAAAATATACTCAAAATACTCACAAGAATACGCTTTCGATAATATAGAGAGAAAACTTCAGTTTACGGTGTAATTTTTAATTCTAACCTAAGCACCCTATTTATAGAAAATGCTTTAGAACACCAAAGCGAAAAATTTAATATAATATTAATATATAAATTAAATTTTCCTACGCCAACCTTCCAAGAACTGAATTCACTCATTCAACACACATGTGTAACACACCATAATGAAAAAAACGTTTTTGTTATTTAAAATATTTTAAACTTCCAAAATCAATTATTTTTGAGCTTGAACTTCAATAATTCACAATAAATAGCCTTTTGTCGTAAAACTTCAAACTCATGCGATTTTTTATAGGAAATTAAATTTTCTACAACTTTACGTAAGAAAGTTTTTCCAAATTCCAAACAAAATTGACCAAAATCTACAAACGAAGCGATTTTACGGATATAATCAAATTTCGACCAAGAAATGGTGTTCAATTAAATACATAAAACATGCTTTAAATATTTTTGGTAACAAAAATACTCCTCCTCCACATATACTCATATATCCCATTTCATAGTAAAATATCATCATTATTATATTATTAAAATATAATAATATATTTAAATAATTATTATATCAAAATAAAATAAAATTTCAATTTTCAACAATTGTCGATTAAAAATTTTCTCCATATATATCCATATAAAATTAATATTTTCCTCATCATGTGAATCAATAATTAATTATTCACAAATAATATTACGTAATCACAATATTGATGACCAGGCGCCCCTCAGGAAAGAGGGGGCTTTCAATAAGAATTTTTCCTTATCTTGCGCAATTAGGTGACCAAACCTCTCCTTGATGTAACTTTCTAGACATTGCCAATAATGTTATCTAATAATATTATTCGGATAATATGAATTATTGTTTCGATAATGAAAATACCGTGTAATGACAATTATTGAAACGACAAACAATATAAAATATCAACGCAACAATTATTAAATCAATAAAATCTTTGAATATAATTCATCGTAACCATTATTGAGTAGTGCCTTCGTAAGAATCAATAATTGGTGCAATCTACCGTATCTTCGTGTTTTAACCACCGAGTATTTTTTAATAAAGATTAATCTGTAATAACTACTACTGCCTGTTATTTTTAAACAACTTATATTTGTCGTTTTTTTCATCCAATCACTTTCCGTTATGGGCCCACAAAAAGATCGCTACATTGCATGCGAATATTCCCGACAAAGAAGAATATTCCACGACCAAACGAATATTCCCCAAATAACAATGAATATTTTATAACCACTTGCTTATTTTGAAATATTTACGTATTTTACCCATAACTATCCACATTAATCAAATCAACCCTTACTATTTCAAAATAATAAATAGAGAAAATTAAATTTCATTAATAATAAGTTGGGGTCTTACACATGTGGTAATCCACATAGACAGGTTATTCCAACAGAATAATAAAGAATGGAATAACAGAATGATTCACCATGCATGCGATAGAGATCAAGACAGAAAAGTTATTCCTAACGTAATAATAAAGAATCGGAACCAGTCAGGCGTAATCAAGACCGGCATGATATTCCAAATGTAATATTAAAGAATCGAAACCAGTCGGTAAATTACCGCAAGGTGATATTCAAATGTAATAATAAATAATGGAACTAGGTTCTAAGTAAGCCTAACGCACGACGCATACGTGATATTCCGCTGAGAATAATAAATAATGGAACCGGTCCGTGAAAATGCATGCATGTGATATTCCGACGCGGATAATAAAGAACGAAATAATAGAAAATTTTCACCATGTATGCATTACTTTGCATATACAGGTTATTCCAACATAATAATAAAGAATGGAATAACAGAAGAATTTTACCATGTATGCGGTACTTCGCATAGACAGGTTATTCCAACTGAATAATAAGAAATAGAATAACAATAGCTCTCTTCATGAATATTAAAGAAATAATACCCCTTACAGGTACAACAAATAATATCCCTTACCTTAGAATAAAGTTGGATACTGGAGTAGAGAGGTAGCAGACTTCTCTTCTTCTTTCTCTCTATAATTTCTCTCTATAATAAATGCTCTATAGCTTTAGTGAATTTGTGAGAAATGAAGAAAGAATGAGCTTCTATTTATAGGAAAATATAGTTTCGATAATTGCACATTTTGGGGCTCGAAATATTACAGTACAATACCTTCAACTTTTCTTTAATTTTTAATTCAGTCGTCCAAGTATTATCAAACTTGCACCACCCCCCCTAATAGTAAATCATATGAATCAATAGTAAATAATGTGACTCAATAGTTCTAAACATGTGAAAAATTAATTACAGTATAGTACTTCCATCTATATCTCCATTTTTAACTTAGTCAATTTTGCACCAACTCCCCTAATAGTAAGTGAATGTGACTCAATAGTAACTCATAAATAGTAATTCATGAATAGTAACTCGTGAATAGTAACTCGTGAATAATACTCTGACACGAAAAGTGCCCTGAATACCCGATTGAACAATATAATATCCAGACATCAATTATTATCGAAATAAATATCGATTTCTACTAACACAAATAATTCCAACACAATGGAACTATCAAATTCATCTTTAATCAACACGAACTTATTCATCATTAATATTATAACTCACAATATTTAACAATCAGGTCGTTCCCAGGAAAGAGGGGGCTTTCTAATAAGGATTTCTCCTTATTGGCGCGCAATTAGGTGACCAAACCTCTCCTTGACAGAATTTCTAGACATTGTAAATATTGCAATTTAATAATATGAATTGTAAGACCCCAACTTATTATTAATGAAATTTAATTTTCTCTATTTATTATTTTGAAATAGTAAGGGTTGATTTGATTAATGTGGATAATTATGGGTAAAATACGTAAATATTTCAAAATAAGCAAGTGGTTATAAAATATTCATTGTTGTCGGGGAATATTCATTTGGTCGTGGAATATTCTTGCTGTCGGGGAATATTCGTATGACGGCGCAGTCTTTTGTGGGCCCTATAACGAAAAGCGTTTAGATGAAGAAAATGACAAATATAAGTTGTTTAAAAATAATCATGTAGTTATTACTCAATTATCTTTGTTAAAAATACTTTCGGTGGTTAAAACACGAGAAGATACCAGTATTGCACCAATTATTGATTCTTACGAAAGCACTACTCAATAATGGTTACAGTAATTACTGTTCAGTATTTTATTGATTAAATAATTGCTACGTTGATATTTTATATTCTTTGTCGTTTCAATAATTGTCATTACACAAGATTTTTCATTATCGAAGCAATAATTCATATTATCTCAATAATATTATTAGATAACATTATTGGCAATGTCTAGAAAGTTACATCTAAGGAGAGGTTTGGTCACCTAATTGCGGCCAAAGAAGGAGAAATTCTTATTGAAAGCCCCTCTTCCTGGAACCTGCTTCGTTGTCAATATTGTGATTCTCAGTAATATTATTTGTGAATAATTAATTATTGATTCATATGATGAGGAAAATATTAATTTTATATGGATATAGATGGAGAAAATTTTAATGTGACAATTGTTGAAAATTGAAAATTTATTATTTTTGATAAAATAATTATTTAAATATATTATTATATTTTAATAATATAATAATGATGATATTTTTACGATGAATGTGGGATATATGAGTATATGTGGAGGAGGAGCATTTTTGTTACCAAAAATATTTAAAGCATATTTTATGTGTTTGGTGGACCCATTTCTTGATCGAAATTTGATTATAGCACAGTAAAATCGCCTGCTTATGGATTTCTTGTTAATTTACATTTGGAATTTGGAAAAACTTTCTTACGTAAAGTTGTGGAAAATTGAATTTCCTATAAAAAGACACGAGTTTCAAATTTTCTTCTCGACAAAGGACTATTTATTGTGAATTATTGAAGTTTCAAGCTCAAATAATAATTGGTTTTTAGAAGTTTAAAATATTTTAAATAACAAAACGTTTTTTCATTTTTTGGTGTGTTACACATGTGTGTTGAATGAGCTGAATTCAGTTCTTGAAAGGTTAGGCGTAGGAAAATTTAATTTATATATTAATATTATATTAAATTTTCAAATTTTTTTCTAAAGCATTTTCCTATAAATAGGTGCTTAGGTTAAATTGAAAATTACACCGTAAATCAAGTTTTCTCTCTATATTATCGAGTGTATTCTTGTGAGTATTTTGAGTATTGCTATACTGATGCAAGTTCAAGTCATAGCTTATATCCTGTGTTTCAAATTTAAGTATCGATCTTTCAAGTAAGGGATATTATTTTTTTAATGATATTATTTATTCTAATATCATTATGTCAAGTATTGATCTCGAACTTTTAATCAAATTTGGAACTTTTAGTGTCTGGTTACTATTCACGTGATACCTAGACTATTCACGATATCTGATCTTATTCACGAATCTGACACTTGTGACGCCCCCAAAATTTGGTATATCGCCACCCATCTTGGGTCGCCACTTACATATATACATAAATTCAAATACAAACTTAATTATACATCCGTCGTGTAACATACGACAATACATAAAAGCGAGAGTTCAAATAGGAATATTGTCATTTAGACAATATCCATACTCAAGGAGTCCTCATTACATTTATTGTCACACTTTTTAATGTAATAGTAAGGACTACTAATGCTATCTTCTGGACCATCACTCTTTTCCCGACTCATCCCAACTATATTCTCATTTCACAAGAGAACGGTGAAAGAAAGGGGTGAGCTCAACTAGCCCAAAGAAGAAATATTATAACTAAGATAATGCGAATAAATTATCAATAGTCTTCAAATAATGTTAAACCGATAAAATACAATAGACAACCGGTTTAATCTGCAGCGGAATATCTGATCCATTAAAAGAGTCAAGTAGAAAATAAAGTCTACTATCTTTTAGGTTTTAAAAGGTTTTCATCAATTTTTATCATTAAGACTCAGCTTTAATGAATAAACCACAATATCTAATCATCCCCGTACTACTAGTCCAGGATTTTCATCAAATTATCAATGGTCATGACTATACCGAATCACCCCCGTCATAATCATACCAAAAACTATCCATCATCGCATTACGTGCCAATTGAGGACTTTTATCACATCATTTATAACAAGCCATGATTATACCGAATGATCCTCGGTCATAATCATACTAAGTTCATCTATGCACGTAAGCCAAAGATAACATAATATATCATGAGGATGATGACAATGACATAATAATTCAATAAAACAAGTTCAAGAATTATTTAATCCAGAATTATTAACGTCCAAATTGTCAACATGATCTTTGTTTTGTAGAGTAAAATTCAAGAATAATCGGAAGAATATTTCCATGAAAAGATATCGGATGAAACGCAAATATCAAAGATATTCTACTAATTTCATGGAGTATAGAAGTCAAAGTTTTAACCAAACCGGGTATAATAAAGAATGGAATAACAAAAGAAATCACCATGCATGCGGTGCTTGTGATGTATGCAAGTTATTCCAATAGAATAATAATAATCTAACCAAAGTCGTGTGAAATTCACACCCATGATGATGATCCAACGTAATAATAAATGTTTGAATAATAAACAATAGAACCCGTGTTCGATGGAAAACACACGCATGTGATATTCCAACGGTAATAATAAATGCGAATAATAAACAATGGAACTGTGTCCTGTAAAACACACGATAGGATATTCCAATGTAATAATAAAGAATGGAATAAAAGAAGAAGATCACCAAGTATAGGGGATTCACACAGATCTGAAGTTATTCCAATGTAATATATAAGTATGGAATAATATAAGGATTTCACCAAGATAGGGTATGCCACGTATACACAAGTTATGTATAGGGTATACCACTTTTTACAAAAGTTATTCCAATGTAATAATAATGAATGGAATAATGTGTTCTCTTCATGAATAAGAAAGAATAACAACCCTTATGGGTACAACAAATAATACCCTTACCCGTAAAAGACACTTTGGATATCAAAGTAGTGAAGTACTGTATCACTCTTCTTCTTTCTCTCTATAGATTTTCTCTCTATAGCTTCTCTCTATAATTTCTCTCTAGAGTTTCAAAATGAATTAAGTAAGAAAATAATGAAGGAATGAGCTTCTATTTATAGAAAAATAGAATGCATAGTAATTAATCCATGAACTCATCCGTAGTTGATTTACTTTTAATCCGACGGTCCATATTTAAAGCAAAATCTTTTAAATAAAATATAATATATTCTATTTATATAAAAAACATTTTACTATGCAAACACTATGCAACACTATGCAAAAAACACTACGCAAAATCACTATGCAACACTATGCATAATAAAATATAATATATTCTATTTATAGAATAACTTTAATAAAGTATTACATTTTTTATATAAAAGATGTTTCGCTTTTATTACGTTAATAATACGAATAAAACAAAACGTCCATTATCGCTTATAATAATTCATATTATTAATCGGCCAATAATGGAATCAAACCGAGTGACTTCTCACATAAGCATCAATAATCAATACCGCAGTGCTACTATGCAACCACACGTGATTCTTGTACTTTTACTAATGAGTAGTTCAACAAGATCAACGGTAAAACTTCCGCCGTTATTTCAATAAAATATTTTTTGTCGCTTTTCTCAATCCGACAATAATTACATTATGGGTCCACCAATGATTGAGTGTTATACGAATATTCCCTCGCTAAACCGAATATTCCCCACCAATCGAATATAATATAACCACTTGCATACTTTGCAAAAATTTTATAAATACTACCCACAACTATAATATTATCTCAAATTCACACCATAATATTAAAAATTATTTCGACAAAATTTAAATCTTTATTGATAAAATCTGGGTCTCACAAAAAGAGTCAAGTAGAAAATAAAGTCTACTATCTTTTAGGTTTTAAAAGGTTTTCATCAATTTTTATCACTAAGACTCAGCTTTAATGAATAAACCACAATATCTAATCATCCCTCGCACTCACTTGCCAAGGATTTTCATCAAATTATCAATGGTCATGACTATACCGAATCACCCCCGGTCATAATCATACCAAAACTATCCATCATCGCATTACAAAGCCACCGAGGACTTTTGTCACATCATTTATATCAAGCCATGATTATACCGAATGATCCCCATCATAATTATACTAAGTTCATCTATGCATCGTAAGCCAAAGATAACATAATATAACATGAGGATGATGACAATGACATAATAATTCAATAAAACAAGTTCACGAATTAATTTATTCGTGAACTAATAACGTCCAAATTGTCAACACGATATCGCTTTGTAGAGTAAAATTCAAGAATGCTCGTAAAAATATTTTCATTAAAAATATCGATGAAGCGCAAATATCAAGGATATTCCACTAAATTCATGGAGTATATAAGTCAAAATTTTAACCAACCGAGTATAATAAATAATGAAATAACAAAAGAAATCACCATACATGCGGTGCTTCATGATAGTATGAAGTTATTCCAATGTAATAATAAAAGCGGAACCGTGTCCCAGTAAACACACGCATGTGATATTCCAATAGAATAATATAGTATGTATAATAATAAAGATTTGTGTCCTGCAGAAAGCATGTGATGCATGATGTTCCAACTAATAATAAACTAATAGAAGAATGTCACCAAGTATAGGGGATTCCGATATACAAAAGTTATTCCAATGTAATAAATAAGAATTGAATAATATAAGATTTCACAAAGTATAGGTATTCATATATACAGTGTCATGTATAGGGTATGCCACTTTTTACAAAGTTATTCCAATGTAATAATAAAGAATGGAATAATGTAAGTTCTCTTCTTGAATAAAAAATAACACCCCTTACGAGTACAACAAATAATATTCCCTACCTTAAGAAATTTGAATATTGAAAAGTGAAGAAGAAAATACTTTTCTTCTTTCTCTATAGTTTTTCTCTCAGAGTTTCAAAGGAATTAAGTAAGAAATAATGAAGGAATGAGCTTTCTTTATAGAAAAACCGAGGGTGGCTCTTGGTCTTAACGAAGGGTCAAAATGACTCTTGGTAATATCAAGAGACAACTACTATTCATGAAGGGGTAATTAACCTCTTGGAACAATCAAGAGGCGCTTAACTCTTGGTAATATCAAGGGATAACTACTATTTGCGAAGAGGTAATTACTATCGACGAAGGTAATTACTATTGAAGAAGGTAATTACTATCGATGAAGGTAAATACTATTGATTTAAAGGTAATTACTATTCACAAAGGTAATTACTATTCACAAAGGTAATTACTATCGACGAAGGTAAATACTATATCGACGAAGGTAATTACTATTCACAAAGGTAATTACTATTCACAAAGGTAATTACTATCGACGAAGGTAAATACTATTGACGAAGGTAATTACTTATTCATAAAGGTAATTACTATTCACAAAGGTAATTACTATCGACGAAGGGACTCTTAGATGATGACATATGGGCCCCCATAAAATAATCAAACTTACCACAAACGCCTCATAATGTACTTTTATATACATCAAGGATTGAATAAATATTACCACAAATTATTTTATTTTTAATCAACACATATTTAATCTTTCAACAATTATTAATCATTTATAACTTGTCGCCTCAATTAATAATTTAATACTATAACATATTATACAAATGATATCGTGACAATAATTGAATCAATAATATAAGAGATATGATGCATCAATTATCGTCAGAAGAATAATCGAGCATAAATTGAGTGACTTCTCACGTAACCATCAATAATCAATATCGTGTGCTACTATACAACTACGCCAGACATCGCATTTTTTTACTACCGGGTAGTTCAACAGCTTTTACTGTAATAACACTCTGCCGTTATTTTTATAGAAAAATAATTTTGTCGCTTTTCTAACTACGACAATACTTTCGCCAGGGGTCCACTAATGATTGAGCCAGTCGTATGAAATATTCCCCGACAAAAAAAATATTCCTCACCAAACAAATATTTTATAACAACTTGCTTACTTTGCAAAATTTATAAATATTACCCACAACTATAACATTATATCAAATTTATTCAATAATATTCAAAAATAATATTTATAAAAAATTCATCTTTATTTATAAAAGTCGGGTCTCACAACCTCCCTTCTTATGAAATTTCGCCCGAAATTAGGGTACGACTGATATGATAAAGAGGTGAGGATACCTTGAATACCTTTATCGTTAAAAAATATTAAATTCATCTTCGCAATCCTACCAAAGATATTTATTAACAATTCATCTTTGCACTACAAAGCCAAAGATATACAACTCAGAAAACCAATAATGCCGAGACGCAGACTTAATAAGTTATCACGACCACTTAATTATCCATGACTATCGCCAAGGATATTCGTGTTTTCAATTACTTGATTATTATTATCTTAGAATAATCCTCATCATAATCATACCAAGTCCATCTATTCACGTAAGCCATGTATTTACTTTCAACACAATATAAGCATTTGAGGATAATGATATAAAGAATCAATCAAATGAGATAAAGGATAAATATTAAAATTTATAATATAATTTATCCAGATTCAAGAATATCCCATGTTATCAATCACTTAATAATCTCATAATCTAATATCATTAATATTATAACAATATTTTAATCACTTCTTAAATTTATAAACAATTTATCTCAATTATTTACGCTTTACCATATAATGCATTTAATCATTCAAAAATGCCATACTCATAAGATATCATCACCAATTATCAAATCTCTCATCAAAAAAATATGCATATACTCTATATAGGATTCTCTAGCCATAAAATCCTATTTTAAACTTTGTTACATCACATAACATATTTAACTCATATGTTCGTAACTAAACTATTTTCATAAAAAATACCAAATCAGTCCCAAAAATATTTCTTTTATGGGATTTAGCATAATATAGTCCCATAATGAAAATATATTTTTCTCAGAATTTTTAAAATCCATTTACTATTTTTCAAAAATTAATTTCTAATTAATTCCTTAAGAAATTAGCTACCTCAAGTTTAACTCCAAAAATTCCCAAATCTTGGCAGGACCTTACACATATTAATGTGAGCCTCCAGTTTAAATTTCATGGTCATCGGAGTTATAGAACTCCAATTATAGCATTTTTCGTCAAAAAAACCTAAATATTGAAATGGTCATAACTTGTTCATTTTAAGTCAGAATGAGCTCATTTTTGGACAGGAGGTACTTTATAACATATATTTTCATGTCCCAAAAGGCCAGATTTTTTCACATAAATTTATTGGCCTAAACAGACCCTTAAAGTTTCTGGGCAGTAGCGTTTTTGTAATTTGCAGCTTTGGACTCTTTTGCTAAATTTAGTCCACACGAAAAATCTACAAAGACCTTTTCCAAAGATTCCACTTGGATAAGCTACAAAACTCATAGATCTAACTCTAGGACTTGACCACACTCAAAAATTCAAAATATAATAGGAGATATGGTCAATTGAATTTCATGTTACGTTTTTACCAAAATCTAATTTTTCAACCCTTTGTGATTTCTAAGAAAATTTCATGTTTTCACATAATAACCACATAACTCATCATAACACTTACTAATACTTCATATACCCATAATTTTCATTAGTCCAATTCTTTTATTATGACTTTCATCATAATCCTCGTAAACAGATCCTTTTAGTTGAAGAAATATTTGAGGGTTTAAGAAATGGGTTTTTCAGACCGGGGTCAATACAAAATTCGATTTCACGCCTAGGTAGGCTAGAAATCTTCAAGAATACGCCAAGAAATTTATTAATGATAGAAATATCATTCAAAATCGCTACTTTTATCCAAGACTTGGATAGTACGTTACATTGATAACAACTGTGACTTCTATCCTTTAACCTAGAGAGTACCTCACAATGATACCTATCAACTTGTCATCTTCATTCACGACGTCGCCTATAGAAAGTCTTGCTTCGGTGCATTCCACACAAGGAAGTCAACAACGAAAGGATCGGGGCTCTTTACTTATGGCTTGATATAACAGTGATTAACTTTAGGGTTTGGTTACTTTGAATTCGTATAACAGGTTGGTTAGGAATATGAAAGCTAACAACCTTACAAAAAAATTAATAAGTAGTTAATCAATCGTTTTCAAAAATTACCTCAAAGGCAAGTATTTTTAAAGAGATAAGATCGTGAAAGTGTTTATTTGAAATAACAAGATTAATAAACAGTGGAGGTAACGAAAGTTTCTCCCAACGAAGTTTCAATAGATAAATCAAAGTCTAATTTTTCCGGAGTCAAATTTAAACATTGAACACAACTAGGTAGAATAAAAGAGTGGGTATAACTTGTATTGAATAAAGTATAGACTTCGCAATAATTTATAATTAATTTACCCGTAATAACCTCGTTCGGGTTTCTCGACAAACGCCTCGCTTAAATTCATCGAAGTTTGACTTTACTATAGGTACATTCCACCCTTAAGTGCTTCTTCACATTCCCGATCCATGATTTGAATCATTATTCTCCGATCCATATCGAATTCGGGTTGGCCGCTATGCATGTGGTAATTCCGAATTCGATGTTGGGTTCTCCCAATTGTTGTTCAAAAAGCAAAGTCTATTTCATCTATTTTGCTTTATCGGATCGGACGCTTTTTTTCTACACTATCAACGCTACAGTGCGCTTTTTACCCATGCATCGCCTATTCTCCTTCGTTAAGTTGTTTCTTCTTTCACCGATCTTTGATTTTTAAATTCTCGATTCCAACTTTAATATCTTACACCCCGCCAAAGCGTGATTTTGTTCGAGCATCACATATCGGGTAACCCAATTTTGAATTGTTGTATCCCTTTGTTCCACGAATCGCTTACCGCTCTTCAACCTCGTTTCTTCTAACTCACGAACACGATTTTGTAATTCTAAGTTTTGATCATAAACTTCTTCTAACCAATTCTCCTCGTGTTCTTCTTCTTCTCTTCTTCTCACTCTCACCGCTACCTCTCGCAACTAGCTCTGTACAACAATTAGTTCTTCATTCACTACATGGATATCTCTAATTTGTTCCTCGTCCGACAATCGCATTAACTCGATTAGTGATTAATGGTGTCACAACGGCCACATTCACTCCATCAGTGAATATTTTCACCGCCATTTCCAAACACCGCCACAACACAAGGGTTAATTAATATATCAAATATTATCCCTATACTCGACCGACCAATTAAATAACAAATAAACTTAGGTAGGTCATACTAGCGAAGGAATTCCCCTCCTCCCCTCCTAGTTCTTATCTCAAGATCTTAGCTGTGGATCATATCCCTAAGCTTTGATACCAACCGTGACGCCCCAAAATTTGGTATACGCCACCCATCTTGGGTCGCCACTTACACGGTAGATAAATTCAAATACAAACTTAATTATACATCGATCGTGTAACATACGACAATACATAAACCGAGAGTTCTAATAGGAATATTGTCATTTAGACAATATCCATACTCAAGAGTCCTCATTACATTTATTGTCACACTATTTAACAGAATAGTGAGGACTACTAATGCTATCTTCGGGACCATCACTCTTTTCCCCGACTCGTCCTAGCTATATTCTCATTTCCTGAAGAGAACAGTGAAAGAAAGGGTGAGCTCAACTAGCCCAGTAAGAAATATTATAACTAAGATAATGCAGAATAAATTATCAATAGTCTTCAACAATGTTAAACTGATAAAATACAATAGACAACCAGCTTTATCATAGCAATGAATACGCAATCCATTAAAAGAGTCAAGTAGAAAATAAAGTCTACTATCTTTTAGGTTTTAAAAGGTTTTCATCAATTTTTATCATTAAGACTCGCTTTAATGAATAAACCACAATATCTAATCATCCCTCGCACTACCTGGCCAAGGATTTTCATCAAATTATCAATGGTCATGACTATACCGAATCACCCCGGTCATAATCATACCAAAAACTATCCATCACTGCATTACAGGCCACTGAGGACTTTTGTCACATCATTTATATCAAGCCATGATTATACCGAATGATCACCGGGTCATAATTATACTAAGTTCATCTACGCATCGTAAGCCAAAGATAACATAATATAACATGAGGATGATGACAATGACATAATAATTCAATAAAACAAGTTCACGAATTAATTTATTCAGAACTAATAACGCCCAAATTGTCAACATGATACTTTATTATAGAGTAAAATTCAAGAATGCTCGTAAAATATTTTCATTAAAAATATCGGATGAAGCGCAAATATCAAGGATATTCCACTAAATTCATGGAGTATGAAGTCAAAATTTTAACCAACCGAGTATAATAAATAATGAAATAACAAAAGAAATCACCATGCATGCGGTATGCTTCAGATGTATGTTTATTCCAATGTAATAATAAATACGTAATAATAAAATCGGAACCCGTGTCCTGTAAAAACACGCATGTGATATTCCAATGTAATAATAAAGATGTAATAATAAAGACGGAACCAGTCCCACAGAAATCACGTATGACAGGATGTTCCAACTAATAATTAACTAATAGAAGAATGTCACCAAGTATAGGGATTCCAGATATACAAAGTTTATTCCAATGTAATAAATAAGAATGGAATAATATAAGGATTTCACCAAGTATAGGTATTCCGTATATACAAAGTCATGATAGGTATGCCACTTTTTACAAAGTTATTCCAATGTAATAATAAAGAATGGAATAATGTAAGTTCTCTTCTTGAATAAAAAATAACACCCCTTACGAGTACAACAAATAATATTCCCTACCTTAGAGAGTCAATATTGGAAAAGTGAAGTAGCAAAATACTTTTCTTTCTTTCTCTCTATAGTTTCTCTCTGTAGTTTCAAAGAATTCGTAAGAAATAATGAAGAAATGAGCTTTCTATTTATAGAAAAAACCGAGGGTGGCTCTTGGTCTTAACGAAGGGTCAAAATGACTCTCGTAATATCAAGAGACAACTACTATTCATGAAAGGGGTAATTAACCTCTGGAACAATCAAGAGGCGCTTAACTCTCGTAATATCAAGGGATAACTACTATTTGCGAAGAGGTAATTACTTATCGACGAAGGTAATTACTATCAAAGAAGGTAATTACTATCGACGAAAGGTAAATACTATCGACGAAGGTAATTACTATTCACAAAGGTAATTACTATTCATAAAGGTAATTACTATCGACGAAGGTAAATACTATCGACGAAGGTAATTACTATTCATAAAGGTAATTACTATTCACAAAGGTAATTACTATCATGAAGGGACTCTTAGATGATGACATATGGGCCCCCCATAAAATAATCAAACTTACCACAAACGCCTCATAATGACTTTTTATATACATCAAGGATCGAATAAATATTACCACAAATTATTTTATTTTTAATCAACACATATTTAATCTTTCAACAATTATTAATCATTTATAACTTGTCGCCTCAATTAATAATTTAATACTATAACATATTATACGTATGATATCGTGACAATAATCAATCAATAATATAAGAGATATGATGCAGCAAATTATCGTAGTAATAATCGAAAGCATAAATTTGAGTGACTTCTCACGTAAGCATCAATAATCAATATCGTGCTACTATACAACTACGCCAGACATCGCACTTTTACTACCGGGTAGTTCAACAGCTTTTGATAGAACACCTCTCCGCCGTTATTTTTATAGAAAATAATTTTGTCGCTTTCTAACTACGACAATACTTCCGCTAGGGGTCCACCAATGATCGAGCCGTCGTCTGAAATATTCCCCGACAAAAAGAATATTCTCCCACCAAACGAATATTTTATAACAACTTGCTTACTTTTGCAAAATTTATAAATATTACCCACAACTATAACATTATATCAAATTTATTCCATAATATTCAAAATAATATTTATAAAAAATTCATCTTTATTTATAAAAGTCAGGTCTTACAAAAGACTATTCATCAAAAAATGAAAATTTTCCTTTTCGTCTTTATCTATTATGGATACTAGCTTTTATTGTATCCATGTTTTGATCATTCTTGAATTTTACACCACTATGATTATTTTTGAGGTATTTTTGGACATGGATAAAACAAAGTACTAATCCTTAATCCTTAATCCTTGTCATTTTGTTTCAATCGGATTTGTTTCTTTAAAAATATTTTCATCATCCTCGATCTTAAATGATGATATTATTGAATATCTTTGGCACATAGTAACATCAAAGATGAATGATTTCGATAAATATCTTTGGCCGTAGTGCAAAGATGAATAGTGTTTAGATGAGCATGACCAATTGATGAATATCTTTGGCCTGTAGTGCAAAGATGAATATTTGATTCTAGATATATATTGATTGATGTTATAGGGATAAAAGATAGACGATGAACTTTTGAATTCATACATAGAAGATAGTAGTTTGCATTCTCTACTTAACTCTTCTAATGAATTATTATTTCATTGCGAATATTGATTTAAAACTTGTTGTCTATTGTATTCTATTAGATTTTTCCTGTTGAAGACTAACGATAATTTGTTGTATATTATCTTAGTCATAATATTCTTTATTGGGCTAGTTGAGCTACTATGACGCCCCCAAAATAGGTATATCATCACCCATTCCGGGTTGTCAATATACATAGTACGTAAACAACTACAACTTTATTATTACAACAAGAAACTGTGAGTTTGAATACAAATATTATCTTCTGACAATATATATACTCAAATAAATCCTCATCACATTTATTGATACATTATTTTACAAAATGGTGAGGACTACTAAACAACTCTCTGAATCTTCATTCCATACCCAGACTCTACATTTCGCTTATATTCTCACATCCCGAGAAGAAAAATGGAACAAAAAGAAAAGGGTGAGCTCAATTAGCCCAAGAAAGAATATTATGACTAAGATAATATACAACAAATTATCATTAGTCTTCAACAGGAAAAAATCTAATAGAATACAATAGACAACAATTTTTAAATCAATATTCGCAAATGAAAATAATAATTCATTAGAAGAGTTAAGTAGAGAATTCAAACTACTATCTTCTATGTATGAATTTAAAAGTTCATCATCTATCTTTTATCCCCAGTAACATCAATCAATATACATCCGAATCAAATATTCATCTTTGCACTACAGTGCCAAAGATATTCATCACCGGTCATGTTCATCTAAACACTTGTTCATCTTTGCTACTACGCCAAAGATATTCATCGAAATTATTCATCTTTGCACTACAAAAGCCAAAGATATTCAATAATATCATCATTTAAGACCGAGGATGATGAAAATATTTTTAAAGAAACGAATCCAAAGGAAAAAAATGACAAGGATTAAGGATTAAGGATTCGTATTTGTTTTATCCATGTCCAAAAATACCTCAAAATAATCATAGTGGTGTAAAATTCAAGAATGATCAAAACATGGATACAATCAAAGCTAGTATCCGTAATAGATATTTTGGATGAAAAGAAATTTTTCATTTTTCATGAATAAAGGCAGATTCGTGAATAAGATCAGATATCGTGAATAAATAACAGATACGTGAATAAGAATCTCACACTAAAAGTTCCAAATTTGATAAAAACTTCAGATCAATATTTCAACATAATGATATTGAAGAAATAATATCATTACTGAAAAAAATATCTCTTACCTCGAAAGATCAAGATTTAAATTTAAAACACCTGGATATAAAGCTATGACTTGAACTTGCATCAGATAACAATACTCAAAATACTCACAAGAATACGCTTACGATAATATAGAGAGAAAACTTCAGTTTAAGTGTGATTTTCAATTCTAACCTAAGACCCTATTTATAGAAATTGCTTAGAACACCAAAGCGTAAAATTTAAAAAATATTAATAAATTTATATAAACCATACACAAACTTGGAAATTCTGATTTCAAAGATATTTTGCAACACATGTGCCCACCAACCAACCACAAAAACGTTTTTGTTATTTTAAACAATTAAAACTTCCAAAATAAATTATTTTGAACTCCAAAATTCAATAATTCATTAATAAATAGCCCTTTTGTCGAAAAATTCAAACTATCAACTTTTTATAGGAAATTCAATTCTCTACAACTTTGCGTAAGAAAGTTTTTCCAAATTCCAAACAAAATTGACCTGAATTCACAAACCAGGCGATTTTACAAAAGTTATAATCAAATTTCACCAATAAATGGGGTCCACCGGCATGTTTAACATGTTTTAAACATTTATTGCAACAAAAATACTCTTCCTCCTCAGATACTCATATATCCCACATTCGTTGTAAAAATATCACCATTATTATATTATTAAAATAATATATTTAAATGAATTATTTTATCAGAAAAAGATAAAATATTAATTTTCAACAATTGTCATTTTAAAAATTTTCTCCATCTATATCCACATAAAATCAATATTTTCCTCATCATATAAATCAATAATTAATTATTCACAAATAATATTACAGAATCACAAAGATCGCAACCAAAGCCGCCTTGTGAAAGAGGGGCTTTCCAATAAGAATTTCTCCTTCTCGGGCGCCAAGCAATTAGGTGACCAAACCTCTCCTTATGTAACTTTCTAGACATTGCCAATAATGTTATCTAATAATATTATTCGATAATATGAATTATTGCTTCGATAATGAAAAATACTATGTAATGACAATTATCAAACAACAACAATATAAAATATCAACGCAAAGAATTATTAAATCAATAAAATATCGAATAAAGAATTACCGTAACCATTATCGAGTAAAGGCCTTCACGTAAGAATCAATAATTGGTGCAATACTGCCAGTGCTACTTGTTTTTAACCAATTTAGTATTTTAACAAGATAATCTGTGAATAACTACGTACAATTATTTTTAAACAACTTATATTTGTGCGTTTTCTTCATCCAATCGCTTTTAAGTTATGGGGCCCATAAAAGATCATACCGTCAGCATTTAATATTCCCCGACAAAGAAAGAATATTCCACGACCAAAAGAATATTCCCCACAACAATGAATATTTTATAACCACTTTGCTTATTTTGAAATATCATGATTTTACCCATAACTATCCACATTAATCAAATCAACCCTTACTATTTCAAAATAATAAATAGAAAATTAAATTTCATTAATAATAAGTTGGGGTCTTACATGAGCTCACCCTTTTCCTTTTTGTTCCATTTTTCTTCTTAGGAGGCGAGAATATAGCGAGTACAAGTCGGGGTATGGAATGAAGGTTCTAGAGAGAGTTGTTTAGTAGTCCTCACCATTTTTGTAAAATAATGTATCAATAAATGTGATGAGGATTTATTTGAGTATAAATATTGTCTGAAGATAATATTTGTATCCAAACTCACGCTTTTCTTGTTGTAATAATAAAGTTGTAGTTGCTTTACATCACGTATTGACAACCTCGAATGGGTGATGTATACCTATTTTGGGGGCGTCACAGGTTGGTATCGAGCTTAGGATATGATCTCCAAGTGAGATCTCGGGAATAATCTAGGAGAGAGAGACGAGTAAATCCTTCGCTAGTGTGTGTCCTACCTAAACTTATTTGTTAGTTGGTCAAGATATTGGGATATTATGTGATATATTGATTTCCTTAATTAACCATTGTTTTATGACAAGATTTGAGAATGTCGACGAGAGAATATTAACAACAAAAAATGAGACCGTGGAAACGCTGTACTTTCACCAACAAGGAGAACGAACGCAACAGTCGGCAATGTTCCTCCCATGAATAACACCAACCGAGCGTATGATGAACGAGGGATGTTTAGAAGCTTTTTGCGCTCATGCAAAATCGGATGAGGGAGACTCGTGTTCAAAATACGAGGAGGATATGATAAGCAATTCACGGGTTGTCACAAATGCAAGGTGTCAAAGAGTCAGGACCACTGAATTTAAGGAAAAGCCGATCCGATCACTTACGTAAACACGGGTCAAGCAAATTACCAAGATATTCGATGTCTTGGGATGCACGAGAACAATGGTTCCATTCGCCACCTTTATGTTCCGTATGGCGAGGCGCATCATCGGTGAAAGTCTCGTGAAGCGCACTCCATCCAACAAGACACTCAAAGATGTCTTGGGAGACATTTCAGAACTATTTAATGACAAATACTTTCCCGAAAGTGTTCGCTATATGAAGGAAGTGGAGTTTATTAGACTAGAGCGGAATAACACGACGGTGTCCCAAAGACGAGGCAAAGTTTGCGAGTTATCCAGTGTTTAGACCTTATTTGGTGGAGAATGAGGAACGATGACGCGGATGTTTCTTAGAGGTTTGAAACCCTAAGATACGTCAAGATATCCTTTCTCATAAATTTTTTCTCTACTCGACATGTTGTAAGCAGGGGCTCAATTATTAGAGCGAGATAACGAGTACGGTCAACCGAGGGACCACAACCAGGATAATACCGAGAGATAGCAAATAACAAAACAACGACAACCAAATGGAGAAAAAAAAACGGACAAAATGGTAACCACTGGAGGTAATCATGGCCATGAAAATAGAAGAAGCGAGTCGAGAGAGATTTTAAAAGAGGAGATTTAACAACGACCATGTGAAAGACACAAGTCTTAAGAAGAATCGGTTCTAAGGAGAGGAGAACTACCACCCATTATATGCTATAAATGCGGAAAGAGGGACATATCACCAAACCGCCCACAACAGCTCAGGTATGCTATAATTATGGAAAGGAAGGACATATCGCCGAGATTGTACGGAAATAAACCTAGTTCAATGGGGACGGTGACTCAAAAGATCGTCCCGTAAAAGTCAAAGTCAATGGTTCCCGGAAGAGCGTTTGTTGTGATTGGTCAAAATGTGAGAACCCAAACGAGGTGATCACGGGTAAGCTATTTATAAATTCTTGCGAAGTTAATACCTTACTTGATACCAAGTCTTACCCATTCATTTATCTCTCCTGCTTGTGCTCAACGCTTAAACTTAACTCCGAGAAATTAGACTTTGACCTATCCATGGAAACTCCGTTAAGAGAAACTTTCATCACGTCCATCGCTTATAAATCTTGTGTGATTCAAGTTGGCACCATCACCTTTACCCGTGACCTTATCTCTTTAAAGATACTTGCTTTTGATGTGATTTTAGGGATTGATTGGTTAACTACTCATCATGCCAAAATTGATTATTTTCGTAAGGTTGTTAGTTTTCATATTCCTATCCAACCTGTTGTATTTAATTCAAGCAACTAAACCATTAAAATCAATCAATCGCTATATCTAATCATAAAGCTATTCGCTTATATGAAAAAACGGATGTCAAGCTTTCTTAGCCCATGTTATGGATTTGAATAAAGACACGCCAAATTTGAATAATATTCTGTTTGTTATTGACTTTCCCGACGATTTCAAGAACTTCTTGCCTACCCCCCGAACGTGAAGTTGAATTCTTTATTGATCTTGAACCCGGTATAAAGCCCATTTCTAAAGCCCCATATCGAATGGCTCCTATTGAACTTCAGAGTTAAAGGTCCAACTACAGGAGTTGTTGGACATCGATTTCATTCGGCCCCAAGACATCTCCTCGGGGTACTCCTCTGCTTTTATTCGTAAAGAAGAAAGACGGTAGTATGCGACTTTGTATTGACTATCGGAATTGAACCATGTCACCATCAAGAATAGGTATCCTCTACCTCGTATTGATGACTTGTTTGACCAATTGCAAGGAGCACAAATTCTTTTCAAAATCGATCTTCGCTCGATATCATCAAATTGAAGATGAGAATCGAGGATATTCCAAAGACCGCGCCTTCGTAACTCCAGACGCGGGCATTATGAATTCTTAGTCATGTCTTTCGGACCGACTAATGCTCCCGCTGCTTTCATGGATATGATGAACCGAGTATTCAAGAATATTTGGATCGGCCATTGTTGTCTTTATTGATGACATCCTCATATATTCCAAAAGTCATGAAGATCATGAGCACCATTTGAAGCTTTGGTACTCCAAAGGCTTCGTGAAAACAAACTATATGCCAAATTAAAGAAATGCGAGTTCGCTTCGAGGAAGTAGCATTTCTTGGGCACGTGTTGTCAAAAGATGGAGTATCCGTGGACCCGTGCCAAGATTGAAGCAATACAAAGTTGGGAGCAACCAAGTTCGGTGGATCAAGACGTAACTTTTCGGGCTTAATTGGTTATTATCGGAGATTCGTGGAAGGATTTTCTAATCGCTACTCCATTAACTCAAATTGACTTTAAAGATATAAAATTCAGATGGAACGAGGAATGCGAGAAGAGTTTCCAAGAGCTCAAGAGGATACTCATTTTGGCACCTGTTCTAACAATACCATCTGGTTCGGATGGATTTTTTATCTACAGCGATGCTTTGGGCAAAGGGTTAGGATGTGTTCTCATGCAACGTGGGAAAGTCATAGCCTATGCCTTGCGACAACTTAAAGAATATGAGAGGAATTATCCAACTCATGATCTAGAGTTGGTAGCAGTAGTTTTCGCGCTAAAGATCTGGAGGCACTATCTATATGGGGAGAAAGTGGAGATATATTCAGACCATAAAAGCCTTAAATATTTCTTCACTCAAAAAGAACTCAACATGCGGCAGCGACGTTGGCTCGAGCTATTGAAAGACTACGACCACACTATTCAATACCATCCCGAAAAGCGACGTGGTAATGGACGCGTTGAGTAGAAGATTATATGCGTGGAATGAGTGCGATGATGTCAAGTATACGACAGAGCCAACTTTAATAGAAAAAAGTTAAGGTTGCTTTCAAGCCACCGACCCGGAGTGATGCGTATGAAGAAAAAAGTACAAGAAGGTGCTATTCCGTGCGAGAATTGATGAAGAAGGAATACTTGAGTCCACCTGCACTTTGTGTCCCTAACGACTCGATTTGAAGTACAAGATTATGATGGAGGCACACAATACACCATTTGCAATCCATCTCGAAGTACCAAATGTATCGTGATCTTCGACATACATTTTGGTGGAACAATATGAAGAGAGAGATTGCAAAGTTTATCTCAATGTGTTTAACTTGTCAACGTGTAAAGCGAGCATCTAGTACCTAAGGGTCCGTTGCGAACCACTTGAGATTCCGAAATGGAAGTGGGAACACATTACCATGTATTTCATTCACGGGCCTTCCTACGGCTTTCTCGAAGGCATCAATGCTATTTGGGTTATTGTTGATAGATTAACCAAGTCCGCTCATTTCTTGCCGATACGGAGACTTATTCCTCGAACGCCTTCTAAGTATATATGTAAATGAGATTGTGAGGTTGCATGGCATGCCAAGATCCATAGTTTTGGATCGTGACCCAAGATTCACTTCAAGATTTTGGGTTAGCTTGCAAAAAGCTATGGGCATGGATTTACGATTCAATTCGGCATACCATCCTCAAACGGACGGACAATCAAAGAGGATTATTCAAACTCTTGAAGATCTATTAAGACTCGTGTCCTGACTTCAAGGGCGGTTGGGATAAGTATTTACCATTGGTGGAATTCTCCTACAACAACAATGCTTATCGTGCAAGTATAGGTGTGGCTCCATTCAAGCATTATATGGACAAAATGTCGCTTCTCAAAGATGTTGGGACAAGGTGGGTGAAGCAACATTGTTGGGACCCGAGTTGGTACGTATGACTACTTTAAAAGATCCAAATGATTCGACAACGATACAAACCAAGACAAGATCGACAAAAGAGTTATGCGGATCTTCATCGAAAGGACGTGGAATTTAGTATAGGGGATCATGTATTGTCATGAGTTGCTCCATGGAAGGAGTTACAAGATTTGGGAAGAGAGGAAAGCTCAATCCACGATTTATCGGTCCATTTCAAATTCTTGACCGGTAGAAAATGTAGCCTATATACTCGCGTTACCTCTCCGAGTATGTCTCGTGTTCATAATGTGTTTCACATATCCATTTCTTCGTAAATATGTGAAAGACCCAAACCACGTTATAGAGTTAGAACCTGGACGAGATAATCAAGACTTAACGTATGAGGAGAGTACCATCAAGATCTTGGATAGGAAGGAGCATGTCCTACGCCAAGAAAGGTCATACCACAAGTTAAAGTTTTGTGGAGGAATCATGCAATAGAGGAAATGACCGGGATTTGAAACTAAAAATGAAAGCGAGGTATCCTCACCTTTTCAAACACTGTGCGTCGTCCAATTTCGAGGACGAAATTTCATAAGGAGGGAGGTTGTAAGACCCCAACTTATTATTAATGAAATTTAATTTTCTATTTATTATTTTGAAATAGTAAGGGTTGATTTGATTAATGTGGATAGTTATGGATAAAATACGTAAATATTTCAAAATAAGCAAGTGGTTATAAAATATTCATCGTTGTTTGGGAATATTCGTTTGGTCGTGGAATATTCTTCATTGTTTGGAATATTCGTATGACAATAGCAGCCTTTTAATGGGCCCCATAACTGAAAGCGATTGGATGAAGAAAATGACAAATATAAGTTGTTTAAAAATAACTACGTAGTTATTACTGCGATTATCTTTTAAAAATACTCTATGGTTAAAACACAAGAAGACACACGTTATTGCACCAATTATTGATTCTTACGAAGGCAGGCACTCAATAATAATTACGATGTAATTACTTATCAATATTTTATTGATTTAATAATTGTTGCGTTGATATTTTATATTGTCAGTCTTTTCAATAATTTTCATTACACAAGATTTTTTTATTATCAAAGCAATAATTCATATTATCCTAATAATATTATTAGATAACATTATTGGCAATGTCTAGAAAGTTCTGCATAAAGAAGAGGTTTGGTCACCTAATTGCGCCGCCAAGAAGGAGAAATTCTTATTGAAAGCCCCTTTCCTGTGAACTGCACAGTTGTCAATATTGTGATTCTCAGAATATTATTTGTGAATAATTAATTATTGATTCACATGATGAGGAAAATATTAATTTTATATGGATATATATGGAGAAAATTTTTAATGTGACAATTATTGAAAATTAAAATTTTATTTTATTTTGATAAAATAATTATTTAAATATATTATTATATTTTAATAATATAATAATGATGATATTTTTACGATGAATGTGGGATATATGAGTATATGTGGAAGGAGTATTTTGTTACCAAAAATATTTAAAGCATGTTTATGTGTTCAATGGGACCCCATTTCTTGACCGAAATTTGATTATAAATGTAAAATCCTCTGCTTTGTAGATTTTGGCCAATTTTTATTTGGAATTTGGAAAACTTTCTTCTCAGAAGTTGTAGAAAATTGAATTTCCTATAAAAAGACGTGAGTTTCGAGTTTTCTGACAAAAGGACTATTTATTGTGAATTATTGAAGTTCAAGTCTCAAATAATTGATTTTTGGAAGTTTAAAATATTTTAAATAACAAAAACGTTTTTTTCATTATGGTGTGTTACATGTATGTGTTGAATGAGCTGAATTCAGTTCTTGAAGAAGGTTGGTGTAAGAAAATTTAATTTATATATTAATATTATATTAAATTTTCGCTTTTAATGTTCTAAAGATTTTCCTATAAATAGGTGCTTAGGTTAGAATTAAAATTACACCGAAACCCAAGTTTTCTCTCTATATTATCGAAGCGTATTCTTGTGAGTATTTTGAGTATATTTTAAGTATTGCTATATCGGTGTTCAAGTTCAAGTCATAGCCTATATCCTGTTTCAAATTTAAAGCACCGATCTTTCAAGGTAAGGATATTATTTTTTTAATGATATTATTTATTCTAATATCATTATCGCCAAGTATTGATCCGAACTTTTTAATCAAATTTAGAACTTTTAGTGTCTGGGGTTACTTATTCACGATATCTCAGACTATTCACGAATACTTAAAGACTATTCATCTAAAAATGAAAATTTTCCTTTTCATCAAAAATATCTATTCGGATACTAGCTTTGATTGTATTCATGTTTTGATCATTCTTGAATTTTACACCACTATGATTATTTTTGAGGTATTTTTGGACATGGATAAAACAAAGTACTGAATCTTTAATCCTTATTTCTTGTTATTTTGTTTCACCGGATTCGCTTTTAAAAAAATATTTTTCATCATCCTCGGTCTTAAATGATGATATTATTGAATATCTTTGGCACAGTGGTGCAAAGATGAATGATTTCGATAAATAACTTTGGCCCAGTAGTGCAAAGATAAACAGTGTGTTTAGATGAACATGACCAATCGATGAATATCTTTGGCCCAGTGAATGCAAAGATGAATATTTGATTTCGGATATATATCGATTGATGTTACAGGATAAAAGATAGACGATGAACTTTTAAATTCATACATGAAGATAGTAGTTTGCATTCTCTACTTAACTCTTTTTAATGAATTATTATTTCATTGCGAATATTGATTTAAAACTTGTTGTCTATTGTATTCTATTAGATTTTTCCTCGTTGAAGACTAACGATAATTTGTTGTATATTATCTTAGTCATAATATTCTTTACCGGCTAGTTGAGCTCACCCTTTTTCTTTTTGTTCCATTTTTCTTCTCGTGAGGCGAGAATATAAATGAGTGCGAGTCGGGGTATGGAATGAAGGTTCTAGAGAGAGTTGTTTAGTAGTCCTCACCATTTTTGTAAAATAATGTATCAATAAATGTGATGAGAATTTATTTGAGTATAAATTTTGTCTGAAGATAATATTTGTATTCAAACTCACGCTTTTCTTGTTGTAATAATAAAGTTGTAGTTATTTACGCATACATGTATTGACAACTCGTAATGGGTGATGTATACCTATTTTGGGGCGCCACATGAATAATTTTAATCGCCTCAATTATTGATTTAATAATATATCATATTATGCAGTATGATATCTATGACAATAATCGAATCAATAATATGAGAGATATGTTGCGAAGAATTATCAGTAGTGAATAATTGAGTATAACCGAGTGACTTCTCACGTAAGCATCAATAATCAATACCGCAGTGTCTACTACGCAACCACACGTATTCTTTATTTTTTACTACCGGGTAGTTCAACAATATTAACGGTAAAACCTTCGCTGTTATTTTCATAAAATATTTTTGTCATTTTCTAACTACGACGACGATTACTTGATTGTGGGGTCCACTAATGATTATCTTGCCGTCATTTAATATTCTCCCAAACAAACGAATATTTTATAACAATTTGCATACTTTGCAGAATTTATAAATACTACCCACAACTATAACATTATCTCAAATTCACACCATTAATATTCAAAAAAAAAATCAAGAAAATTAAATCTTTATTCGTAAAATTTGGAGTCTCACATTTCACACCTTCATTTAAGTGGACAACTCATCAATCATACACATCTTGATATTTTTTTACTACTTCATTTTTAAATTATAAACTTAATATTGACTTTCAAAAATAATAATTTCAAACCTATTCAAATTTAAAATTGATATAAATTTATTTAATGTATGTCAATATAATTATAAATATTGTAAAAGTACTATTAATTATAAAATTTATTATTTTCAAAATTTAAATGAATCATATTAAATTTAAATTTAAAAATATCACAAATTAACTTTTTAAAATTTAATATTGATCTTATGTACATTTACAACTACAATCCATTAAATACTCACCCATAAATTACTTAAAATTTAAAATAAAATAAAAATTATTTTACAAAGTGAAATATAATTGATAAATACTCTATCTTTTATAAATTATAAGATTATTATTAATTTGATGTTTTAACTGCTGGAACTTTTAAATTTTAAATTTTAACTTTTAACTTTTAAATTTTATTATTTAAGGAATCAATATAACTAACATGTTGGGTACATAGTGAAAAAATTGAATTCCTATTTTGCAGAATGACCCAATAACACTGCAGAGTAAGAATAAAGATAAAAAAACTGTTGTGAATGTTTTAAAAACACATTTTTACTGATTATAAATTCTATAAATAGGATTCGATTTTCAAACCGGGGGAGGATAAGCTTGAGCAGACTATTTTATAAACCGGGGGCGGAAAAGCTTGAGAAGACAATTTAATAAATAGGATCCGTTATTTGGGTTCTCAATACTCCCTTCGTTTTTTAATATAAGTCATTTTAAAGTTGTGCGCAAGTATTAAGGTAATGGATTAACTATAATATGAATTATCTATATTTCCCTTGTATTAGAAGAAGAATTTGTTGTTTATTGGATAAAAAATAGTGAGAGAACCAAAGTTATATTTAATACTTGGAGTAATATTGAAAATTAAGCAATTAATGCTTACTTGAAATTCTCAAACGACTTATATTAAGAAACAAAAATATTTCTCTAAAACGACCTATATTAAGGAACGGATGGAGTATTTTCTAACACTAGAGTAACAAATCAAATGTAATTTGGGCGTTCAAGTAACAAAATACTATAAATAAAAATTCGTTATAAATTATTAGATTATTATTAATTTTTTAAAATTAATTTAATATATTTTAAATTTAAAATTAAAATAATTCTTTAATAATTATGAAATAATAAATATTACGATAAGTAGTATTTTTAAATAGTTTACAATTGTTATCATTATATTGCCTAAATTTAATGAAACTCGTGTTAATTTTGATTTAAAAATATAGTGAGCTAATTTTAAAAAATCAATAATAAATTTATATTTTTAAAACGGAGAAAGTACTATAATATAGTGTAAGATATATTTATTTATACTTGCCACCTTGGCACACAGGATGTGTGCTTTAATTTTTTTGTATTGTAATATAAAAAATATTTAAAAAAATTAAAGACAAATTGTGTTTAAATAAAATAAAGAGAGGGTGACAAGATATTTGATTTAATTATGTGAGAGAGGAGAATTAAGATAGATGGTATTTGTATGTATCTGAATGCCTATTAACTCACTTGCCTCTAATTCGATCAGAAGTCAATTTTATTTGGTAATTTTTTTAAAAAAAATTGATATTTTCACAATAAAAAATGATATTTTCACATTAAAAGTGTCGTTATAGATCCTATAGCGATAATTTTCCTCGTCACTATACATCTATAACGACACTTTTCATGTGAAAATATTAAAAAATATTATGAAAATATCAATTTTCTTTTTTTTTTTACCTCTTAATGCCTCTTCATTGTCAAAACAGAAACTCAATTCTTAATTATTAAGAGCCGCCTTTTAATAGTTTATTTAAAATTTATAGACAAAAATAGCCTCAATAGATATTGCAATCCTTCAATTTTAAATTTTAAGATCATTCAAATAAAAAATTTGAATAACTCAGAGGGTTAAAATAGTAAAATAGTGTCATTAAGATGTTTTATATTCTTTGGTTATCAAACAATTTTTTAAATTAAGATATTATTTTATTCAGATGATTTAATTTATTAAGATATATTATTAACCATTCAGATTTTAATTACTAAAATTTATCAAACAGCACGAGTAGAGAGAATAAAAAAATAAAAAATAATCTGATATAAATAAATGATATAATGTGACAAAATTACCAAAGGAGGAATTGTGGAAAGAGCAGAAAATTAATGCTTGGGTATGGCATTGTACAACCTAAAATTTAAATTATAATATTTCCTTTAATCTACTTTTAAGATGACTTCACTAGACAGGTAGATATTATCAATTTTGGTTGCTTAACGGTAGCACTACTATGACTTATGATTGATTTTGGTGCCACTGTTTTTTTGGGGCCCTTTTTGTTAATGAAAATAATCATCAATATATAATAGAAATTATAACCAACTTGGAGTTCAATAGAAAGAGCAAGCTATGGAAGTTTACATATTAGTTGGGTTAAATATATTTTTTCCACTATACTAAAGGTCGATTTACAGATGTATTATTGAACTAATTTTTTTTATAATCGACTCATTGAACTTCAAATATTTATCAAATCTTTACAAAATAAATGAGTTTACTTTTAACGGAACATCCACGTCAGCTTTTAAATGAATGTCCACATCAATTGCTTTATGTGCTATCATCCTATCTGTTGCCACATTAGAAATTAAATGAGTTTAACATTATCCATGTCAGCTTTTAAATGGGTAAATTTTGAATTTGAATAATGTCTTCAACATTATTCATAAATATTTTCATAATAAGCACAAATTAAAAATTAAAATTCATAAAAATAAATTCAATCTTCAAAAATATAACTAAAATTTTAAAAATTAATTACTATTTTTATTTTTGAAAATTAATATAATTATTATTTATATTATGAAATCATTAGATCTAGGCTTAAATATAAAAGAAAGAAATATTAAAATAATAAAAATATGCTAAAATGTATGCTTTACATTTTTTTAATATATTACAAATTAAAAAATAAAAAAAAAGAAATTAAAACAAATCCTTCATTGATAATCTGCATATTAAAAATCATTTATCCATCAGATCCGATCAGATCTAGCACATAAATATGAGTTAATATCAGATCCAGGAAATCCATGTCTTCTCTAGCACAATAATATCAGATCCGGCAAATCCATGTCTTATCCCTAATTGGGTTTTGTTTCCTTTTCCTAAATTGGATTGTTGTCTTTCTTTGATTTGTTTTTATCCGGTCGAATCTTGTATTGGCTTCAAAATCTTGGGTTGTTCTAATAATCATATTTGTTTTGGTTTGTTGATATTCTATCCTTTTTGTCGGATTCCATGGTGGTTTGGTTTGTTGCTTCTGATTTCATGTACTCTGATGGCGTTAATCGAATCGGATCTGACCAGATCCAATTTAAATAGACTAGATCTGGCGTTAGCGACACAGAAGACTAGATCCAATTTAAGTAGACTAGATCCAATTCACATTTTTTCAATTATTTTAGATTAATATTATTTATTTTTCTCTTGCAATTAAAATTAGTTAAGATGCAAATTAATGAAAGATGATTGTAAAGAAGAACTAGAGTTTTACCATCTTTTCAATTATGTTAATTCGATACTTTCTTTAAGATGTTTAAAATTTTATTTTTATAATCAATGGTGTATGATGATGTGTTTGACATTTTCCTCCCCCTTATGATTATGATGTTTAATTAATATGTATGGTTTAAACTTTAAATTGTGATCGGTGATGATTAATTATTATTATTATTTTTTTTTGTAAATAATTTGAATGATTTTTATATTAGGTGATTGATAAACAAATTCGGATATTCAGATATTATTTCGAATACCAGATACAAATAATATTTTTAAAATTTATCGGACACCAAATATAAATACGGATAATAAATTAATTTTCCAAATACAAATACGGATACCCATATATATCGGTTTACATCCTACTTTATTAATAGAGATTCATCGGCTACTTTCATCCGATAACTAATAAATGGCACATTTATGCCTATGAATGAAACGTTGAACCACCAGTAGTGGGCCAAACATTATAGTTAGTGGACTCATCAACCTCTCAAGCTCCGGCCCTTTAAACAGGGCTCAACTTCATCCTACAAGATCAGAGTTAAGATGACACACAAATAAGTTTATAATAACTTGTTTTTGGTGAATTTGAAAATATCGTCTCATTTTATATTATTAATAAAATAAAATAAAACTCTTATTTAAAACAAAAAATTAACAAATGAAATTATTTTTACAAAAATTCTAAGTAGACATAAAAATTGGATATGAGTGTATTTAAACAAATGAAACCAAGATCTAATCAAAATCCAAACCAAGATTACCGGTTGATCAGATAATACCAAATCCATGGATCTGGATTTTCTTGAAAATTAATATAATTATTGTTTTTATTATTTTTATTATTATTATAATTAATATTTTATTATTATTATTATTAATAAAAAAATTAGAAAATCGGTATATCTTGTCCTGCTTTATTTTATACCAAACCATAAAAGCGTCGAATTTGAAAATTCCAGTCTTAAAAAAAGCGATATATACTGATTTTTGTAATTTAATTGGACCGGTTTACATTTATATCGAACCAACCGATTTGGACCGGTCCCGTTCGTCCAAAAACCGAAAAACCAATTTATTTGCTCCCCCTAATTTTACCTATGTCCAATTTTCATGTCCACTTAGTAGAACTCTTATAAGTTATAATAAACTAAACCAAGTATATCAAATGGTAAAAAGTATAATCATAAAGATAATTCAACTCTAAGTTTCTTAAATTGTTTTAATAAATACATAAATATTACTAAAAATACTCCAAAAGATAGCAAAAAAGAATTAAACGTTAAGTGGCATATGCAATATTGTGAAGAAATTCTTATTAGTTAAATTTAGGGGTTTTTTGTTTAGAATTGAATGGCTGAATGGTTGAATTGATTGATCGTTCGGTCGTTTATTCAAAAAAAATAAATTTGAAAAAAAAATCGTTGAATTATTTAATCTAAGCGCATTACACAATTTTAAATTTAAATGGTTTAGTGTCAGTTTTTGGCTGAATGAAATTTTTTATAAAAAATATTAACTATTATATTAAGTAATATTAAATAAAATTTACAATAATTTTGAATTTTTTAAAGAGGTAAAATAATAAAAAATTGTTATTCAGATGTTTCAAACATGTCAATTATCAAACAATTTTTTTTTATTCAAATTTTGGTTTAGATTCAGCTCATTTAGATTTAGATTCAGATTCATTCAGTTTTTATCAAACACCCCTTAATTGGTTAGTCTAGCTAGATATATCTTTGAGAGAAGTTATATGTAACGAAAGTAATTTTATAAACGGTAATGATAAGTTATAGGTAAAGAAAATAATTTTATAATGGTAATGTTTATGTTGATTTTTTGATTGTCAATTATATGGATAAGTATTAGTAATAATTATTTTATAAAATGTGTAATAAGTGATTATAATTTCTACAAATTGAATGTATTGATAAATTTCGTAATTACAATTTGACGTAAATTAATCGTAATACATAGCAAAAAACTACTTTTGATTGTCAATTATATGAATAAATATTAGTAATAATTATTTTAAAGATATGTGTAATAAGTGATTATAATTCCAACAAATCCTATATATTAATAAAATTCGTAATTATAATTAAATTTACATTTATCACAATATATAACAAAAAAAACTACGAATGAAAATATAATTCAAATTATGTTTCTTTAGTAATATTTTTATATTTTATTTTAATTTTTAATATTATTATAATAAAAATAGTGACATTAGTACAAATATACATTTATAATACTACTAAGTGAAATACATGTTGGAAATTGATAAATTCACATCAAAAAATAATATCTCTACATAAAATCATCGTTATACATCTATAAAGAATATTTTTTCATGTAAAAATATCAAAAATATTATAAAAATATTAATTTGTATACATATTTTGTAACTTACTAATCTCTTACCTAGCAAACAAAGATTTTCCTCCTCGAAAATAATGATTCGTTCAAATTCGGTTAATTCCTTTGAATTTCATTTTTGGCTAAACTACTTATTTTAGAAGGGTTGAGTGAAATTTTTAGCCCTTTTTACTTTATTCTACATCTGGATTGAAGGAATGGAATAGAGAGTGAAAAGATTCATTATATTCTAGTTAGAATGAGTTATTACATACTCTTCCTTCCTCGAAGAATAAAATTCATAAATTTGGAAGGAATAAGAATGGTTCAATCCATTCCAATCGCAATCAAACACAATTTTTTCCATTTCGTAAGAATGAGTTATTCCATTCCTACTTTTATTACTCCAATCCAAACGTAGAATTATAATGATATGTTGATGAAGTTGTTGCTCCCTCCTATCAATTACTATATTTGTTTTAAAATTAGAGATATAATTTAATTTTTGAAATCAAATGACGATATATTAAAATTTAAACTGATGTTAATTTATTCAATTTTAGTTGACAAAATTATTATAATTGTATAGTATATAACACAAATTACTAATTAAAAATTTATTTTATTCTAAACTTTAATGAATCACACAAATTTTAAAATTTTATGTGTGTCGTCATTTGACCTCAAAATTTAAATTGTATATCTAATTTTAAAATCTGAAAAAGTATTATTTTTAGGGTGAAGTCAAAGTTATATCAAAGAGTATTACTTAGATTAAGATCCCTTCAATTATACCTATTCTCAAATTTTTTCTAATATATTAACGACGCAAATATAATATTTAGTAACAAAATAAAATTCGCCGCAATCAATTATTGATTTTTTTTATCATAAATAATTATGTTATTAAATATAATATTTGTATCATTAAACGCGTATTAAAAAAAATAGGATGATAAGTATAAGAGGGATTGTCTTACTTGGATGCCGGTGGATAATATCAACAATATTTGCGCCTTTATTTTAGAAAATTGATTTTTTCATACAAACATATAAAAAATTGATTATTTAAATATGACACGTTCCAAGTTGAAGTCCAAGAAAGAAAAGGAAGGAAAATTTAAGTTTATAAAAGGTTGATATTGTTTTGGATATAATTTTTGATTCGTTTAGAGTTATATGGCCTATAATATATCAAAACGAAGTTAGCGATGAGCCTTACAAAACTCATTTCCTATATATGGTCATGACAATACCGTTTGAAGCCCAAAAGAGGCCTGAAAAGAGGCGTTTTGGTCTTTTGAAGTTTTTTTCAATTTTGGGTTTAGTTGGATATTTTCGTAATTTCATTAGTCATTTCATAATTAGGTTTTCTAGCTTATAGTTAGTATTTATATATATATGATGTTTTCATGTGTTTTAGGGACAACTTATTATTACTCTGGTTTATGAAATACTTGACTATTTAGTCAATTTATTTCAAATTTTGTGAATTCCTGTGATTATAAAATACATAGATTCAATTACTGTGATTGTTTCTTTTCTCTTTACCGTCTTTCGTTGTGTCAGTTTGGTATCAAAGCATTCGTATTAACCTGCACTTGCAACAAATGATTAGGAACGATCAAATCAAAATTTTCCAAGTTGTCGAACACAATATTATGAACAATTTCATGATTAATCTCAATTTTTACGATTTTCATATCTTTATGTTGTGTTGATTCCAAATCATGATCCTCTTCAAGCACTAGGCTTTGTTCGTCTTAACTATAACTCCTTCTTCAATCTCATCCTTCGTGTCTTCTACATTCTCTATTTAAACGGAAAAATCACATGACTGAGAAGTAGGATTGATGGGCGCAACAACTTTTTTGGATTTTTTTCGTGCAGGTTACGAAATTCTTGCAACACCTTCTAACTTCATCAATTAGAAAAGAAATCTCGTTTTGTTGATTCTTGCAACACCTTTTAACTTCATCAATTAGAAAAATAAACTCCTTTCGTTGTTGCTCTTCTCTAGTTTTTCTTTTCTGAACTTGATATCGATATTCTATAATATATTTCTTCTAATTCCTCCAAAAAATCATCACATTGGGGTAACAAGTTTTTTCGATGAAGAACATAAATCTCATAATCGAACTAATCACATTCACTCTTAAGAAAGTCAATATAATCCCGTAATTGTTCAATTCTTGCCTTTGTAGCTTTAGACATTTTCGTTACACATATCTGAATTGATTTTATTTTTATTTTTATAAATCAACATAAAATTAAAAGATAGATTCGACTAGTTTTACCTAGTCCCCACGATGAACTAACGGTTGCTTGCAATCCCCGACTAAGCAGTTTCGATTGACATCATTCTTTTTCACATTGACATCAGAGTGGGTTGTCTCTTACTTGATCAATAGAATCGTCCATGTCGTGAATTGTCTCTTGTTTGATCACTAAAATTATTTTTATTCTATTTACCGTCTTTCACTGTTTTAAAATAATAAATGAATCTCATATCTGTTGAAAAAATACGAATAAATATAGGATTCAACTATAAAATAATAGAAGGGCATAAATAAAACTTATCGATGTAGAGCAAATTATGTTGAGCAGAGGCGTGCAGTGCACTGTCCTTAAGTAGAAATTTCGCCCGTCGAAAAACTTTTTTTTTTCGGTGCTAAGGTCATTGACGAAATCCTACTTCAGGATTCAACGGCTCTTCACCCAACTAACCAGCACTAAAAATAGTTGAATGACCCAGGAACAACCTCACACACACACACACACACACACACACATATATATATATATATATATATATATATATATATATATATATAGTGAACAACAGCAACTTTAAAGAATAATAATGGAAGAATATAATATATATAAATATAAGGACTCCTATTTAGTATGTAAAAAGGCAACAACTTTTTAGAATGAGATTGACAGTAGCACTATATATATATATATATATATATATATATATATATATATATATATAGACAAATATGTTTCAAAGAAAAAGTGTGTGCACTAACAAAGTGCTCAACCTTTATATAGACTGGTAACATTGCATGAACTGTATTTTATTTCTTTAATATGGTGCAACATTAATATATTGATAGAACGGTAATATAATATTGTGACGGTAATATAAAATGAATATCTCAATAATTAAGCAATTAATTTATACTTAACGCTTACAAATCTTCATATTAACTAATATATATTTTATTTAACTTTGTAATATTTTAGGTTGTATAAAATACAACAATCCCCCACATATTACAAAGAAAAAATAAAATAAATTGAGTAAGAAATATAAGAATGCAGTGTGTTAACACTGGTGTCTTTTGGACTATGAACCAATGTATAGACTGAATAGGATTTGATTCACAGGAATTTGGTGAAATTAAATTTCTATGAACCTTCTTCCTTATTATGAATCAGTAATCATATTACTCACACTACTAACTTTAATTAAAGCTGTTCTACGCGATTTGGCACATTTTGGCCTTGCGCCATACCTGGAATTCATGAGCGCTCTAGAAAACCTGCCTTGTTTTCATAAGAGGCGACCACACTTCTATACTCATATAAGTGTTTCCATCAAATGTGTTCTACAGTTAAAAATATCACCCAATAGGACTATGGAAAACATTAAGAGTATATAACTCAACCTCTAACACTGTAGAATTACACTATCCTACACCATAGGGATGAACTCAAATATGTATAAGATGGATAGTGTCTCAACCAATCAACCAATGACTTGTTGTTACCCATATGAACCTACTTCTTGGGATTACCATTCATATAGGTTGGGTTACCATCACTGTTGATTTCTGTAATAGACAGTAGTCTCATCCCCCTCGATGTATTGCTCACTAGCCTCTTGCTTAGTGGCTTTGTCAGAGGATCCGCATGATTTAACTCTGACCTAACAAAATTAAGGGATATAATCCCGTCATATAACAGTTGTCTCACAATATTATGTCTTAGGCGTATATGCCTACTCTTGCCATTATAGCTCTTATTCTTAGCTCTACCTATAGCAGCTTGGCAATCACAAAGTAGAGACACAGATGGAATTGGTCTCGTCCACAAAAGAATATTTTCCAAAAGATTTCTGAGCCACTCTGCTTCAGAACCTGCCTTCTCTAAGGCAATAAACTCAGACTCCATAGTAGAGCGAGCTATACAAGTCTGTTTAGAAGACTTCCAAGAAACTGCTCCTCTTTGTAAGGTAAATATGTAGCCACTCGTGGATTTGATTTCATCTGAATCAGAGATCCAGTTGGCATCACTATAGCCCTCAAGAACTGCAGGATTACCGTAGTAATACAAGCCAAATCCAATAGTACCTCGCAGATACTTGAGTATTCTACATAAAGCAGTCCAATGATCCTTATTAGGATTATGAGTGTATCTGCTGAGTCTATTAACTGCATAAGATATATCAGGTCTTGTGCAATTAGTAAGATACATTAAGCAACCTACGATTTGAGCATACTCAGTGTAACGACCCCAAAATAGGTCCATTCCATCCAACCCATTTTGAGTCGCCAAATACATGGTACAGAAAAACAACTACAACTTTATTACAACAATTGTCGTGCAAAATACAACAACACATATGCTGTGAGTTTGGATACAAATATATACCCATCAGAAGACGTCCCCAATGATACCTTACATAAAGGTATAGTCAAAAACTGCTTTTAGAAATTAGAATCTTTGGGAAGTGCTCAAGAAACCTTCGTATACGTGGGAGGCCATGCTTTTTAGGTTATAGTAGATATCATATGGCGGAGAATTATCCTTGGTTGACCTAATAGACCCCAAAGAAAAACGAGAAGATTCTTGTGAGACCCCAGATTTTATCAATAAAGATTTAAATTTTGTCAAAATAATTTTTAATATTATGGTGTGAATTTGAGATAATATTATAGTTGTGGGTAGTATTTATAAATTTTGCAAAGTATGCAAGTGGTTATATTATATTCGATTGGTCTGGGAATATTCGGTTTAGCGGGGAATATTCGTACAACTACTCAATCATTGGTGGACCCTATTAATGTAATTATTGTCGGATTGAGAAAACGACAAAAATATTTTATTGAAATAACGGCGGAAGTTTTACTGTAGTTCTTGTTGAACTACCCAGTAGTAAAAATACAAGAATAAGTGTGGTTGCATAAAGTAAGCATACCAGCGGTATTGATTATCGATGCTTATGTGAGAAGTCACTCGGTTTGATTCCATTATTGTTTATTAATAATATGAATTATTATAATGATAATGACGTTTTTGTTTTATTCAGTATTATTAACGTAATAAAGCGAAACATCTTTTATATAAAATAGAATACTTTATTAAAGTTATTCTATAAATAGAATATATTATATTTTATTATGCATAGTGTTGCATAGTGTTTTGCATAGTATTTTTTTTGCATAGTATTGCATAGTGTTTTGCATAGTAAAATGTTTTTATATAAATAGAATATATTATATTTTATTTAAAAGATTTTTCTTTAAATATGGACCGTCGATTAAAGTAAATCAATCTGGACCGCTTCATGGATTAGTTCTTATGCATTCCATTTTCCTATAAATAGAAGCTCATTCCTTCATTATTTTCTTACGAATTCATTGAAACTCTAGAGAGAAATTATAGAGAGAAGCTATAGAGAAAAATTATAGAAAGAAGAAGAGTATTCTGCTACTTCACTACTTCTATATTCATTTTTTTTACGGTAAGGGGTGTTATTCTTTCTTCTTGAAGAGAACTTATGTTATTCCATTCACTATTATTCTGTTGGAATAACCTGTAAAAGTGGCATACCCTATACATAACCTGTATATCGCATACCCTATACTTGGTGAAATCCTTATGTTATTCCATTGCTTATTATTCTCATTGGAATAACTCAGATACGCTGTTTTACCCTATACTTGGTGACATTCTTCTATTATTCATTGGAACATCTTGTGCATGTGTTTTACACCTGACTGGTTCCGCCTCTTTATTATTCTGTTGGAACATCCTGCATGTGTTTTACACCGGACTGGTTCCGCCTTTATTATTCTTCCGCTGGAATATCCTCATGCTGTGTGTTTTACACCGGACTGGTTCCGCTCTTTATTATTCTGTTGGAACATCCTCAGCCGGTGTGAATTTCACCCGACCGTTCCGTTATTATTATTATGTTGGAATAACTTTATACATGTGCGCGGTACCGCATGCACGGTGATTTCTTTTGTTATTCCATTCTTTATTATACCCAATTGGTTAAAACTTTGACTTTCTATACTCCATGAAATTAGTAGAATATCCTCGATATTTGCGTTTCATCCAATATCTTTCATGGAAATATTCTTCCGATCATTCTTGAATTTTACTCTCTCACGTAAACAAAGATCGTGTTGACAATTTGGGCGTTAATAATTCATGGATTAAATAATTCTTGAACTTGTTTTATTGAATTACTATGTCATTGTCATCATCCTCATATTATATTATGTTATCTTTGGCTTACGTGCATAGATGAACTTAGTATGATTATGACCGAGGATCATTCGATATAATCACGACTTGATATAAATGATGTGACAAAAGTCCTCGATTGGCCTAAAATGCGATGATGGATAGTTTTTGGTATGATTATGACCAGGGGTGATTCGGTATAGTCATGACCATTGATAATTTGATAAAAATCCTTGACCGTGGTACAGGGATGATTAAATGTGGTGGTTTATTTATTAAGTCGAGTCTCAAATGATAAAATTGATGAAAACCTTTTAAAACCTAAAAGATAGTAGACTTTATTCTCTACTTGACTCTTTTAATGGATTGCTTATTCAAGCTATGCAGCTTAAACCGGTTGTTTATTGTATTTTATCGGTTTAACACTTTGTTGAAGGCTAATGATAATTTATTCGCATTATCTTAGTCATTATATTTCTTCTTGGGCTAGTTGAGCTCACCCTTTTTCTTTTCACCGTTTCTTGAGAAATGAGAACATAGCCGGACGCCAGTCGGGGAACGAAATAATGGTCCGGAGGATAGCATTAGTAGTCCTCACTATTCTCGTGAAATAATTGTGATAATAGTTGTAATGAGGACTCCTTTTGAGTTTGTATAATATCTAGTAGACAATATTTGTATTCAAACTCATAGTTTATGTCGATTGTGCACGTACGCTTATATTAGTAAGTTGTATTTGAATTTATGTACCATGTAAGTGGCGACTCAAGATGGGTGACGTATACCTAATTTTGGGGGCGTCACAATTACTATCATATTCTTCCCAATGGTGAGTCTTCTCTTGACATATCATTATCTCCACTGTCTCTAATTGGGTATTATACTCCAAACAAACACCAAGATTATATAGGTAGTGCTTGTAAATATACTCAAAGAAGTGGATGAAACACAACCATGTCTTATGATAACACGAGTTTGTATGTCATTAGACATCTTGTATGATAGTGACAAAACACCCTTCCAAAGTTGGTTTCACTCACCCTATTTAATTCACCAAAATAACTATTAAATGATGTATAAAATACAACACACTAAAGTCCTCAATAAAATTATTTCCATACTCTTTGGGAGAACCTCAACAACTATAGAACCACCGCTTATTCCTTGTTATCCCATCCAACCCAAATACACACACTTTATTACACGAAAGGAATTGTGAAACAAAAGGGTGAGCTCAACTAGCCCAAGAAAGAATATTATGACTAAAGATAAATAAATTATCAATAGTCTTCATCAGTAATAAATCAGAGATTTAGAACATATGGTAGATGATAAAACTTTTCAACCATAGTTGCAGTGGAACGAGCAATCCATTAAAAGAGTCACATAGACCATAAAATCTATTATCTTCTCCATGTTAAAAGTCCACCAACAATGTTTTATCTCTGTAACATCAATCAACAATTTATGTCCACAATCACGTGTATAACTCATAATCGTAATTGTTGTTCTAAATTCCTTTTCTCATTCAGGACAAAGATAATTTTTATCACCTGAAACATCAAAGATCATGGTTATACCAAATCACAATTCATGTTCATAATCATACTAATAAATTCATCTTTGCACTACGGCCAAAGATATTCATCAACAGTTCATCTTTGCACTACATGCCAAAGATATTCAACAACAAGTCATCTTTGCACTACGAGCCAAAGATATTCAACAACATGTCATCTTTGCACTACGGGCCAAAGATATTCATCAATAATTCATCTTTGCACTACTGAAAGCAAAGATATTCATATATTAAAGAAACACATAATCATTTCAGAAGTTATATAACAATAATTATAACCATGTTGATCAATTCACCTTTGCACTTAAGCTAAAAATATTCAATTGTAAATTCAATGGTCATGATCATACCAGTCAACAATTCAACTTTTGCACTACTGGCCAAAGAGAACCTATGGTCACGATCATACCAATAATCTACCCATCTTTACACTCAAGTCAAAGAGAAATATCATCATTAGGGTTATAAGAATGTTATATAAAAATAATATAATCAAAATATGGTTTTAATTTCAAGAGTAAGATTCATAAATCAATGATAATTTGGTCGGAGAAGAAACCAATTTGTAAATGTGAATAAGTACCCGTATTCGTGACATAAATCTGCAGTATCGCGTAAGATAAAACTCTCGATACACGAAAAGATAAAGTTTCATAATAAAATTCATATCCATATTTATAACACCTTAATCCAAATGTTATAAATCACTTAGAAATCTCATAATCTAATATTATCAATATTATAATAATATTTTAATCATTTCTTAAACTTATAAACAATTTAATTAAATTGTTTACACTTTATTAATTAATGCATTTAATCATCATAAAATGCCAAACTCATAAGATTTCATCACCAATAACCAAAACCCTCATCAAAAATCTGCATATACCTCATATATGATTCTCAAGCCATAAAATCATATTTTCCAATTTTCTTAGTTCACATAACATATTTAATTCATTTACTCATAACTAGAATATTTTTTATGAAAAATATCAAATCAGTTCCAAAAATATTTATTTTCTGGGATTTAGAAGAATATAGTCCCATATTGAATATATATTTTTCTCAGAATTTTTAAAATTCATTTACTATTTTTCACATGGCCAAAACCACCGAATATTTAAATATTTATCATAAATTGTACTTTTGTCCAAAAATTTTGAAATTTACACGGTATACTAATATTATATATATGTACTCCCAATAAAAATTTCATCAATTTTAGAGTTAATCACAAGTATTTATAAGCGGTTACTTTTAAAATAGTCTTTTCTCATAAAATTCATAACTCTCAATCTATACATCCAAAAATCGCCATTTTTGGACACAAGCTACAAAACTCATCAAAATATCATCTCAAATTTTTCCAGAATTTTTGAAGGTTCAGAAAAATTTCGAAACTAAAAACATAATAACCCTTAAAATCCCTTACTATCCCTTACCTCAAAAAGCGATCTTAGATTTCCGACCTGAATAACGCCGAATCGAACTTGCAGACGTATATCAATACTCAAAGTATACTCAAAATACTCACAAGAATACGCTTTCGATAATATAGAGAGAAAAATTTCAGTTTAAATTGTGATTTTAATTCTAACCTAAGCACCTATTTATAGGAAAATCTTTAGAACGCCATAGGAGACTAAAATAATAAAGAATTATTATTTCTTACCAATTCTTCTACGCACACCACAATGATTCAAAGCATGCTAGCCATTTGGAAAAAAAAATAGCAGCCCACATGTGTAATCAACACCAACCAAAGTGGGTCCCACCCATAAATTTAATAAAAATTATTTTATTTTCCGAAACTTCATGAATTCATAGAAAATAGACCTAGGTTATCGAAAATACTGAATTTTATGTCCATTCTCTACTTTTGAAATCAATTCTCTACAACTTTACTGAAGAAATTTTTTCCAAATTCCAAACAAAAATGACCAAAATCTGCTTACGGATAAGTTTTCAAATTTCCTTCTCTTCCCTTTCTCTTTCTTCCTTTCCCATAATTCTCCACTAATTCTCTCTCTTCCCCACTTTCTTCTCTTACCCCACCCACTTCTTCCACACACACACAATAAATACGTATATATATATATATATATATATATATACATTAAAATATTTATAATTATTAAATAATTCCAATTCTATCTTCTCTCTTCCACCTCATCTATTTATAAACCATGAATTTATTGTAAAAATATCACCATCAATATATTATTAAAATAATATATTTAAATGAATTATTTTATCGAGAAAAAGATAAAATATTAATTTTCAACAATTGTCATTTTAAAATTTTTCTCCATCTATATCCATATAAAATCAATATTTTCCTCATCATATGAATCAATAATTAATTATTCACAAATAATATTACGAATCACAATATTGACAACCAGTGCGGGTTCCAAGAAAGAGGGCTTTCCAATAAGAATTTCTCCTTCTTTGGCGCCTAGCATTAGGTGACCAAACCTCTCCTTAGACGAGAACTTTCTAGACATTGCAATAATGTTTTTCAATAATATTATTCAAATAATATGAATTATTGCTCAGATAATGGAAAATCTTTGTGTAAATGACAATTATTGAAACAACAATAATATAAAATATCAACGTAGCAATTATTGAATCAATAAAATAAAATATTGAACAGTAATTACTGTAACAATTATTGAGTAATGCCTTCTTACGGAAAAAAATTATCATGCTTCATGAATAGTACTCGTGAATAGTAACTCATGAATAGTAACTCGTGAATAGTAACTCATGAATAGTAACTCGTGAATAGTAACTCATGAATAGTAACTCATGAATAGTAATTAAAAAAAAATTGAATACTTTTATTTCATAAAATTCGGGGTCTTACACTCAGATTGAGATACACTAGGTCCCTCATGTTTTTTTAAATGTAAACAAGAATCATACGGAGTACTAACAGGATTAACATTATAATGTCCAAATCTCTTAAGCATTTTCTCCACATAATGATCTTGAGAAATCACATAACCATTACAAACTTTTTTCAAATTAATTCCGAGAATAACATTTGCTTCTCCCAAGTCTTTCATATCAAATTTAGTGGATAACATATTTTTAGTCTCATATATAACATCAATATTGGTTCCAAAAATAAGCAAGTCATCCACATAAAGGCATACAATAACACCACAATTTTTATTATTAAATTTGGTATATATACATCTATCTCCATCATTTATTATATATCCATTAGAAGTCATCACACTATCAAATTTATCATTCCATTATTTAGGAGCTTGTTTAAGACCATATAAAGATTTAACTAATTTACAAACTTTATGCTCATTGCCTAAGGAAATAAATCCCTCAGGTTGGTCCATATAAATCTCCTCTTCTAAATCTCCATTAAGAAACGCAGTTTTAACATCCATTTGATGATTTATTAAATTTTTAATAGCGGCCAAAGCAATTAAAACTCTAATGGATGATGTTCTTGCAACATGTGAATAAGTCTCAAAAAAATCAAGGTCTTGCTTTTGTTTATAACCTTTAGCAACAAGCCTAGCCTTAAATTTATCAATTGATCCGTCAGGTTTTAATTTCCTTTTAAAAATCCATTTACAACCAATAGTTTTAGAACCAGGAAGAAGGTACACTGATTCCCAAGTGTGATTAGCCATAATAGACTCAATCTCACTATTTATGGCATCTCTCCAAAAAGGAGCATCGGGAGAAGAAACTGCATCTCTAAAAGTTAAAGGGTCATTATCTAACAAAAACGTAAAAAAGTCATTGTAAGACCCCAACTTATTATTAATGAAATTTAATTTTCTCTATTTATTATTTTAAAATAGTAAGGGTTGATTTGATTAATGTGGATAGTTATGGGTAAAATACGCAAATACTTCAAAATAAGCAAGTGGTTATAAAATATTCATTGTTGTCGGGGAATATTCGTTTGGTCGTGGAATATTAAATCTTTGTTGGGAATATTAAATGCGACGACGCTTGACCATGTATGTGGGCCCATAACGGAAAGAGATTGGATGAAGAAAACGACAAATATAAGTGGTTTAAAAATAATCACGTAGTTGTTATTCAAGATTATCTTTGTTAAAATATACCCTTGGTTAAAACACAATGAAGATACCTGCGGTGTTGCACCAATTATTGATTCTTACGTAAGAAGGCACTACTCAATAATGGTTACGATAATTCTTTATTCGATATTTTATTGAGTTAATAATTGTTGCGTTGATATTTTATATTCTTTGTTGTTTCAATAATTGTCATTACACGGTATTTTTCATTATCGAAGCAATAATTCATATTATCCTGAATACTATTATTAGATAACATTATTGGCAATGTCTAGAAAGTTACATCTCAGGAGAGGTTTGGTCACCTAATTGCGCCGCCAAGAAGAGAGAAATCTTTATTGAAAGCCCTCTTTCCTGAAGGCTACTCAGTTGTCGATATTGTGATTCTCGTAATATTATTTGTGAATAATTAATTATTGATTCATATGATGAAGAAAATATTGATTTTATGTGGATATAGATGGAGAAAAATTTTAATGTGACAATTGTTGAAAATTGAAATTTTATCTTTTTCTCGATAAAATAATTCATTTAAATATATTATTATATTTTAATAATATAATAATGGTGATATTTTTACAACGAATGTGGGATATATGAGTATCTGAGGAGGAAGAGTATTTTGTTGCAATAAATGTTTAAAACATGTTAAACATGTCGGTGGACCCCATTTATTGATTTGAAATTTGATTATAGCACAATAAAATCGCTTGGCTTATGGATTTCGGTCAATTTCTGTTTGAAATTTGGAAAAACTTTCTTCTGCAAAGTTGTAGAGAATTGAATTTCCTATAAAAACTCGCGAGATTCGAATTTTCTGATAAAAGGGCTATTTATTGTGAATTATTGAAGTTCCGAAGCTTCGAAATAATTGATTTTTGGAAGTTTTAATTATTTAAATTAAGAAAAACATTTTTAATGTTTTGTCACATGGTGGCTGATGTCTTGGACCAAATTAGTGGGCGTAGAAATTTGAAAAAAATAATATTATTAATTTATTAAATTTTACTCTTTTTGGTGTTCTAAGCGTTTTCCTATAAATAGGTCTTGGAGTTCTGATTGAAAATCACACCGAAAGCTGAAGTTTTTCTCTCTATATTATCGAGCGTATTCTTGTGAGTATTTTGAGTATACTTTGAGTATTGTTAGACGGTCTGAGTTCCTTCAAAGACTATACCCAGATTCCAAATTAGAAAGACTTAATCTTTCGAGGTAAGGGGATATTATTATTTTTTTGTAATGATATTATTTCTTCAATATCATTATGCTCAGAGTGCAAAGATGAACAGTGTTTAGATGAACATGACCAATGATGAATATCTTTGGCTCAGTAGTCAAAGATGAGCAGTGTTTAGATGAATACGACTAATCGATGAATATCTTTGGCTCAGTAGTGCGAAGATGAATATTTGATTCGGATATATATTGATTGATGTTACAGGATAAAAGATAGACTATGAACTTTTAAATTCATACATAGAAGATGGTAGTTTGCATTCTCTACTTAACTCTTCTAATGAATTATTATTTCCATTGCGAATATTGATTTAAAATTTGTTGTCTATCAGATTCTATTAGATTTTTCCTGTTGAAGACTAACGATAATTTGTTGTATATTATCTTAGTCATAATATTCTTTATGAGCTAGTTGAGCTCACCCTTTTCCTTTTTGTTCCATTTTTCTTCTCGTGAGGCGAGAATATAGCGAAAGTACAGTGGGGTTTTGGAATGAAGGTTCTAGAGAGAGTTGTTTAGTAGTCCTCACCATTTTGTAAAATAATGTATCAATAAATATGATGAGGATTTATTTGAGTATAGATATTGTCTAGAAGATAATATTTGTATTCAAACTCACAGTTTTATTGTTGTAATAATAAAAGTTGTAGTTGTTTACATACCACGTATATTGTGACTCGAAATGGGTGATGTATACCTATTTTGGGGGCGTCACAGTCATCTCCCAGATTAGTGGGTTTTCTAGTACGCTTACTCCTTCTTGGTTCAATTTCAAATTCCTCAATTGGAACTATATAAGAGCTCGTAGGAAGCTCTGCTACAGGTCGATCCACTTTAGATTTCAAAAGAAAAATATTTTCAAAGAAATCAGCATTTTTTGACTCAGTGATTGTATTATGATCTAATAAATCACTTTTCAAAACAAGAAATCTATAAGCAACACTATGTTCATGAAAGTAGTATGCACACAAGCCAATCATGTTTGATGATAAAGCATATACTTTGTAACAATCTTATTCATTTATTAATAAAAAGTATTAATTTATTAAAGGCTTTTAATTATCTACGTGATCTTTGTTTTATAATATGTGATAAACCCATAGTTTTAAGCAATGCTTTTAGAATAATGATGATGATCATTCTAATGAGATCTAAATTCTTAGAAAGCTTAAAACTAAAATAGTTCCCAATCGTTGGATTACTAAATTGGGGATTAAGAAATCCGGATAGATTGGTACATACGTTGTCAGCTCATTGGATGAGGATGATTGATCTCATGATCATTTGTGTGGAGACACTAAAGCAAGTATGTAGGTGCTTATTAGAGAATAAGTTCATCGAACGCATTGGCTCGCTAAGGAATACCTAATGGAGTTTTACTTGCACCATCGATAGGAATTCTGTAGTGATAGTAAGATGAGTGATCCTTGGACTTGAGATCATCATAGTATCTTGTGTATGATGAGTTATACTTTGACTTATTCCTTAAGACCCTTAGGGTATATCAAAGGGTATGCTTGGGTATAATAAGTTGTACATGGAGATAATGTATGATCAATAAAGAATCTACCACTTATTAAAGAAGAGAAATGTCCTATGTGATTCGATAAATGACAACCCGATAGTCCTTGGCAAAGCGTAAATGAAATTAGAAAGGAGTTTCTAATTTGCATTATTTGGTGTTGTGCATTTAAGAGTCGAAATACATATAATTAAATAAAATAAGACTTGACGAAATTTCATGTCTTATATTTAATTGGGACATTGTATGGTGGAAGGATTGAATTGTCTGAGAACTATTTACTCAAAAGGTTCTTTTATGATTAATGTTGAAATCTATATTATCTCGGAAAGTCGTTGATCGCTAGGGAGGCTTATCCCTATTGTAGAATAAATATTATTTATTTAAATAAATTAATTATTTAATTTATTTATTTAAATAAGATTAAATTGTTCTAATTGATTTATTCACAACCTAGGTTTAATATGGAGAACCTAAAGGGTCACACCATAAAAGAAAGAATAATTATTTAAGAAGTTAATGACATAATAGTAATAATATGTTATGTATATTTAATTTAATCTATGGTGATAGAATAAATTAAATAGCTTAATATTTATTATTTAATATTTTAGAAATATTAAATATAAATTAATAAGAGGAGTCTTATTAATATTATTACAATTATTATTATTATTTTAATTTCTAAAAGAGTTTAGGAATTAATTTAATATAAGTACTCTCATATATTCCTAATTGGATTAAGAAGGAAAATTAGTTAAAGGAGTTTAATTAATTATCCCTAATAAGATGAGGGAGCCCCTTTAATTAAAAGGGTTTAATTAAATAATACCTTATTTTAATAGGGTTACTTGATATCTATATAAGAGGAGTCTTATATCAGATATCATATATACGTTATAATTCCAATGGTTGGAGGGTACGTTCCTTTTCTATAGAGATAGAAAAACTAGGGTTTAGCTAACCACCCATCTTCTTGAATCCTTCTTCTTCCTTGGTGGATCACCTCTAGAGGCCAAACACATAGGTGGCTAACATTGATCAAAGGAAGGAACCAAACCCTTGAATTCAAGTTGAACGAAAAGGATTTGGAGGTGAACTTGTACACGAGGAAGCTCGATCTTCAAGGGTATGATTTTATTCTTTATCTTTTCGTTTAATTAATAATTGTGCATAAAGGGTGATCCGGGTATATGGTTTGTAAAATTTTAAAACTCTGATTTTTACACGTTTCCGCTTATTTTTGCAATTTGATTGCGTTCATGAATATTACAAACCTAACAGTTCAGCATAACCAATAAACAAACAATCAGCAATATTAGAACCAATTTTCTTTTTTTTAGGGTCAGGTAACATTACCTTAGCAAGACACCCCCACACTTTAAGGTATTTCAAGTTAGATAAATGATTTTCCCAAAGCTCATAAGGTGTTTTCCCAGTTTTCTTATAAATAATTCTATTTTGCAGGTGACAAGCAGAAAGAAGAGCTTCCCCCAACAAATTCGGTGGAGCCCCAGAACTTACTAACATAACATTCATCATATCTTTTAGTGTTCTATTCTTTCTTTCAGCAACCCCATTAGATTCTGGAGAATAGGTAGGTGTTACTTCATGTATAATTCCTTGTTCTTCGCAATATTTACTAAGAGGTCCGGAGTCATACTCTCTACCTCTATCGGACCTGAGTCTTTTAATCTTTTTTTCTAATTTATTTTCAACTTCGGCCTTATAAATTAGAAATTTATCTTCAGTTTCATTTTTATTTCTAAGAAGGTAAACTTTAGTATATCTAGAATAATCATCTATAAAGGTTACATAATAATTTTTCCCACCCCTAGAAGTATTTCTAGACATATCACCTAAGTCTGAATGAATTAAACTAAGAGGTTCAGATTCTCTAACTAGTACTGGTTTACATGTCTTTTTAGTAGTTTTGGCTTCCACACATACTTGACATTTATTGGTATTTGAAATTTTAACATCTTTTAAAATTCCCAAATTTTTCATTAATTTTATATAAGAGTAATTCACATGGCCTAATCTAGCATGCCAAATATCATCACACTCAACCAAGTAAGCAAAAGAAGTACTAGCATTATTATTCATGATTTCAAGTACATTCAAATGAAATAATCCAGCATTAAGATACCCTTTTCCCACAAACACCCCATTTTTAGTTAACACTACCTTATCAGACTCAAACATAACCTTAACCACAATTTTCCCAAGTATCCCAACAGATACGAGATTGTAACGAATCTCAGGAATATTAAGAACATCGGTAAGAGAAAGTGTGACGCCCCCAAAATTAGGTATACGTCACCCATCTTGAGTCGCCACTTACATGGTACATAAATTCAAATACAACTTACTAATATAACTGCGTAGGTATATAATACGACATAAACTGTGAGTTTGAATACAAATATTATCTACTAGATATTATACAAACTCAAAAGGAGTCCTCATTACAACTATTATCACACTATTTCACGTAATAGTGAGGACTACTAATGCTATCCTCCGACCATTACTCCGCTTCCCAGACTCGTCGTCCAATTTATGTTCTCATTTCACGAGAGAAACGGTGAAAGAAAGAAAGGGTGAGCTCAACTAGCCCAAGAAGAAATATTATGACTAAGATAATGCGAGAATAAATTATCATTAGCCTTCAACAAAGATTTAAACCGATAAAATACAATAGACAACCGGTTTAAGCTGCAGAGGAATATGCAATCCATTAAAAAAAAATCAAGTAGAGAATAAAGTCTACTATCTTTTAGGTTTTAAAAGGTTTTCATCAATTTTATCATTTGAGACTCAACAATAAATAAACCACCACATCTAATCATCCTCGTACCACGCTCAAGGATTTTCATCAAATTATCAATGGTCATGACTATACCGAATCACCCCTCGGTCATAATCATACCAAAAACTATCCATCATCGCATTACAGTGCCACCGAGGACTTTAGTCACATCATTTATATCAAGTCACGATTATACCGAATGATCCTGGTCATAATCATACTAAGTTCATCTATGCACGTAAGCCAAAGATAACATAATATAACATGAGGATGATGACAATGACATAATAATTCAATAAAACAAGTTCAAGAATTATTTAATCCATGAATTATTAACGTCCAAATTGTCAACACGATCTTGTTTAGTGAGAGTAAAATTCAAGAATGATCGGAAGAATATTTCCATGAAAAGATCTTTGGATGAAACACAAATATCAAGGATATTCTACTAATTTCATGGAGTATAGAAGTCAAAGTTTTAACCAACCGGGTATAATAAAGAATGGAATAACAAAAGAAATCACCATGCATGCGGTACTTGCATGATGCGAAGTTATTCCACATAATAATAATAACGAAACCAAAGTCGTGAAATTCACACCGGGATATTCCAATGAGTAATAATAAAGATGGAACCCGGATCCGGTGTAAAACACATGATAGGATATTCCAATGTAATGATAAAGACGCGGAACCGGTCCTGTAAAACACATGCATGATGTTCCAACAATAATAAAAAAATGAACCAGTCCTGTAAAACACACGCATGGATGTTCCAATGTAATAATAGAAGAATGTCACCAAGTATAGGTAAATGGCATATCAAAGTTATTCCAATGAATAATAAGCAATGGAATAACATAAGGATTTCACCAAGTATAGGGTATCTGCCGCGTGATCAAAGTTATGTATAGGGTATGCCACTTTTACAAAGTTATTCCAATGTAATAATAGTGAATGGAATAATGTAAGTTCTCTTCAAGAAGAAAGAATAACACCCTTACTGTAAAAAGAACCTGAATATAGAAGTAGTGAAGTAGCGAGAATACTCTTCTTCTTTCTATAACTTTCTTTTATAGCTTTCTCTATAATTTCTCTCTGAGTTTCAATGAATTAAGTAAGAAAAAATAATGAAGGAATGAGCTTCTATTTATAGGAAAATGGAATGCATAAGAATTAATCCATGAATCGGTCCGATTGATTTACTTTAATCGGACGGTCCATATTTAAAGAAAAATCTTTTAAATAAAATATAATATATTCTATTTATATAAAAACATTTTACTATGCAAACACTATGCAATACTATGCAAAACACTATGCAAAAACACTACGCAACACTACGATAATAAAATATAATATATTCTATTTATAGAATAACTTTAATAAAAGTATTCTATTTTATATAAAAGATGTTTCGCTTTATTACGTTAATAATACGAATAAAACAAAACGTCATTATCGCTATAATAATTCATATTATTAATCGGCTGATAATGGAATCAAACCGAGTGACTTCTCACATAAACATCAATAATCAATACTGGTGTCTTACTTATGCGACCACACGTATTCATCGTACTTTTACTACCGAGTAGTTCAACAGTAACCACGGTAAAACTTCCGCCGTTATTTCAATAAAATATTTTTGTCGCTTTCTCAATCCGACAATAATTCTGTTGTGGGGTCCACCAATGATTGAAATGTTGTCTGAATATTCCTCGCTAAACCGAATATTCCCCAGCCAATCGAATATAATATAACCACTTGCATACTTTGCAAAATTTATAAATACTACCCACAACTATAATATTATCTTAAATTCACACCATAATATTAAAAAAAATTATTTCAACAAAATTTAAATCTTTATTGATAAAATCTGGGGTCTCACAGAAAGGATCTTCCCAGAAGTCAATTTTAAATTTACTTTCCCTTTACCCAACACTGGTGCAGGCCTCGAATCGCCCACGTACACATGTTCATCTTTTTCCTCAAGGGGAGTGTAAGAGATGAATGCACCACGATTCGAACAAATGTGTTTGGTAGCACCAGAATCCACTACCCATGCCTCTTTATCAGTCACCATGTTCACCTCGGAGATAACCGCCACAATAGTATTGTCTGCCTCAGCTAAGTTAGTTCTCGGAGGAACAGACTGGTTGTTTCCCTTTTTGAACTTGTATTGAGCAACATGATGACCTGGCCTTCCACACACGAAACAATCTCCTTTAGGTTTTGAGGTTTTGGGTTTGAACTGATTCGGTTTTGCCTTCGGACCGAGGTTATACTTGTGCCCATGTTTAGGATGTTTATTGAACGGTTGATGAGGTTTGCGCTTATCAACCAAATTTGCTTTAGAAGACATTTCTTTGGCTTTGATAGTTTTATCTAAATTTCTGTTCTTTTCCTCAATACGAATATGAACAATTAACTCCTCTAAGGTCATGTTTTTCCTTTTATGTTTCATAGTATTCTTGTAATCTTTTCAAGACTCGGGCAATTTCTCTATAAGGGAGCCAACAACAAAAGGAGCAGGTAAAATCATGCCTTTATTACTAAGTTCGGCTACGACAAGATGAAAAGCATGAATTTGGGAAGAGACATCCTTTTCATCGGTTATGTAAAAATTAAGAAAAATCCCAATTGCATACTTTTTGACACCAGCATCTTCCACAACATATTTCAAAACTAACACATCCCAAATTTCAGCAGCATGTTTATATAGACAATAAATATCAAACAGTTCATTCGACAAAGAGTTGAGAATGATAGCCATGCAAATTTTATCAGCAGAGGACCAAGTACTAACAAAAGAATCGTATTCTTTCTTTTGTTCATCGGTAGCATCATTAGAGGATTTAACTGGTTTTGGTTTGGTTAAAACATGGTCAACTTTAGCAATGTCCATAATCAAAAGTAATTTGGTTTGCCAACGTTTAAAATTGGATCCATCAAAAGGTTCAATTTTGGTCAAATCAGGAACAGATTTAGTGGCGGTAAGCATAGCAGAATTCATAGAATTTTCTACTTAAGATTGTTAGAAAAATACGAATAAATATAGGATTCAACTATAAAATAAAAGAAGGGCAGAAATAAAACTTATTGATGTAGAGCAAATTATGTTGAAGCGAAAGGCGATGCGGTCTGACCTTGTCATAAAGTAGAAATTTAAGCCTGAGAATTTTTTTTTTCTCGGTGCTAAAGTCACTGACGAAATCCTACTCCAAGATTCAACGGATCTTCACCCAACTAACCAACACTAGAAATAGTTGAATGACCCAAAAATAACTTCTAATTTTTCTTATTCAAACTCAAAAATAAGACCTCACACACACGCACACATATATAATATATAAAAATATAAGGACTCCTATTTAGTATGTAAAAAGGCAACAACTTTTTAGAATGAGATTGACAGTAGCACTATATATATATATAGACAAATATGTTTCAGTGAAAAAGTGTGCAGACTAACAAGTGCTCAGCCTTTATATAGGACGGTAACATTGCATGAACGGTACTTTTCTTTAATATGGTGCAACGTTAATATATTGATAGAACGGTAATATAATATTGCAACGGTAATATAAAATGAATATCCCAATAATTAAGCAATTAATTTATACTTAGCAATTACAAATCTTCATATTAACTAATATATATATTTTATTTAACTTTATAATATTTTAATTTGTATAAAATACAACAATATCCACATGACATAAACTAATGTAAAAATATGAGTTTCATTATTTTATCTTAGTAGCTCGTATTTTCTAAAATTTTAAAGCCTGCGTGTATGTATGAATAATGAATGTATCATTTATCCATGCATAAAGACATGTTCTAGATACACACCTCATAGATTTTAGTAGCTCAATTTTGACTTAATACTCTTACTATTTAGACACAATCCAAAATTAAAAATAAAATAAATAAAAATAAAATGTGGCAGTTAAAATCACGTGGCGGGATTGGTTACACATTTTCTCAAAAAGAATACATAATACCCATTTCTCAGAACTTACCTGCCTTTTTGTCTTTTAAATCAAACAAACAGCACCTCCATTTCCATGGCGGCTAGAATATTCACACACACAAAAAAGAGTCAATTTCCCTCCATCCAAACAACCCCTAAACCACCTTCTTCTCTCTGCTCCATGAACTGAATTAAAACCGTACAACCCCCAATCTCCCGATCCCAAATGATTCCTTTCTTATTTATCCTTTTTCTCTCTCCTCAATTGGGGTTTCTTTCTCTCACCTCTTCACAACCCACCACCACAAACACCACCGTTTCTTGCCCTCTCGACTTCACCGTCCTCCGCCGCCTCGCCGAGGGGTCCAAACCCCCCGCCGTCGATACTGCCAGCCAGTGTCAGTACATCCTCCAAGGCCTCCGCCTCGTCCAATCCGACTACCTCCGCCGCACCAACTGGTTCCTTCCGCCGCTCGACTCGGCCGAGTCATGCTGGAACACGTACCAGATTCTGTTCAACGAATACATCCCCAATTTCAACATCCGGTCCAATTGCGGCTTCCAGACTGTTTGGATATCTGAGGGCTGTGAAAATATCACTACTCGCGCCCAATATGAAGCTAAAAACACTCCATCAACACTAAACGACGTCGCTTCAGCCTGCAATCAGTCTTTACAGAACAGCTCGCCGTGCGCGACTTGCACAACTAGTCTCTCCAGCCTGCAGCCGTCGGATTTGAACGGCCTGAGAATTGGAAATGTTTCCGATTGCACGGCGTATCGGTCAATTTATGCTGCCGCTTTCGCCAATTCATTCGGTCCCAATGATAGAGGTACTGCCGAGTGTTTGTTCTCCCTTAGGTTTAATATGTCTAAATCGAATAATAAACAGAAAAAGACTCTGATTTCTTTGGTTGTGGTATTTGGGTTTTTGATTTTGTTGGTGGGTTTTTGTGGGTTTTGGTGGTGGAGGAGACATAAATTACAGAAGAGGAGACAGCGAGAGATTACTAGGAGATGGAGTAGTTTGAATCCCTCTGCTTTGGAGTCAATTAATAGCAGTACTACACTGATTAGGTTCACATTTGACGACATTAAGGAGGCAACGAAGAATTTCTCTAGGTTAAATATTATTGGTAGAGGAGGGTATGGGAATGTCTACAAGGGTGTACTGCCAGATGGGTCTGAAGTTGCATTGAAGAGGTTCAAGAATTGTTCAGCTGCTGGGGATGCGAGTTTTGCACATGAAGTTGAGGTTATTGCGAGCGTTCGCCATGTGAATCTGTTGGTTTTGAGAGGGTATTGTACAGCTACGACTAATTTTGAAGGCCACCAGAGGATAATTGTGTGCGATTTGGTGAAGAATGGGAGCTTACATGATCATCTTTTTGGCTCAATGGAGAAGAAGTTGGGTTGGCCGATTCGCCAGAAGATAGCGCTTGGAACAGCTAGGGGACTGGCCTATTTGCATTATGGGGTACAACCAGCTATTATTCATAGGGATATTAAAGGTAGTAATATACTTTTGGATGAGGCATTTGAGCCAAAGGTGGCAGATTTTGGCCTTGCAAAGTTTGCACCCGAGGGAGTGACGCATGTGAGCACTAGAGTGGCTGGAACAATGGGTTATGTTGCCCCTGAGTATGCATTGTACGGTCAGTTGACAGAGAGAAGTGATGTTTATAGCTTTGGGGTTGTGCTTCTTGAGCTTTTGAGCGGGAAGAAGGCACTTCTTGTGATTAACGAAGAGCAACACACTCTTGTGGCAGATTGGGCATGGTCATTGGTGAGGAAAGGGAGAGCGTTAGACGTTATTGAAGAAGGTATTCCAGAGATCGGGCCGCCAGATGTTATGGAGAAGTATGTATTGCTTGCTGTGCTTTGTTCTCACCCTCAATTGTATGCCAGGCCTACAATGGACCAGGTTGTGAAGATATTAGACACAGATTTACCAGTTCCCACGATACCCGAAAGACCTATTCCACTTATTGCCAATATTCATGACATTGAGAAATCTGTTAGCAGCAGTGGGTCGGGACTGTCTACTTATTCTGGCTACCAGCCATACACAGTTGAAGGTGATCACCCTTCCAACCCGAGGGAAGTAGGGAGGTAATAGGCAGCAGGGAAAATTTTGTTTCCCATAGATTATCTGAAAGCTGAAAGGACTATCAGTTGGAGCCTGTAGAGCTGCTCGATTAAGCTATTAGTAAAACTCATTGTATAAATAGATAGATCTTGTGATCCTGAAATAGGAATCGCAACACCCAATATAAATTGATAAAGCACGTGAAGAAAAATTGATTCTTTTGTTTTTAAGAGGAATAGGCCATGATTATATCAGCCTTTGGTATCTTCTCCATACCTTTACCCTGCTTCCTGGACTGCATTGGCGAAAGTGCTTCTGAGTGCAGACCGTGTGAAGACCATAGAGGCGGAGGCACAACAACACAATCCCCCTTCTATATTTTGTTACCGGCACATAAATCTTCAGTTTAGTTGCTTGTTAGTATTTTGTCTTGGGCGAATTTGTTTATTGTGATTAGTTGATATATGTGATAATTATGATTGTGATATAGAAATAAAACCACAATTCTTGAATGATAAAAGAAACATAAAAGAAGGTCAGGTACTTGTACATCTGACTCTTGTTTGTGTTCCTTCTCCATACACCCTTTGATGATGATGATGATGATGATGATGAAGAAGAATCTGTTATCTTTACAATTTTTTGCTTCGGTTGTTGCCGCTTCCTACTGACAAATTGTTGAGAATTGCTATCTACTTTTATTACATCTACTTTCACAATGTGATGATCAGAAGACCCTTTTGAAGAGAAAACTGAGTATGAACCAGGCAGGCATAAACTTGTAAGGTGAGACCAATGCGTATCCACCCGAGTTCCATACTTGAATGTACCCTGCACACCTGCATTACAGAACACGAATCAAGTCTCCAAAAATAATTAAAAAGATTAAGTTAATCGAGATTCTAACTTTGTCCTTTCGCGATCATGACTACAGAGACTCTCCAGCAAAGTCCTTAACATCTGTGTACATGTATTGTTTACTCTTCAGAAACCCCATCACCTCAACCTCAAGCCTTGGTGTTGGCTTTCCCATCTCTGCATAATACTGTAACATATGTGCTAATTTGAGTTTATTTAATTTTATTTTTTCATAGGTTTCAGCACGTGACACAATCTATATGACTGATTCTGCAGAGGAATCTTTATGAAGTTGTAATGTAGCTGCAGTATTTACCTTTACAATGTCGGTCCATCTTTCTGGTGAGTAATCTGTTTCTGTTTCATCAAGAGAGTTGAGACCTCCGGTACAAATATACTCCGTCCGTTTCTAAAAGATTGTCATTTAAAAAAAAAAAAATTGTTTCAAAATGTTTGTCATTTACAACTTTCGACGAGAATAAATTATTTACTTTCCTATATTATCCCTACCTTCTCTCATTGTTCCAATAAATTCTCTCATTTGTATTAATAATTTTCAATTTCTTATAAAGGGGTAGTGATGAAATTTCAAACAAATTTTTAATTGTTAAATAATATTATTAAATGACTTTCTTAATTCATGTGTTAAAAACTTAAAACAACAATCTTTTAAGAACAAAAATAGTAATATATTAGCCAATTATTTAATAAATTATTAAAGAAACTCTACTAAAAACAATGGTATTTTGCCTGGCGGTGTGACTGGACTTTATAGTATCCATGCGGTCGAGTTTCGATTCTTGGTGACAGAAGATCTGCTGTCTCAAAATTACCCTTTAACTGTTTCTCCACCAAATTTGCAATATTACGAGAAAAGTCCAACATATAGATTTCATAAAATTATCACAAGGGGCAGGTAAATTAACTCCCAATCAAAGATTCCCCAAACACAATAACAGCACCCACAACAATGCCTTAATTTAGCAAATTGATAACAAAACTCAACTAGCAGCTTATAAACATTAAAAATTATATATAAAATATATTAGCAGTGCGGCTTGAGTGCTACTGTAGCCTCTCAAAATCACACCCAAATCGTACATGCGTTTTTCTAATTAGTATAACGCAGTTATATAAGCTGGAATCGTTGGCGCGGTTCAGTCAGAGCGATTTGGTCAGTTTTTGGTATAGTTTCAGGTTGGCGCGGTTCAGTCAGAGCGATTTGGTCGGTTTTTGGTATAGTTTCAGGTCGAATTATTCCTTACTTAGCCCTAAGCATTAGTATCCTGACACATTAAGTGTATGTAAAATGAATGAGAAAATATTAGAGAGATAATAGGGATAATAAAGGACTGAGGAGAGAGAGAAAAATATGAGTTTTAAAAAGTAGTAACTACATCTCTTAAAAGGTAAATTTGAAAGTCAAAGAAGCTTCAAAAAATTATTTATACCAAAAATAACTGTGAACTCTTCCTCCCACTTTATAAAATAGAAGATTACTAATATATATGTATGTACATATATTATATAGTGTAACTTTTGGTCATCTATCTATAAATGGAGTATCTATTTATGGGGTCTTCTTAAACTGGATTTGCCCTGTTGTCTCTCTTGGGTCTTGAGTATGTATTCTGGTAGAATTCCACAATTGTAAGTAAAGAAGGGGATTTAAAAAAAATAACGTCGACAGCAGGGTTCGAACCTGCTGTGTACAATTAACCACTCGGACATATCGACAATTATATTAACAATGTGTACAATTATTAAAAAATTATTATATCATCAATTCTTTCACGTATTTATTATTTTTATTTTGTTTCCCTTTGGGATTCCAGCTTTAAAATTATCATGTCGTACAATACGTTTCTACTTTCTAGGCTTTTGTCCAAAAACTTGTAGGATTATCACCCTAGCTAGTGGCAGAACCAGATTAAAATTTGAGGGCGATTACCGGATATCCGGAGTAGCGACGTGTAAGTTGCAGCGGCAAGAAAACGGAATTAAGGTCCTTGGATTTGATTTTGACCCATATTGAAAAAAATAGAAACCTCTTACTTGTGTATGTAAACCTCCAAAACCCAATGAACCCTTTTGAGTTCCCTACTAGTACTTCCTCAATTTGGCCATTTCCAGATAAATTGTCAAATTTTTGAGCAGTTGAATCAGATTTGGGTTCCAGAGGGTTTGAAACAACATAGAAATTTGACAACATGATTCCTTTATGCGGAATTTTGATAATAAAGATGATATAAGTTCATAAACTAAGAGGAAAACTCGGGCCTTGAAAAAAGAGCTTGCTATAGAATAACAATTACTTCGACTTAAACTAATAGAAGAATATTTCAGAAACCCAAGAACTCAATTTTGAAAAAAATCCAAAAGTAAAGCAAATCAAATCAAATCCCTGGCCTTAGCATAGAACTTTTACACTTTCTAATATGCATACATGATCCAAATATTCATACACTGATATTACATTATAATTCAATTATATATATCATATTTTCTTTATATAATATACCAATTCTTTTATTTTAATCAACTCTTTCCATTGAAACATTTTAGCAAACATAAGATAGGCACAAATTACTTTCAAAAATTTTCAGAGTTCATTAATCATGAACAAACCCATATTTTAGTTTGAAATCAGTCCTTAATCTTTCATATAATTACAACATCCAAATAACACAAAGTATCACACCAATTTATTTATGTATATGATTACCAAAATTGAACTGAAAATCACAAACCTGTGTTGCAAACTCTGCAGTCGGAGAAGAAGAAGTCGGAAGACGACCGGAGCACCGCCAGCTGTCGCCACCGCCTGTTCAGCCTGGACCGCCTCCCTACCGGGATCAGATGCCCCCCGCCTATGAGAGTACCATACATATGTAATGGAAATTATATATATAAAAAAAATGTATAGAATTTATTCCTCATTTCTATTCTTTTTCTCTTTTATTTTTTGTTAAATTGGAGAGAGTACTAATTTGAAAGTAGTATTTCCAATTTGTACCCTCCAGCATCCTGCAATGAAGCTCTTTTAGTTACATTTTAACTTCCATGTTGAACATTATCTGTAAGAATAATGATGTAACACCCCAGTCCCATGAAAAGATATGAATTTTTTTTGTTTATATATAAAAAATTAAGTTACTAATAATAATACTTTCCTAACCTCTTGTAAACTAACCTAAAAATTAACAGACTAAAATGACTCAAAAAATATTATTGAGCTCTAGTGATTTAAAGTCTTGTTTGAATAGATTTGATTCAATTCAGACTTCCAATTTACATTCTTTACCCTTTCTCACTTCTACTTTGTGTTTTCCATCTTACAGGTATGAACTACAGGTCAAAAACAAAACATGATATGATTCCCGCTCTCTCCCAATACCCGCTTTCTGGATTGGAGTTCTACAGGAAAGACAGTCGTTCATCCCTTGTTTCTCATGTAGCACGTTCCATTTCTCACAAAGAACCTGATGTGCACAGGGGAGGAAAATCACTGAGATCTCCTCCATCATGCACAACACACATTCCCTCTCCTGCTTCACCCTTTCAGCCCCAGATAAGTCCCGAAATACTGGCAGCCTATTACGGACCTTAGGAATCAGGTACCCCTGCAGAGCTGGGGAACTCGTGCTGTCTATGGGGGTGCTACCATAGCTCAAAATGATTCCCCTCCAAAATGCATCCATTTTTGAGGATTCAGATTCCAATTTCAATTTTGATATCTCGGCCTTGAGTTCCTTTATTTTATCAGTGTACTTCTGCAACTCAATTTCCGCCTTCTGCATGATCTTATCTCCCTCGTCTTTTGACAGAGCATCTAGCCGTTCTTTTTCCTTCCTTATGGAGCTAGCTTGAGATAGAAGTTTTACCTTCACCTTTTCCTCGTGTTTCCGTAGAGCCTGATATTTTCATTGTCCCAATAAGATAGTACTACATAATAAAACCAGATAAGCAATTTGTATTTTGTTGAAAACTCTAACCTCAGAGGTCCATACAGCAGAGAAGCGTAAATATCATAACGGAAAAGTAATGAATTTTATAGAATGTAAATTAAACTGCATGAGCAATCAAAACATATGTATAACACTTGTTAACTAGGGAAAACTTTATTCCAAAATCAGTCTAATTGGAGAAATTCTTTTATTGACAAGTTGGCCTAATTGGAGAGTTTCAGTAATCTAAAAGTGGTTCCTGCTTAGACTGGTTTCACATTATCTAATCAGGTAACAAATGACAAGTAACCCATATTATTAGTGTATCATATGCACCATCGAATAGCTGACTTCATAGACCCCCTTTTTCCCACCTTGTGTTAAGGGTACTTCAAATGCAAATAATATTTGGAATATTCCAGCAGGTTCAGCTATTACTTCTGTGACGGCCAAAAACAAAGAAAAAGTTAATACAGTTTTTAGAAGCATACCTCACTTTGGTTGTAAAGACCTTTAGTCTTCTCTATGCTATTTTGCAATCCAGATGACTCTTGCTTAAAAGTTGTCAACTCCTCCAGCAATAAACCCTTTTCTAGATCGCATGATTGAACCTTTTTCAGTATCTCCTGCTCCCTGAGCATAGCATCCCGCAACTCTGCAGCTGATCCCGAAGCCACTATTCTGGCAGCCTTCATCTCCATTTTCAAGACAGAATTTTCCAGTTCAAGCCTGCTGACAGATGAGTTCGCCATGTCTATCTTCCTAGGAGCGTTATCTAGTGCACACTCCCTCTCTGAAAGCCTTTTCATGGTGATCTCCTCCAGAATTTGCTGCTCTTTTGAAATTTTCTCTGCTTCTTCTTTCTCTTGCCTCAGCAATTTCAGCTCTGCTTGGTCTTTGCCAAGTCTCCGTGCAGACTGCATTACCTTCTTAATTAACCAATATGTCCAATTTTGGAGCTCTTTCTGCAGGAACTGCATGCGAGTAACTAGAGCCAACAACTTTTTATCCTTGGCATTTTTTGGCACATACTTCCCCGTGAACTTATCATACGGGATTCCAGTATAAAACTTGGAATTCTTCAAAGAAAGAGGGATGCTGCTTTGGGGCTGCACAGCAGGTTTTGTATCTGGAGGGATTGATTTTGGAAGTTTGGTTTTCATTACAGGTATTGCAGAAACTGCATCTTTTGTAGGCGTAGCAGGGGTATCCGTTGAAGGTGAAATATATAAAGGATTGCACGAAAGATGATGGTTCCCATCTGACGGAGGGGAGTTCGCTAGCACTGCAGTACTTACCTTGGAGGAAGCATTCTTGAATGCACCAGAAGAATTGGTAGGAGACTTTTGCTTCTTCTCCAAAGCCAGACCACCCAAGTTAGTGTGTTTGGCTTTGAAAGTCCCCTTAGACATTCCACGCCTGTAATTTTCTATATGTAATGCTCTCTGCTGAAGAATGTCTCTCTTGGAATTCCCCGTGTCACCCTTCTTGATAACCCTAGATTTGTCTTCCATGATAATTGTTTGAGAAATGGATTGGATATGCCCTCCAGTAATGCCCACTGATTTACTCCCAGTGACTGGAATCTGTATCCCACACTGAGACATTTGAGGATCAGGGTTTGAAAGTTCTGAGATATGTGGTTTACTTGGGTTAAAAAGAGTTGTTTTAGAAGTTTGAGCCTTTGACTGGAATTGGGAAAGTATAGACTCAGAGGACCTCTCCGTGGTAACTTCTTTACCACCTAAAACACTCAAAACATCTCCTTCCATTGCACATGCATGAGCCAGGTTCAAGTCACATATCAACAGGCACCACATTGCTTCCACAACAGATAAAGATGGCTTAACTTCCATCAGCACATGAACCATCTCTAACATTGTATACTCTACTAGGCTCTCCAAATCCTCAAATAAATGATGTCTTGAAATACAAAATACCTTGTCGCTTCTCAAAATAGCCAAAGCACCATTCTCAATATTCGACAGAGCATCTTTATCACCATAGTAAAGGCCGCTCCTCAAAACAACCCTCTCTGCAACCTCTTCACTATACCCATAATCGGCAATCTTCTTAATTGCACTCTCAAAGATTGCAAACAGACTATCCAACAAAAGATCCTCAAATTGACATGCAGTAGGATCATTCCAATCAGCCAATAAGTACTTTTTCACTTCTTCCTCTTCATGTTGATCAGACCTTGCACTTGATGACTCAAAATTACTAAGTGCATTGCAAAGTTTCACCTCTAACAAATTGAATTTAGGGAGTTCCACCAGAGGCAAGGGTGATCCCTGAAATTGAACACCTAATATATTTTCAGATAAAAAAATTAGCTTATTCCTAATTCCATTTCCTTTGGCCAATACAGAAGAGCATTCTTGGTTGCAAGCATCACCATCACCATCACCATCACCATTAGTGGCCATATATGCCACTGTATGCAAGAGTTATCTACAACTGTATAACCACAGAAATTACAAGTAAGATTCGAAAGGCAAAAAAAATTAGGGAAAGAGAAAGCGACAGAAACAGTCTTACACAAAAAAAAAAAAAACACCCTAGAATTACCTAATTGTGTTCAACTCAAAACAAAACCAAAATTGACTAATAGACCATCACATGCAGAAAGAAAATTGAAAATGGTCATTGTAAAGAAAAACCATATCTTCGCTGAGTGCACTATGAGCCAAATAATCAAATATCCTGCACCAAAACACACAAATTTGAAGAAGTAAACTACCCAGAAATGATAATCAATACAAAAGCATATTCTAAGAACAGCCACTTAGCTAAACAAGGTAATCATTCAGTAACTCGATAAACCCTCAATACACCCCCACAAAACTATTCCACCCAAATGCCCATACAGACGTATAGCAGAAAAAAAAATTGAATAATACTTTAAAGCTGAAAACCCCAGTAAAATTAACCCCGTTAATTCAGATTTTTGGTTCCAGAAAGAAAAAGAACACATTTTAATACCTCAAAAATCAAAGAAAAAGCTAAATTGCAGTAGTCTTAAACCAAGAGACTGGCCACCATTGTCGTACAAAACACCATATTCGAGCAGTTGCAGTAATTGCTCTGCTAAGGTGTGTTTGGATTTATTATATATAGGGACGCTAAGAACTCTTATTTGTAGGCTACCCACTAACCATAATTGACTTTCAAATTTGATCTTCATATTATAATGTAAGAGAAAAAAATAAAATTACAAATGTACTTTCACTTCAAATTTAATTTGAGTTTTAAAACTTAAAAATGAATTGTCAAACATGATATAGTTAAAAAATAAGCTCTACAGGTTGTCATTTCTATTGGGCTACTGGACTACATTTTGACCAACGCATGGTACTACTACAAACTCGACTAAGTGCCCTGTGCCCGTTGCTATTTGAGGAAATGTTTTCTCATCAAGTCAAATATTAAATATAACTATATAAGAACATTTTTTTTTATAAAAAAAATTTAAAAAATTATATTAGCAAAATGATAATTGAAAATATAGATATACAAGTCAATGCTTCATTTTTCAAGAGAATAACGTATCCCCTTAAATTTCATAATTTAATAAATTGTATGTTTATTTTAGACCTGAGGGAGTATAATATGAAACTATTTTATGGAGACATTTATAAATTCATAATTAATTATAAATGCACTTCTAAAATTATTAAACTTTAAACTTCTTTTCAACACTTCTTTCAGACTCAATTTCTACTGCTGAAAGCATTTTTATTGTATATCTAAGAGCTCACAGACTTAACCAATTAAAGAATAACTAAAGTGAGGCTTAATTATATCTAAGAGCCCACTTAGACAATTAAAGTGCCCATTTTCACAGGTCAAGGAACCCTAGTAACTTTCAAGAAGTTCCATTCTTTTGTACCAAATTTGATATATACTAGCTGATAATACTGTCAAAGATACATCATACTTAGATCTCTGCCCCCTTTTTCAATTTAACCGACTGAAATAAGAAAAAAAATTGGGCAACTGTGAGTTCTGTACATCCGAAACAATTAAATGATAAGTATTATACAAAATTATCATTCTCACTTGCAAAAAAAAACATCCTCAAAACACTTTCTGGCTTTGTCGGGCTTCCCCTATGTGAGCTGATATTTTCATTAAGATCCCAAGAAACCCGAAATGGGAATGCAGTTCCTAGCAAGAAGAGTGCCATTCGAATATCAAACCGATGCTTTGCATTCACAACTTTTGCTTAACGTTGAAACTGAAGATGCTCTTGGGAAATATATGGTACACGGTGGGAGTCAGTCGGGAAGAGATCTTCAGAACAAAGAGGATGAAGAATTCAAATGATTAGCATTCTATCCTTTTAACTGGATGTTAGTTGAGCCTCATGTCAGCAATTGACGCTGTAGTCTGTGGATCACACATCTAGTCAGGCTTAGTGTACTCGAGCAACATGTGTGGCGACCTGTAGACCTTCACCAGTGTCCAGTACAGAACTTCCTCAACTCCGAGCTCACCCTCTGCTCTTGCCGCATATATATCTTCACAAATGGCAATCAACCTGCACCGATCCATGAGTTACAAGATTGTATCAATTTCACGCTCTAAATATTATTATGGAATATTGATGAGAATTTATCAATCATTATGCGTGTCACGATAGGTTATTGAGAGCAGATTATCCCCATGATCCTTTTCACCCTTCTTCTGTGTATAAACTAGGCCAAAGGTTTTCCTTTTCCTGCTATTTTGCAATGCAAATTTTCTGGCAAGATTAATCGTTATTGCAATTTCATTGTGCAGATTCTCAGCAGTGAAACCTTTAAAATTCAGAAATCAAGATGGTTTATCTGATTATATATCCATGTAACTTATCATCTCTTAAAGTACAGCTTTCCTGTTTTCTATGAAACTGATGAAGACTTGAGAAAAAGTGCCAGAAGATCCTCTTTTACTTGGTCAGGACTAGGAAACAGCGAAGGACTTATAAATATACAAACAGCACCACTAAAAAAAAAAGAAAAAAAGAAGCAAGAAAAAAACAAACATACCACACCTTAATCCAATTTTTGAGCACCCTACGTCAATCAACTATTAATCACATACCAAGCAACATATTACTTAAACCACGGTCATTGGGTCTATAGATGCCATATCAAAATCTTTCTTTAATCTCCAATTGTGCATGTGTTAGTAGCAACTCCCAACTCTTAAAGGAGAGAAAAAATAATCCAGATAAATACTGTTTATACCATCTTTCTTTCACTCCCCCGTCGCCCCCCCAAATTTTTTTTTTTAGAAAACCTGAAAAGAAACTGTTCTCAGTTCAATCTCAAAATTTTCTTAAACATGCACATGAAATAAAAAAATCTTGGTTCATTTTTTGGCAAAGAGATTTAAAATGCAACTCATTTTGTTTTCTTACAATAATATGTTGCAAATCAATAACTGAGAATGATGAATATTGTCATACCTGTCGCAAGAAGGAAGGTTTTCATATGGGATTCGCATCCGTAGGTCAGCACACTGAAGTCTAATAAATCGGCCAACTGCTAGAACAAATGTTATGTAGAGGCCCCAGATACTGAATTTGCTTAGAGTTTCACCAAGGAGTCCCTCTGACATGGATTTGAAGGAGCTATTAGTAACTCCACGTAATTTGTAGATTAATAATACTAAGAATATCGAATAAAGACTTACGCGGCGTCTCCTCTGATACAATAATAGCCATGGGCCCAGTCAAGCCTCCACATCTACTCACATCTGACAAATTAACATTGTGGAACGACCACCACTCAGAATTTCCACGATTTAGTACAAGATCTGCACTGACATCCTGTAAAATGTTATAAAAAAAAGGGGTTAACAAATACTTCAGTAACTAAATAAACCTTAATCTTGATAATTTACCTTTTATCACAAACCCAATTATTATGTTACCATTGATATGATTAATATGTCAGTAATAGTTAAAAGAATGACAGGTGTTCTGATGGTTTACATCCTTTAGGAAATCCAAACTAATTCATTAAAGAGCCTATATCAAAACAGACTCAACTCGACCCAACCTAACGCCTTTTATACCATACTAGTTCTGGTAGGTTGAAAATGAATCCATATGAAAGCTAAGAAAAGAAAGACAAGGAGAAAAATCAAGTGTAAAACAGATCAATTTTTTTAAGGAAAAATAACAGAAATGCATGAAAATAATTAAAATAAATATTTGGTTTAGTGTTAGAAAATAGTTTCTTATTTCCTTTTCCCAAATTTTATTTTGTGTGGTGAGCATAGTTTTTGTTTCTTGGCACTGCTTTTCTTTTATGTTTTTTTTTTTTGGGTGGGGGTGGGGGTGGGTGGGAAGGGAATGAGAATAGAAGAAAATAAGAGAATCAGATGCTGCAACATACCCCCTGTTCGAAAGGTCTGACGTCACCAGAACCAGTAACTCGAAAGTATCTTGGATAAAGGTTATTTGTCCTGAAGCTGGTGGTGGAACCGTTGAGAACTTCCACGATCTCTAATGCTTTTGGGAGATCTGTACAGGCAACATTTCTTTCATACTTCACTACTTCCTTGCCTTTTGGTCTATCCCTGGAAAGTACCCAAGAAAATCTAATTTCCATGTTTCTGTTAAGAGAGAGAATATAGTTTTTCTGAACTCCGTCCGGGACAAGCCACAAGGCACTTGCATCAGCTTGGCAGCATATCAATTGGATATCATTGTCGCTATATGCATCCAGATAACCTTCTGGATCAAGATTAGTAGTAGAGTTAAGCTTATACCATGGAATTCTTTCACACATAGTTGTCTGGTACAAAGTCAACCTTCCGCCATCTGTCTTAATATCAATCTGAACACTAGCATCATTGATAGGATTTGCAATATTTGATGGGTTACCACTACTGTACATCTGTATAAAAAAATTTATACAATCAAAATGTGTCAATATTTTTTATGTAATAGTGATGAGCACTTTCTAACTCTTTAAAGCTGATGATTCGGTTGAGATATCATGTGCGATGCTAGATAACTTCTAAACAGCAGTTTCAAAAGTTGTCACATGTGCTTTTGATGTTGTTATCCAGGAAACACCTTTTGAACAAGTGATCATCTTGAGCATAAATTTCTTCCCCGTGAAACAAATAGCCCTACTGGAATTCATTTTAGGACAGACAGGCAGGCTCAGTCGTCCAGTCTTTACATAGAGAACCAAAAACACAAATACAAGCTCATAATCTCATTTTTAAGTTTTTGCAATCTGTCATAGTGTTTATAAGTTGTCAGCCCCTTTATAAGAATTATCTTTACCATCCTTGTACTCCATACGCCCGGTTTTAGATTTCTCTGTATGATTTTCACGCAATTTGAGGATAATGAAATTGATCTAGAAAAATGGAAAATAAAATAGTAGGTGTTGCAGAATAGATTTGTTTCTTCAGATTCTTACCAGCATGGGAGCCCAGATGACACAGATTAATATGAAGAACAAACATATCCCATTGCAAAACTTAGTCATTTTTGTCTGCTTATCTCCTTGTTTATGTCCAGATCTATTCAAAACTGCATCGCATTTGACAAGGTACAAGCTCGCATTTATGTCCTCTAGCTGAAGAGAACCAAATATCAGGATTGAAAATACAAATACATAAGATTCACAATAACACGCACACAAACCATATACAAATGCATAGTCTCTAACTGCTAAACCTCAAAGTAAATCAACAAACAGGCAAGTACAAAGAATAAGCTACAAATATTTTTATAACATTAATCACCACATTTTCTACCATCACATGTATGCTGCAGCAGGTACTTCCTGCAAATTGCTTGTGTAAGAACTAGTAAAAAGAAAGGAATTTGTAACAAAAGAAGGTGGCATTTGATAGACTGTTGAATGAGAATGCTTGAATGACAGTCGTCTTAGAAACTGGTAATTGACATGAATTAAAGCCACCACAGAGGGGAGAGACAATCTTTCATGAGAGAGGGATGAGTAAGTGACAGTTTGAGGTTCAATAGAAGGGAAAATATTGGAGTTGCTGGAGTTCATTTCTTTGGTACATAGAATTTAGCAAGTTTGCGACTTCCCATTTCTGTATGGCATGAAGTTGATGTATCTTAGTACTATGTGATAGGTATGATACTGAAGTGACAACAAAGCCAGAAAAAATGCATAGCCCACAGGGCATTCCAAAAAATTTCATAGCCCAGGGCATTCCAAAAATTGCATAGCCCAAGACGTTTCAAAGAAATTTCAAGTTTACCCTTGATGGATTAGTAACCGGAAGTTCAAACATAGATTCTACTATCAAACATGTATTTTTTTATTCTTTGAAGAGACACTGATCCAATTCGAAGTTATTGATGTTTACACCGATCAATCATAGAAGAAAAATTTAGATTCATTCCGATTAAACTTTCTTCCACCGTGAGAGGGGCTGATTGGTAAAAAATCTATGCCCACTTTTACCAAGTACTTTCTTATTTCCAACTGCACTTTCATTTACTCTTAGTAAAACAATAGCTTTTCCGTAGCTTGTTCTATCTTTTTTGCTTCAGTAGTTAATCACGTATCCTTCATTGATTGCATTAAACAAATGGTGTCCAAAGTTTGTTTGCTATTTTTACCTAGGCCTATTTCATGCAATCACAATGTACATTTAAAGAACTTGCCATGGCCAAAGTTATGTGGACTCGGATAGTGTCCAGTCGGACATGGGAACTACTCAATTTTGATTCTTTATTACACATTAAAATGAAGTATCTAACACCTATATACGTCAATTGCCAGGCAGGGGTACTTTAAAGTGAGGAGTCCATGTAACATAGGTCATGCTAACTAGTAATTAACTAGTTATGTTCAAAATAATAATTATATGTGAAACAAATAGATGTTACACCATTACTCTCCTAGCCCTTTTTTCATTTTGACTAAAACAAAATATTAGAATATATTATTATTATTATTAGAATTTGGTCACCAAGCTTGGTGCCCACACATACTTGGCCAATATTTAACTTATAGCTTATATATAAGGTTTTAGTACTCTTTGTAATAACATAACGACAATATATAATACATCTATTTTATCCCTAATTTGGTATCAGAGTTAAGTTGATCTTGGCAATCAAATCAAAAATTCTTGTTACCACCGGCGGCGGCGAGCATCGTTTATTTTTATTGTTTAAAAGAAAAAAAAAATTAGGTCGTTAGAGTTGGTGCTCTAGCACACCGTTAACCATATTTGAGGTTTCTTTTTGAAGATGCAGATTCCTTGTTGCATGTTTTTTCTTAACAAGAGTGATATGTCCAGAACAATTTATTTCTCGAGTTAAAATATGTAAATGGTTGATTGGAAAGTAAGAATTGCACGGAGCTGAGATTTCGGGAAGGAGTGTCCTTCGATTTTTACTGAGTCCTCTGTTGTTCAGAAAGGCAAGGAGTCCTTCGTAGTTGTTTTTAAAGAATATAGAGTCTTTCACATTTGTTGTGGGAGACAATTGTTCTTCGTTATTGCTGGCACATGATATCCTTAGATGGGTGAAGTTATATATTGAGGGTGAGAAATCTAACTTTGGACATAAAAACAAAAGAAAAAATAATCTGTGCAAATTAAAGAGGGCCTCAATTTGAGGGGGATTGTTGAAGATAAAATAATTCTGTGCTATTGCTGATTCGAGTTTTTTTAGGATTATGTTATGTAACAAGTTGCAAGTCATGATATAAGACTTTTCAACGTGATGGGGAGTGTTAGAATATTTTGTTACTATTAGAGTATATTATTATTATTATTAGAATTTGGTCACCAAGTATCCTTGGTGTCCACACATACTTAGCCACTACTTCTAACTTATATATAAGGCTTTAGTACTCTTTGTAATAACATAACAATAATACTCAATACATTTATTTTATCTCTAACACAAAAAATTAGGTGATGAAAGCCATCTTCTTGTTATAACTCAAGCATAACTCTTTTGTTCCCAAGCTAGTTGGTGTAGGTTGAAAATGAATCCTATGATAATAAATAGAATTGAAAAGTTATAAATCAAATAAAAAAATAGAAGAAAAAGGAGGGCAAAGAGAAAGGTAGAGAGAAATATATAAAAAAAAAAAGACAAAAAACATACACAAAGGAATATAAAAAAATAAAAATAAATTTAAACATAATAAAAATACACAAGAATAAATAATTTTAAAATGATAATAATCAAAATCAGAAAGTGTAATGAACAATTTACAAAATGAAAAATCTAATGAAGGACAATTAGTTTGGACTCGAAGGTAATGAAAAAAATAGAAAAAGAACACCTGATCTAACCTTTAGCCAATCGTACATTGTCAGGGATGTGGTTGTGCATGACCAATCAAGCACACACCGTAATTCATATAGAAATGGTAGAGCACGATAGAGTCTGTAGCCTAAGAAATTTACTCGAGAAACTTGGCTAGTCAGAAACTGTCGGGATAAAGTGCTTTTGTGAGGAATCCCATATCGAATTTGTATGGCTTGCAGTGCCAAAGAAACTGCCTTTGTCACATATATAGCACGAAGCGCCAAACCTGCAGTAGTTTGCTGTGAATAATCCATCTGCCAAGCATACTCTGTGACAGAATATGTAAAGAGGATGAGGTTGAAAATGTAGAAGATCACTTTTCCCGTGGCGAATGAACATAAGTATATAATACGATCTAGAACAATCAAGAAGAAGATAATCTGCATGAAGAAAGCATTTAGGCGAGTTAAAAATAACACATCATTAAGGGTTCAAATTTTGGGCGCGAGAGCCAAAGATGTTAAGACATGCCAAAAACACATTTAGAAATTATGATTGTATATATACGTGTAAAATATAAAACATGATTGTGTCGGAAATATAAAAAAAATCAAATATTTAAATTTGTTTTCAGCACATCTTAAAATCAGTGCCTCACATCCCAAAAAAGGGAAGTAAATACAATTGGACCGCGAAGGGAGAAACAAGAAAGAAGGCTTACCATTAGCATAAATACGAACTCTTTTGGAAATTGATCTTCAAGTTGATAAACGTCGAGAAATTCTTTCTTGTTTTTAATAACAGATTGGTAGAAAATGGCAACCAAAAAGAAAACAGACAAATCTGCACCAAATATGTAGGCATACAGATCGATTTCTCTTTTGCCTCCCCCAATAACAGAAAGTATAGAGTATGGAAAACCATTTTGTTCAGAAATACCAGTTTGTTGTGCTTTAAGAATCTCTTTCGCTACATCAGCAGCTGGAGTTAATGACTTGTATCGTTCAGTTGGTGTACATTCTGTCCATGGGTTGGCATATACCACTTCAAAAACAGCCAATGCTACACCTGGGTCTTCTGTACTTTTTTCAATGCTTTGAACTTGAACCCTACTAGCACAAGGGCAAGCTTTAGGGTTTTCTTCCTTGCATCTCTCGTCATGCACAATCCTGAGAAGTTGGTTTATTCCAGATTCAATTCGCTCTGGTTGTATCCCATCCTCAGGCCACAAGTGGACATCCACAGACAACTGTACAAAGTACGGAGGAGATTCAGCTTCCTGTGTCAGAGATTTCATGTACCTAGAGCAGTTTCTTAATATCATTTTCAGCACACTTGTTATAGGTTGAAGCATCTTATGTGCCCTGTCACTCCAGCTAGAACTCAGAAGAACCTCTTTATGATTGACTACACTCCCTTTCGAAGTATTAAATTCTGTCCAGGAAATCCATTCACTATCTTTGGCGGTTATAGAGCTCTGCAGGAGGGTAAATAAGTAGACTAAAAAAAGAGGCAACAAACTTATAACAAACGACGATGTTATTCTTTTCGTAGCAAACCCCAACTCACGAAGAAAGATTGACTGGATGCTGTAACCACAGTGCTGGATGATGATCTGATACAGATACTGAACCAAAATATAAATTTCTGTGTATATTAGCATGACAACCCAGAAGATGTAACTTGGCCCAGTATTTATACACAGAGCATACAAGAAGAGCGCAGCAAGATACACCATAGAGAGCAAACTGAAGTTCCAAAGAAAGATGAGAAGAAAGCAACAATAACATACAATGTCGTTATTTGAACGCATCTGGGACCATATATGATGAAAAATTCTTCCAATCTGTATTTTTGCAGTATCAGATATAGCTCTACTCTTATCTGACTGCAGGGAATATGAACGACCCAAACTTGTATACCTCATATTCTGGCTTTCAATCTCCTTAACCACCCCATCCTCTGCAGATGAAGGCTCATTCAAATCTGAATCCTCATCAGCAATGTTCAAGAAGTTCACAAGGTTGGTAACTGCCAGATTTCCCATCGACTGTACTTGGGAAACACCATCACCTATCAATTGTACAGCAGAACTTAATGCATTTTCCTTACCTTGGACTTTAACTTTCTTTTCTTTGTCTGATTCAATATATTCACCTTCTCTAGCATCCTCTTCAAGTTCGGTAATTTCACAAAGAGGAGATTCCACCAAATGCTTTGTGTAATCCACTCCCCATGGACGTTCAGTTCTTACACCAACAGGAGATTCATGCGCTTCAGAAGGGATTACTATGTCTTGATAGGCATTTATTTCTTGTTTTCTGAGGATACCTTCTTCTTTATCAAGATTTCCAGCATCCCTATCGAAATTAAAAGTAGTCCGCCTTCTTAAGCCTTCACTACCAGGAGATATGTCACCACAAGCAACATTAGAGTTCAGACTGTGGAGCTGGATTTGTAGGTTAAGCATCTCAGATTTCATCTTCTCCACTTGCAAGTTGCGCTGACGTTTTTTCTCCTCAGTTTCACGAATATGCTGTAGTTGTGCTGTCTTCCATGCTGCTTTCTTTTCTTGCTCACGTACAACAGCACCAATTTGTTCAGCTTCAAGATATCGAAACACATGATCGAACTCCTGTGAGGAGAACATATATGACTGCAGCGATACCAGAACAAAAATGATGATCTCAACCAAAGCAGATCTTGAGGTTATCCGAAACCCATAGTCATATTTATAAAATCCAATCACCTCATAAACGTAACCTCTTGTATCACATTTATCCGAACTAAAACCACCCACAAAGGGAGATTGATAGGCAAGTGATAACACAATAACACAAAAGTTGTATATGCGTAATAACCTGAAGATCTTGTTCTTTTTCTTAAGTATTGTAAGTCTAATACGAAAGAAAGTTAAAGCAAAACCAAGATACCCAAGATGCAGAATGTCGTACTCCAGCGTTCCCGTAATCAGTACCAAAGCAAGCACAAGATCCAAAAGATGGCAATAGCAGTAAAGCCTTAGGTAATCTATAAAAGTCCACATGCCTTTGGTTTCAAAAGAGAGATCTCTCCAAACAAATGCATTTTTACGCTGAGAAATCATTCTGCGATATGTAAATGACCCTGAGAAACTGGACAACTGATCAGCTCGAAGTTTGAAACATGAAACCATGAAGACAGCATAATAGCTGATCAACATTCGTGGATCATCAACAGTAAGTCCTACAGAAACATAAAAAATAAATAAAAAGAGTGCATTAGATCTGGGTGAGAAGATAAACCTTTGCTTTAATAAGAAAATAAACTTAGGAATCAGATATCAGTTTACTTTTTCTTTGATAGGTAAATTTGAATCAGTTACCAATTTTGCAAAGAAAAATAAGAAAGTACAACCATTATTTTTTCTCTTAACTGAAATATTCCGAGTTAATAGCCTCTCTCGAAGCTTCCTCGACTACTATATAAATATATATATGTGTATATACATACAATTAAACTTAACAACAATCTAAGATTCCAAGTACGTATTGAGACTGAAAAGCACATTCTTAATAGAACATAATTTTAAAACAATGATATGAGTAATCTGAAAGGGGAAAAAAAAGTACAGCTTAAAAGTGAAAATGTGAACATGGGTACTTTTTAGAAGTTATTATCTCGATTAGTGTCAAGGCATAGTCAATCTCCTTGAAAAGTTGGGATTTTTAAAGTTGGCAATGATTTTGGAATAGAGAAGTAATACATTATGTTAAGGAAAAAAAGGTTCAAAAGAAACATTAAAGTATTATATATTAAAAAGTAAATTTACTAGCATTAAGAGAGTAGTACCCAGCCAACATTTCATGCAGTAATAGAAATATGTGTTTGAGCTTCTCCAGCAATCATGACAATGCACATTAGTCTCAAATGGGCCTTGCTGATTTGAAGGCATTACATTCTTCCAAATGGCAAAGTATTCAAGGACGAGAATGGAAGCAAATAAGAAGACAATTATCGGCCACAATTTACGTATAATGCGTCGACCCAAGAGAATACAAGCAGAAAGTGATGCAATATAAAGTATAGAAACCGCATTCAGCAAAAGAAAACTTGTTACAAGCAATGTAATCATGTTAATCTCAAGGCCAAAGAGATTGAACATGTTTTCCAACCAAAACATCAAGTATGTTTTCAAGGTAGTCTTCTGTGTCTCAAATCTCTCCTTTTTCAAAGCAAGAATCCGCTTCTTGTTCCACTTGTGACTCTCCTTGATGCTTCCCCAGTTATAACCAAATGAATATTGTGTAGAGCTACTACTTGCAGAGCCTCCTTTATTAAAGGACACGTCATGGGAAGATTGGTATAAGCCAGGATTAAGTGAAGGCCATGAATTGCTTGTCCACCCTGTTCTCTTTGCATAACTTGAACCTAATGTTGGCTCGTGTTCCCCATCAGAATTCGAAACAACTGGTAACACATCTTCTGGTGAGACAAACAATGGACAAGGTTCTTCCCATTTATTATCATCTAAAAGGGAATTGGGCATCTGCTCCAACCAATGGGAGACATTATACTGAAGGGTACATGTAGCAATAACCAGAACTTTTGCCCTCAAAGCTGCTTCAATACCCCAAAACCCAGGGTTATACACCTGGATACCAAGAAATAAAGACAAGCAATATTGTTTTTGATTGGGAAACATCTCAGCCTGTTTGCCCCACATCTGAAACAAGTATTCAGTTGTCATTAGAAATCCTGTGTAAACTAAGAATAGTTTGGATGGGATCCGCGAAGCTTTAGGTAAAGTCGAACAAATGACAATACCTAGAAGATACAAAAAACCAAATGCACTAATTGGAGACAGAGATGCATAGAACAAAGCAACAAACAATAACTTTTGACCGTGCCAAATTAGAAGCCGTCTGATAAACCCAAGCGCTCCAAATTGCAATGGAGTTGGATCTTCAGTTACTGTATACTTGCTTTGCCTCCTCTCGTAGCTATAAAGTTGCATCACAATCATAATTGCTAGAGACTCCCAGACATTTTTCAACAACGGAGCTTCAGGGTTATAGCCAAAATTTAAATAAAGATCCAACTTTTTGGACAACCATGCCTCAATACTGGGAAAGATGCTCAAAATATAGACAAAGATAAACACCAGAATTGCATACGCTTTAAGTGGAAACCAGAGGCGCCGTTTTGTCTTCTCAACAAGTTGTCTTCCAGTAATCCAGATAAGTAGCAGAAAAATGTAACCAAATGATACATAATTAGGCTTCACCAAGTATACAGCAACAAGAATAGTCATAAAAGCAATGTACGTTCCAAAAGACCGATAAATGGTTAAAATTTTCTGCCCAATTGCACTGAGATATGAAGCTATCTTTCTCTCTGAGAAAAGATCAAATAATAATTAGAGCACAATAATGAGAATGATTAGATATCATTTTTTAAAAATTTAAGAAGGATGATGCAAGATAATAAAGGAGATACTAATGCATAGAATTATATCACACACAGCTAATAAAACAATTACAGGAGCCAACTCTTAGATTTTCTGCATGAAAATCACAATTATGGACACATTTACAGTCTCCATTTAAAGTCTCCAGTGCTTAAACCAAAAACTAAGGAGAAAAACATATTTATACCAAAATCATGAAACTGAAATCCACATATTTGACCCTTTTTTGGTCATTGACAAATAAAATAACAAAAGTACACTCCAAACATTACCCTAAAAAGTTCATACCATGGGAAGGATTGGCATGGCTGTCTCTGGTGGCTCGAGAGGCATAAACTGACAACAGAACTGATTTGTTCAAACCAGCTTTCAAAATGCTGAATCCAATTGGACGGCAGGGTGTGTGCTGTACAATGGCAGAGAATGAAAACAACATTTCAAAACCATGATTATGAAGGGCACAGAAGCATGCAAGCAAAGCTATTTCCACAAAATCCCAGGAGCTATCACGGTCAAGGAGTCCTACAAAAGTTTTAAATATAATTCACTTTAATAAAAGGAAAGAAATAAAAATCCAAATGAAAAGAAAGCCAAGAAACAGATTGAGACCATACTTTTGCTCCTAAATGCAAGTAGATAAACTAAACCATACCTAATTGAGAGAGAATTTCCATACTTAACGAGCCTTGGTGTTCCAAAGTTTTAGATATCAGGTTAATCTGAAGAGTGTACAACATTGCGAAATGAACCTCACATAGAAGAATCAGAGCCTGGCGTACCCGTCTGCTGATGTGGTGGCTCAAAAGATATATAAAAAAGAATAGCACTGCAGCACAGGTTAGAATTTATCACCAATTAGCAAGTGTAGTAGCCTTATGTCTTGTAATAAAATTGCCATGCAACTGTTCCAAACTAAATTACTCATGTGCACAAGGCACTAATCTGAGAAAGATTAAAACTTGTGAAGAAATCAGAAAATAAGTAACATCAGCTAATTAACATACTATATACAGCATGGATGAAACCAGGTTTCATTGCAATGAGAAATATTAGCACCAGCATGATAGCTCGAGAGCATTTGCGGAGTCCCCAAGCAATTGTAGCTACAATCAATACTTCTGTCTCTTCTCTCACTGCAAGGATAATAGGAGACAAAGTAATGAAGAATCAAATAATAAACTTAGACGTTGTAATAGGAAATTAGAAAACCTAACATCATCACCAATTACAGTCAATTAGCCACTACCCCTCCTGTTAAAAGTGCCCTTATGCAATGCTAAGGATTTATTTAAAAGTATTGATGAATTTTCTTCATACTTGTTACCTCTTCCAAATCATAACCCTACTCACCATTTGCTACCAGAAACCCCAAACCAGTGCAAATTTTTTTCCCTTTAATTGGTTATAAAAAATCTTGTCTGACACTTAATAACTAACACTAAGCTTTGTGTGGATAACTAATAAAACTCTACTACTGATTAATTTTTATGATAATATGTTATGGCATTTTTTAGCTTGTTCTGTTTTCTAAACTTAAATTACATGAAGTGAATAAAAAATCTCAAATCACAGATATTCTCTACCTCTGCTCACCATCACCCAAAAATGCAACCACCCCCAAACATCAATGCAAGAACATTTGGCAATATTAGTACTCAAACATTTAACAAGGGAGACTTCTTTTTTCTTCTTATAATTACTATCATCACAAAGAAAGAAAATGTAATATCCCAGTCCTGCATAGGTTTGATTACCAGTTTAATTAGTATGTGTATAAGGTTTACCTCTACTACAAATAATACCAACAATCATGACCTTTTGGGTGAGCCTGGATCAAGATAACCCAAGTTGATGCTATTGGAGCGTGGATTGAGCCTTATTCTAGACTAATTTTGGTTTGGGTCACTATGAAATAGTATAAAAGCTACTCTTGAAAGCTCAGATAGGGTGGTTTGTTGGTGGGTGGGAACACGAAGGCAATTGATACTCACAAAAACTAGGGGTGCCAGAAGTGGGACACGAAGACCGTTGTGTTGGTATTATCTCATAGTGACTGTAGAACAAGTCCCTGGGTTATGAGTAATTAGATTGGCCCTGATGAGGATATCAGAAATTTAAGAGGGGAAAATTGTAATACCCAGTCCCACGTCAGAACATGTAGGTAGGACTTAATAATATGAAAATGGGATGAGGTTGGCAATGAGACCATTAATATGAGAACGGGATCATGGTGGATAAGCATTTTTGTATTATCGGCCCAGGAGAAAGATGTGTTAAACTCTAGCATGTAAGTACCTTCTTCGGTCATGTTTTCACTTGAAGACTGCCTGTCCTCGTCAGAAATGTATAGAAAAACAGAGTTGTTAACAAGATTACCAAGAGCAACCAAAATTCCAAGACAAAACTGTGCAAGTAGAAACAATCCAGGTATTGAGTAATGCCACAACCCAACCATATCCCAAATCTCCATATCCTGTGTACATATTCAAGAAAAAATAAACAAAATTATCAACTGTTTACAGTCTTCTCACACAGAAACTAAACCACTTCTCGCCTATGTAGCAGTTACCTTCCCAAGCTTCCAGTTTAGAAATGCAAATGCCACATTGAAGATATATGTACTGACAGCCCACAAGAGAATAAAGACAAGAATCAACCCATTCAACCGATGCAAACGGAACAAGGATGGAAAAGCAAATATGATGTAGCCGACATAAGCGAGTAATCCAAATGCACATACACTTGCAAAATAGAAACTCCAATAAGAAAGAGCAAACAAGGAGACCTGTAAATCACCAACAAAAGTTTAAGATATAAGCCAAAGAACATTAATACAATCAACTGACCAAGAAAATTGAAAATATTATGAGTCCACTCTACAAATTAAACGCATAACACACCTTGAATGAAATATTACAAAGGAGAAAATGGAACAAATAGTACCTCGTCATAAACTATAAACATAAAATACAGTCAAGTCACATCAGAAAAAAATGGTGAGATACTATTGAGAAAAAGCGATGAATATTTTTAGAAAGCCATTGTACTACCATAATAGCAAATTCTCTGAATGCCATCGCATGCTACCTTCAAGAGGAAAATGAAGGGATGTTAAGTAACCAACTGCTCTAAAAGCTTAAGCTGTTAGAGGGTCCAATAATGTAAATCATGCTTTAACACTCCCCCTCATGTGCTACCCCAGTTTGCACGTGGGGAGACGAATTAAGATGCATCACAGTGCACAAATCAAAGTGTAATTACACAAACAGCGTAATGAGGAAACAATTGCAAGAACAAAGTCATTAGGACTTTCAGTGAAGTTAAAGCAGAAACTAAGAAAAAGGTTAGAGTATAAGTGATTAGAGAGAGAGCTTTTCTAGGACTCTGAAAAATTTACATGACTACTTACAATGTTTTGTAATTTCAGACCAGACTTGAAAGCTTAGAAAAAGGAAAGGGCTTAGCTTTCTACATAATCTTTAGTTTCAAAGGAGAAAGGACCAACTGCATGGTGTCACCTTTAAATGATTATAAAATATATAACATCTGGAGGAAAAGAAAAAGGAGATGAAAATAAAAGAAAGAAGGAGACTTGAATTGCCTTTAACCCTTCAACTCTTTGTTCATCACATTCCAAGTATTCGTGCAATTTCTAATAAGACAGGATGGAAGATAAAAAATATTTAGTTGCGCTGGACATAAACTATATGTTCAAGTTGCATCATTTTCTTTGAGGGTCTTACTAAAATAAATTACCAAACAAGGGCACAATCTATAGATGAAAGTTGAAGAATTGGGGTGTAAACAAGTAACACTCGAGGGATGAATCTGGAAATGGAAATATTTCAGGAAACCAAGGACTGAATTGCACGATGAATAAAGGGGACTTGATTGTATTTTAAAATGGATCAGTTACCTCTTTTTTTCCTTATGCACACAGAGAACCGATAGAGAAACAAGGAATGTAGTGAAATTTGTTATTGGGCATCTGCAAACAATATTGCAAACATCAATGAAGTTTCCACAAGTGAACAAGAAATCAGTGGATTTGGAAGATCAAATGGTGGTGGTTGATCTGTAATCAACTGCAATAAGTCATCGACAATATGTTGTTTCTTACGAAGATACACAGCGACAACACGAGGACCAAGACATACTGAAAATGGAGGCGCCAAAGGCTTGGACAACAGATGTTGTCTGCTCATGAGAATCAGCATTGACCGGCAATGGGTGGTGTCTGTCAATGGTAAGTTTCCAATAACTAATAGACGCCTTTGATAATGAACAGAGTCGCCTTTCTTATAGGGATATGATTTGGCGACTCTGGTGGGCGGCGCAAGATTTAAGGTTCGGTGATGTCTCTGATGAGGTCTCCAATGATAATTCAATGATAAACAATAACTTTTTTCTCTACATATGGGCCAATTGGATCTAATAAGGGCTAGTTGGGATAATTTTTATTTTTGTTAAGATGTCTGCGATGAGGGATGATTTTTCTTTTGGTAAAAGTGCTACAAATTATGGAAGACATATAAGGTTGTTGAAGTTTGAGGGTTCTAAAAGGATGGTGGGCTGGTGGCGGTGCTGTTTGGATCTTTTTCTGCCAACTGGACTAACTTTTCCCCGAGTGATGTAGGCATGGTTCTGTTTTGCAGATTTTGTTGGATACTGATGTTGATTCCAATTTGATGGGGACTAAGTTTAGCTGTAAAGACAGAATATGGTAGTGAAAATAAAACAGTACTAGTTTTAGTTCATGTGCCAATTTGAGGCAGGATAAGGTCTTGAAGGGTTTAAAAGGAGATAAAGGAAAAAGAAAGAAGGGTGAATTAAATCACCAACATATTAAACTTTATCTTTCAACGATGAATTAAATCATTTCATATAGAATATAAAAGACTCTAATTCTCCTACAACTATAACTTTGGTAACCTAATTTTATAAAGAAACACACTCCAAATCGAAAAATAATTTACCTACTGAAAGTAGTCTGAAACTAAAGATATACAACAATTTTATTATCAATATAATAATTGACAAATAATCTTTTCATTTTCAAATCGTATTTTGTGTTACTTTTAGAGAAATTAGTAGCTAAACATCAGAAACTTTCAAAATTGTGTGAAAAACAAATCTAAATGGTCCAAAAAGTCATAATAAAACCAACGGAGGATGTAGAGTTCACACCAAAAGCACGAAAAAAGAAGGGGGGAAAAAGGAAGCTATTAGTCCCTAATGAAGGACAGTTCCCCCATCTCTGTGTATGTCAGAATTAGAGACACCCCAAATGCCCCCTGGGTTGAAGCCCAAAGGGAAGCAAGATCTCCCTCTCCCATAGCAAACGACTTGACGAGCAAGATAAGCATCTTTAGATTCTCGCATTACTCCTTCAAATTAATCAGCAAGTTAGATTTTGTAAATTGTTAAAAGGTGGTCATTGTATTGTTTCTAACAACGTAAAACACTTTCTTACCATTCTTAAAGGGAATATCCTATATACCTCCTAATTAGATAGCAAAGAGAAAACTTGACTGTTCAATTTTTAAAGTCTTTCCATTTGATAGAGTTTACATTATGAGGCATAACTTTCAACCTTTCATGTGTTATTTTTATGCAAGCTAACTTAAGTACTCGAGCAGACAAGCTCTAAAGTAGTAGTAATATCTTCTACAACCCTTTCCTGTCAAGTGCTGGGATAATTGTGGGTTCATGAACCTTAAAGGTAGATGCCATCATATGTCAAACTAGCAACAGGCAGCATTAAGGTAATGAGTGGAAACGCATCAAAAAAACTGATTACAATGTTAAGGATTTGTACCGGGAAACCGTACGTGAAAAAATTGATACTAAATGTCCGAAAAACTGCACCCCGTATTAAAACATTTGTGTGCCTAACACCAGACCTGCAAAAACACCAAAACAATTTAGCGAATTTCTGAGCAATTCATTAGCTAACACAGTGACCAAGAACTAAGATCCCAATGATTGGAGTTGCCAAGTCAAGGTATTTGCTTGTTCTAGCATGACCATTATCATTATTTTACAATTTACAACTAAAAACCAAGATCCTAGAAAAAGAATGCATAATAAAGAACCATGACATATTCCAGGTAAGTTACCTCGATTCACGAATAAAGAAAGAATGCTTCAAGGGAAGAAGTGGCTCAGTCAAGTTGCCTTCTCTATTGGACATGATGAAATCCATATCCTCCAGATCAGATTTAACACAAGATAACTGTAAATCCATTTATTAAGATTAAAATGAAATATTGTACAAAATAGGGGGAATCATTCTTTTCTCTCATATAAAGAAAAAATATATGTAAACCAGCCCCACCCCAATACATGATTGTTGCATCATTCCCGCACTTCACATTATGCAGCATGTAGCAACAACTAAAGCCCTCGTATACCTTTTCCGAAGCTGCACATATTTCCTACTATCAAGCATAAATGACTTCAAGACCAAAGAACGAATATAATTCAATATTTTGAATTTTCTAGAGACTGTATACCTTTAAAATTGTTAATTTGGTCATCTATTAGCATTATTTATTCCATAATTGCTCTAATAAACTTTTGATCGAACTTGTAATCGCTTCTTTAAACCTTGAAGATACGTCCGTAATTAGAATAGTCAAACAATTGCTCTCAATACACTCAAACTTTCAATCTAATAGGAAGGTCGCTACTAACAAGTCATTGTTGCAAACACGAGAATAGCCCCAAATCCCTGGTTTTTGATTCCAAAGTTTATAGAACAAACCCTGTCTAACCTTCGTGTTTTCCTCCTTCATGACAGCTTCACCTTAACAAATAAAATTTCAACATAAATTGGAACATTCGGATCCCATCAACCACCCTAGTTTAAAATAGAAAAACTAAAGCTGATAGAGAGGGTGTAACTTAGGTAACAAAGTCATCAACACACTCCTCCACGTATAATGTGCAGACATATCCTCTCATAAATAGGTCAGGAACACCGAAAATAGGAACATCATGATTAATTATGGTGGCAGCAAGACTCAAAACTAAGATACCCATTAATTGCCAAAATATTTTGTGCTTCATTAGTTTCTCATTATTTCCCACTTGTATTTCTTAGGATTACTCGGCCACCCTTTTTATACTCTCTTCTATCTAATAAAATTTCTTCTTTTATTTACAAAAAATTGTTCATGGTTCCAAAGGAGAGTTTCATCAACGTGTTAGACCACATGGTCACACATATCCCATGTCACTTGATCTTAAATAGACATTTGTTTGGTCAGGTTAAACCCCACATAAGCTTAAGAACATATTATCCTACATCCATGAGGACAACCTTGTAATCCTATATAAGACACTATAGAATATTCCATTTGAATCAATTAATTCTACATTAGATGCTTCGGTAAATACCATACATGCCTACTCCTGTAAAACTAATAGCTGATAAAAGAGGATATAAATTAGGTATTTTTATTATCAAACATTGAAAACATTATATTACAACGTAGAGGTAAAAAGAGAGACCTCGTATGACAAACAATAACCATTCTCTCAACTCGCGTCACAAGTTCATGGACCTGATAAGCAACTATAATATAAAAAACTTATCCTTCAATCAATCCTTATATATGAAAACACGTTCAAGATGACGTAAGATAACATCATCAAATCAAATTAATTTCAAAAATCGTTGAGTTAACCCTTAATTAATTAAGAGTTAACTCGGTGCTAACTCAAAATTGGTCGATCGGTCGCTCTTGCTCTTCCGTTTCCCTTCAATTAAACCATCGTCTCCTCTACCACACCCTCACCCTCACTCATAAACTATCCATCTCTTCTTCACTACCTTCTGTTTCCCCGTGCATCAGAAACCTAGATTCCTCACCCCTTTTCCACTTTCATATATCTGTTGTCCCTCGCTCCTTTCAATTTCTCAATCAAGCAATAAATCCCCCATTCTCCTTATCTCAACCTACTTAACTCCCCATTAGTCTTTTGTGGCACCATCACAATCGTCTGACCTTCGATGGTTTTGTCGCTACCATGTTCAGAGGCCACATGCAGTGGAGTACTTGACGGTCTCCGACAACGCCGCCCCCTGTGGACACAAAATTGGGGTCTCAGTCGAGAACTTAGGATGAGGTAAGTTTCTATTGTGCCCAAATTATATATGTAAAATTGAAAATTTTCTTAATTTGGGTAATTATATGCACCCTTCTTTCCCTTTTTCTTTGGATTTTGATATTGTGTATGAAGGGGTCTCCAATCCTCTAATCTCTGTTTGTTCATTTATTTTCTTTTATTACCTTAAAAATCAAATTATTTCCTTGAAAGTGTTTGTTTCACAGTGTTTGTTTGAAAGTATTAATGAGTGTATGACAGAATTGTTTGTTTTGTTTAATTTTAATATTTCAGATCTCAAGGGCTTAAATGTTCATATTAATCTCTCCGTCTCTGTTTCTGCAAATTGACTTGCCAAAATGAAAGTTTCCACAAATTGTTGCATACTAGCGATGCAATCCGTCGACTTGGCATATACCACAAGGAAACAATATAGTTCAATCGATTTCTGAACTTGCAAATTCCTAATTGGCCCTCTTTACCAGGTATTTTTATTTTTTGGTGATGTTATTGTTAAAAAACAGTCTTATAGATGACCAAAAAATTGATTACTTTTGTTCATTTCACCGACCCTTTTTTGGGCTTTTCAAGAAATTGCTTCCTCATTGCTTGCCTCTCACTGTTTCTTTTGTGGGTCTCTTTTTATTATAGCTTATTAACTCTCCCCTTTTGTTATTGCTTCAAGCTATCTATCTTTTTACTTTATTTTGTTTTTGAGATTGGTATTCATTCTATGGAATGGGTTTGATGGTGCAAGTTATTGTATTGATGCTGAAAATCTGTGGCTTTGCTACTTTATTGGTACTTCAAGGATCTGCAGGTAATTCTATAATTTTTTTACTGTTTTATTTGATGTGTTCATAGTCCATAGATATGATCAATCCATTTTGTTATTTTGTCAAATACTTGGTGGGTTTAATGATTTTTAAGTTTTGGTAAAAATTATAGAGATATGGAGTTTGATCAATTTTATCTTTTGCCAATATGGTTTCTGCTATGTGCTCTCTTTTTTTTTTTGAATTAGTCTTATGTTAAAAAGATTCAAATTTTATGCAAAGGCTTTTCCATTCAAGATTGAGGGATTCTCAATCCTGCATTTTTGTGATGTTAGCATAATTTCATCTGTAAAAATGTCAATCTGGTTAAGTTTATAGTTCTTAATTTTGATTGTCTGAGGTAGAACTCAATTAGCTATATGCGAAAAACTATTTCACTAATATCACTCAATTGAAAAATTACTGTGTTTTTAGCCTCTTAGCTTCATGAGCCCAACTGAGAATCTATTTGTTTATTCTTTGCATTGAAACTTAAATTTGAGCTGCTTATAGGCTTCTGCAGCTTGCATTAAATTTGAACAAATTTCTTGACACAAAAAATAAGCGAAGTAGGAATTCCACCCCAAGGGCAAAGCTTAAAAGCCAAGAACAGATATTAGTCCGGCAAGACTAACAATACCAGAAGTATACCACATTGGCTTACATGATTACATGACTATTCAAGACATTATTTCTTACCCATGGTTTTAGCTAATTGGTGTTTGTTCTGATTGTTGCAATTTGGAAAGAATGTTGAGTTTTCAAATATTAAATGTGGCCAAAAGGTTTAAGTAACTTCAAATTCCGGCAACCACTCTCTGCCGCACAATCTCTGAACTTTGGAAAGAGAGAGACAGAAAGCTAATCAGCTCTGAGATCCACGGTGAAGGAGACGTTATACTACAATGTTCTCAAGGTTAGTCCCGTCGCCATTGAAGCCGAGATTAAAAAAGCTTATTACATCAAGGTATTTCCCCTTTTTTTGTCTTTTCATCATCTCAATTATAAAATCTACTGCTACTATTGTTATCATCATTGGAGGGGGTTTTCGAAGAATTATTATGTTAGGAGCTGAGTAAAGAAGTATAAGAGGCTTAAATTGCACAGCCGTTTTTAGGTTTTTGATTTCGAATTTGAATGGAACCTAACAACAGATATATGTAGCTAATTTTGGAGTATTATAATATTAGATAATGAACTACGAGTCAATTTCACTCGCCGATTTTTCAAATTGGAAGGAGTGATTTTTTAAATTGAAAGGATTGACTTACGTCATTGATATTTTGTAAAGTGTTAGACTGTTAGTGAATTTAATTGGTTTTTGAATTAGTTGGGTTTCAGTGCAAAACTTATTGCAAGTAGTTTCAACTTGCATCATGGTTGGAAAATGACTCATAATCATTGTTCACTGTTGAGTGTTGAATATATCAACTCATTACTCATCATCAATTAAGTGATTTATGACTCGACATATGAGATAGTTTAGTCGATGCTTCATTTGATTGGATTATTATCAATTTTATATATCCCTTAAAATTTGTTAGTTTTGTCGAGGTGTAAATATGTGTAGGCGTACACATGGGCCAAGAGTTGACTTATTGGTATTCCAAAATTGGAGGACTCTGAATCTGTAAATAATATTAATTTCTGCTGACTTGATGTATTTTTTGGGGGGTAATATATGCAAGTATGCAACTGAAATGATTAAATGCCAAAACACTACAAAATGACATTCTTTTGATATGCACCCTGTATTCGATAAGTTGACTTGATGTATTTTTTTTTTGGGTAATATATTGTTCTGTTTACCTTATTTTAGTTTTTGGAGAGCTAAATTTTGCCTTGGAGAAATGCGTTAAGATGTCCTAAACTGTGAATTTGTGAAGTCGTATGTGAGTTGCACACGGTATAAGATGCCTGGTGATGACCTCTGAAGTAGTGAAATGACTGAAGTCTTACGAGTTACACATTACTAGATACGGATACTTAACCCCGACCATCAAATTGACATTTGTCTCCTTGGACCTTAAATATTGCTCTTTCAGTTTCCATCTTTGACATTGGACTGTCGTGTTCATTATGGCCAGGAACATGAATGCTGGATCATTGGTCAACCTTTAATTTCAAATATTTCCTTTACATTTTCAGTTCATTAATGAATTTAGTACTTCAGTTATTTTATTGTCATGTATTCCAGCTCTCACTTTCTATGTTAGCAATTTATGTATTATTGAGTATTGACAGTATGTAGAAAGCTATTTGTTTTATCACCTCTACTAAAAATGAATTCAGGTTGATATAATAAAGGCGATTTGGAGAGAGGACGGGAGTTTTAATTCCTTTCCTCTACAAAAGTTTTGAAAGAATTCAGGGGGAAATGATTGTATAAATGCATGTCAAAATACAAGTGAGAATATATACCTCATAGCTGATTCTTTGTGTATTTAGGTAGTAGAAATTAAAGACGGTGAAAGGTAAGTGAACTATACTAATCTTCAATTTGATGAGCTTGAATTTCGAAAGGTGCATAGTAGATTAGTTACTTGCACAAAATGTCATTGTATATTTTTCTATCATCCTCCTAATGTGTATTCTTTTGATTTCAATAGACTAGGCTACAAGTGTATTCAGTGGTATCTCCTTTTGATGATATGTTAACACGCTTACCTCTATGCTATAACTCCATTAGAATTTTGTACATTTAATAGATGTAGTGATTAGAGAAAACAAATTTTGCTCATCCGACATGGTATGAATCATCGAATTTGAACGCAGGAATAGTAATGCTTTGAAAAAGACATGATTCATTAAATAAAAGATATTAACCGATGTAAGCTATACTCAAAATTTCTTTTTTTTACCTCAAAATGGGATTATGATCTTTGATGATTAAATTGATGCTTTCTTTGTTGGTTTTTTGTTTTAATTGATTTGTTAATTAGGATTGTCTCACACCTAATTAGTATTGGTTTCTTGATTTACTAATGTTTGATTTTTTGTGATGTTTTGTACAGAATTTATTTCACCACCATGATGTTCCTTCTTCGAATGGGGTGATCAGCCGAATATGAGGTGCATATCGAAAGAAAAGTGAAAATCTCTTAATTTTATGCTACGAAATGAATTGTGTATTTCGAGTTTTTTTTTTTGACATGAACATCGAACAAATTATTAAATCCATTATTCAAACTACCCGTGCATTGCACGGGCTACCAACTAGCTAATTTAAATATAGGACCACCATAAATGCAAATATTTTAATTTAGAAAGTTAGCCATCATTTTCACTCCAAAAGGTAAGCCTTCAACTGACTCAATTTTAAACGTAAGTCAAGAACTTAATGAAGGAGCATACCATGAAGTAGAACACCATCAGAGACACAGCAGAACAAACTTCCAGCCGTTCAGAATCGGCAGATATCTTGAACAGTCCAACAAATTCAGCCAGCACACGGAACATATATGGCAACCCTATTGGAAGCTGATACACATAAAGTAGGATGACATTGAAACCTGCATATATCCAAAGAGGCTTCCACGACCTTCAAAACCATGTCCACAAATATAAGCAACTAAGGGCATTAGCAGCTGTAAAAACACAACATTAGTATTATACACAAATAAATAACCACAAATAAAAGGTTTAAAAGAACTTATATACATTTACCTGAAAAGGCCAAGAAAATTGCTTGTTAAGGACCAATCAACAAGACCAATGCAGCTACAAATAAAAAATGGCAAAGAAACCCAAGAAGGCTTGCTAATTCCCACAGCTAGCTGAATGGCAGGCAGTAACAAGCAGGAAGCAACCCTGGCATGATAACCTTCCAAGAGGCAAACAGTAAAATAAATTACCAGTCACTCAGTCAGTTTATGATACATAACTCCTGATACTAAATGCTTAATCTAGTTATAGCGAATCACAGCTTCCAACTAATATGCCAAATAACTATAACTTGCATGAAAGAGATGTATAGGACCAAGAGGAACGGATTAAAATTTGAAATTTAAAATTTTCAGAAAAATAAATATAAAAAACCTACATAGCACATACCTAGATAGTCAACAACCGATGAGAGGCGTGCCCACCATGAATCGTGCAACAGAACCAAACCATACTTACTTATGTGGACTTCAGTCAAAGCAGTGAAAGCCACAAATACTTGTACTACCAAGAAATAAATTACTAAAGGATGTCTCCAGGACTGGAGTCTGGAAAAGCGTACCACATTAATATGAAAAGAAGAGAAAACAACAACACTTATAAGCTTTAAAGAAATAGAAGAATGAGCCTAGAAACAGGAATCGAAACCATATCTTACTTCATGAACCCAATTGACCTTGCCCACCAAGAATCGGCTACGCTCCATTCATTACCTTTACAGGCACATATAATAAGAAAGGTCGCTTGAGAAGTAATAACAAGAAGTGAAAAAATAATAATTGACCACAATAACAGAAGCCCTTTAAAACGGAACCCTACAGAAGGAAAAGAAAATACATTAGCACTGTTAACAAAAAGAAACTGCAAAAGCAGCTATTACAAGTAGAAAAGAGTTTAGACAAAGATAGACATTGTAATATATATATGTTCAAATTACAAAAAGAGACCTAGCATTTCATAGACTCAAAAGATAGTCAAGCAAACCTACAAACGTTCACACAGAAAGAACTAAGGTGATGTATATAGGGTGCACACAATTTCCTCGAAAAAAAAATTATCAAAATATTTTAAATAATCTTAACATGGCCATTCAACTATTAAAATTTGGGGAAAGATCTAGTTCTTTTCTCTTTATTTTTAGGCTGAATGGAGGCATACCAGAATGTACAACAATGCACACATTTTAGTTTTTCATAGACTATCTTTGTATACCACAACATAATATTGCACGAGACGAATTCAACTGAGAAGTGATGAGGATTCAGAAATTGGACATACGGAGCAGCTCACCTCTTTTTGGAGCACGAAATAGAATGAAAAGAGAAGCTACCAAATCAACAAGAGAGATCAAACTCCAATTCAGGAACGCAGCTGCAAAAGAATAGTATGAAAATTAGTGTAAAAACAGTGATCAATATTTAGTGCCGCCAATAAATCTAGCAATAATGTCAAAACTGTCACTCTAGATGCAAGAGAGATCAACTCCGAATCAACTAATGCAATTGCAAAAAAAAGGCATGTGAAAGCAATGGTCATGTTACTTATAATTATTACTTAAGCAAACACACACATGTTGAAAACTATATAATGAAGTTCGTATATGCAGTGCCACTAATATATCTAGCAATAGTGTCAAAACTCTCACTTTAGATCCATAGGTGACCCCCCTGCACTATTCCGAAAGTTAAATTGGACTTTGGTACTAACTTGCCAGAAAAGAAATGCCTCGATTACTAGAAGTCTAGAATGGCATCGATGTAGTTACTGTTCCTTTTCTCTTGTACTTTGTGAAGGAAGAAATTTTATGGCGGGAAAGAAGGTGTGGATGAAGCCAAAATAGTCTGCACGTATTATGAGCTTCAGCAGTCCAACTTGACCTTTTAAATAGTTTTCCATGATCAACTTAGAGCCCATAGTTCTCAATAACTCACCAGGAGGAGACTGGAGAACACTTGAAAAAGTACTATGGGCAGAACTTACAATGAAAAGTTCTAGATTATGGTTTACATCAATATTAAATTATTGCAAAGGAGTCAGTCAATATGTTTCCCATTCTTCTAAATTAGTCAGCTCTGCAGCTTCAGCTGTCCGCTATCTTTCCTTTCTTCTTTCTTTTTTACAATAACGATGGAGCTCAATGATTAACTCTACTTTCTAGACATAAAATACATACGTTTGTCCTTAACAAACAATAAAAAAATCCGTCCAATTACAATAACACAGGTAACATTTGATAAAGTGGGGCACTTTCTATATGCATATATCATATACATTTTTTAAGAAAAAAAGGAAAAGAAGTTTATACTAATTAGAGAAATAAACCTAGGCCAAAAGTTTATCGATAATCAAGCCCCTCCTTTCTTTTATGGATGATCTGTTTTATTTTGATGGATAGGAGGTCTCAATCGATATCAAAAATAAAACAGAACATCCAAAACAAAGAGATTATGGAAAAAGTCTTCTTAGTGCTGGCAATATGCTATTACCAAATAAATCAATCAAATCCCAACACTTAAACAAAAGTGTGTATAGTATGTTGTCTTTTGCTTGCTAACTCCAAGGGATACTGACACAAGCTTATGCTTAGATTTGCCTGGTGCACGGACCGTGTTTGGGAGGGGGGGTTCTTCTTGTAGGATTGGTCGAATGCTCAAACAGGTCCGGACACCCATTATTTCAAAAAACAACATGTTTTCTTTTGAGAACACATCATAGATATAGAGTTTGACAAGAATCTGAAACTTTTGGCATCATTTCTAGCAATAACTGAAAATCACTAAAGAATGTGAAGCAACAATAGAGTTTATGCCAAGAGAGTTCTCAAATAAAAAGACAATTCCTAACTAGAGCTCATCTCCTAGGGGTTATGTCATATAAAGGTTTCTTTTTTTTTACTTACAAAATATAAAGGAACAACAAAATAAAAAAAACCATTACCCTATTTATCCCGTTAGGGGAGTGTGCTGAGAGGGGAGAATAGGGTACCAACCTAACCTTTTCACATTTTTACACTAAGTGACCTCATAGATTCTTGACCTGTTGTATATACTGAAATAGATTCTATATAGATCCAATCAATTAATTCTTTTGCTTATATAATATATGTTAATGTAATACTTAATCTGGCTCCCAAAACCGGCCATGTTTTGAAAGTTGAAATGGGCTCTAGTACTGTACTATCTAAATAGAAATATGTCAACCACTTGAATGGCCTCAATAATAATTTTTTCTTCCATTGCAGATAAATATTAATGAAAAAAGGGAGTAGCAGAAACGAAATGAGTCAACAACTCTACACAAACTGAGTCCAACAGTACAACTTGACCTTTTAAATAGGTTTCCATGCCTAACTTAGAGACCGTAGTTCTCACCATCTCTCTCGGAGAAAAACACCCCCAACAAAGTTCAACAAAAGCACAAAAAATAAAACAAGTTCCAGGTCTCCATCATTGAACTATATTAAACTATTCTAAAGAGTCATGAAATGTTTTTATTCTTCCCAAGCATATTAGGTCTGCAGCTTCAGCAATCCATTATATTTCCTTTCTTCTTGGAGTTTCTACCCTCCAAAAAAACTATAAATGAAACCAATAACAATAATACTTACGCAGACAAAAAATAAAATAAAAATTTACAGATATCAAAATTTATCCATACCTGTTAGAAGCAGCAAAGGCAACACAATCCCGCCAATAAATCTCCCCATGACCTCTTTTGTGAGGGGAGAAATATCAATTCAACCCCATAACGTCTGAACTTGGTCCCAATATTAATCCAGTAATGGGTTTTAGAATTTCATGGAAATGACAAAAACCCAATTGACATAGCGTAGGAAAATGCTTAATTTCCACCCTCGACAAAAAATTATGATCGGAAATTGATTTATAAGAAGAAGAAAAACCTCAAAAAAAGCTCTTTTATTGCACCTTCCAGTACCAGTAATGGGCTTATCTAGTTGGGGTAAAATTAAGCAAGAATTATGCGCGTGTAACTACTACTACCAGTGAGAACTCACGAAACTGTCTTCTTCCTATGCTGGATCTGAAGTTAATAATAACTTGGAGGCTGCGTAACTAATAAATAAGCCAGGGACTAAATTGCAAATCTAACCTTATTTGTATGTTTTAAGGTGATCTAAAAACTTTTTCTTTTTCTGAAGGAGAAGAAGGTGATCTATGAACCTTGATTACATATACTATTATAAATTGTATTTTTATAATAGTACTTTTTTAGTTTTAAATAAAAAGTAAAATTATTTTTACAAATATTAGAGAGAAACAAGACTGTGGAATAATGGGAGAAGAAACATACAAGTATAACCTCTATTTGGATATTGGAAATCTTAAATTATATTTAAACAAAAGTAATATAAAGTAGAGTGAATTATAATATATATATATATATATATATATGATTGTTTTCAGTTGGCATTTTAATTTATAAAAATATGTAAGAGTTAGAATTTAATAACGATAATAGTTTATTTGGAAAATACAGTAATGGTGAATATTATATTTAAATTATTTTGCTATAGTATAATATTTATAGACTCCTTATATTTAATTTTCTTATTAAGAGATAGATTTATATTCTCTTTTTTACTGATTAAAATACATAAGAGACAAATAAAATTTTATCAAATAATTTTATTTTCTTACCGAATCAGATCTTAATTATTAAGAGATATTAGAAAATAAACAAAAACCACCTAAAAATCAAATATTTTCAATTATAATCGTTATTCATTAATCTAAGTTTTAGTTAAAACATTCTTTACATCATATAATTATTAAATTTAAGCGCAAATTACGCTGTGAAGCTGCTCCTTTGACAAGTGTATGCTACTCCAACCGTCCAATTTACGTGTGCCGACTACAAGAAGTATTATACTACTCGGCTCCATTACTTTGTATTTGTCTTTTTAGATAATAAAATTGTTTCATTTTTATTTATTATTTGAAGATTTTAAGAAAATATTAATAATTTAGTTTTTGTATTATTCCATATATTAAATGCTAAATTGTTTCTCTCTAATATATTTTCAATAATAAATTTGAGAAATGTGATATTAAAATTTTATAACCATTTGGTCAATTAAAAAGAAACATATAAAAGTATTATGTTTTATCGTGATATTTTTATTTTGGTTTGAGTCGTTTTATTATGTATTGCGATAAATTTATGTTAAATTATTATTGTGAAACTTATAAGAGTTATAGGAGAATCATATTTATTATTACATATTTCTAAAAATTACTATTAATATTTATTTACATAATTGGCAATTAAAATTCAACATAAATATGCATTATATATATTATTTTCCTTTTTATTTTGTTTGGATGTTTTGTTGCGTGGTTAGAATTGGTAGGGAATTTAGATGGCATTTTCATTACTTCTTTTTATTTCATTTGCCTATTAATTGGTCAAAGTATATACTTTGTGTTATTATTTGTTCATATAAATAATTAAGTATATTTTTTTTTATAGTGTGATAACTAACTAACTATATATATATATATATATATATATATATATATATATATATATATATATATAAATCCATTTCTCCAAATGGAATTAATTAATTAAACGAATCTAATTTATAATAACGTTTTTTTCCGTCGATATAGCATAAAAAGCCGATTTTTTATGCTATAGCGACGAAAAAAATCGTCGCTATAACTGGTTCGCTCCCTTCAGTTTGTTGGAGAGAGCTGGACTGTCTCTCTCTCCCTCTCTCTATATATATATTTTCCATATTTTCCGATATTAACGAACCAATCTTTAGCGACGGACATGTCCGTTGTTAAAGACTAGTTCGTTAACGAATTAAGAGAATTTTTTCGATATATATATGAATTTAAGGATAATTAATTTTTTTATATTTATATTTATTTTTAGTTTGACAAAGATTTCAACTTTATTTACTGAATTTATATATGCACAAAATACAAAATTATTTTTCAATCAAAAACTTTGAACTCCATTTTCTCTAATTTTTTGACTATTGAATTAATATAGTTACGACATGAAAACTTCATGAGTGCTTGAATACCACTCTCTAGATAATTAAAAGGAAACCGATAAATCTATAATATAAAATTGTATTTTTATATGAAAATCGTGCTATACATTTATAAAGATATTTTTTATGTGAAAATATAAAAAATTATTATGTTTCAACTAAAAAGGCAGTTTATGTAAATACGACGCCGTTGAATTGCTCACATTATAAATACCAAAACAATGCCATTCATTCCTTATCCATCTATTATGCCTTTTAATTTTTCACCTCCTTCTCGTTTTCCGTCTCTAATGAGTTTGGAGTGGTGATAGTGGGTTCGAGAACATGAACACCTTAATATCTTCATCTCTCTACAATGCCCACATCTTGAAATTTTGTTCATCAACCCCTTTAAATTTTAGAAAAAACAATTCATCCAAAACCCACAACTCTAACAACAAAAGAATAAAGGTGTGTGCATCTTCAAATGAATTGGACACAAAGACTATTGAGGATTCCAAGAAAGAACCCAATGGCGTAACCAAGATTGAAGAAGAGGATGAAAGTAAAGGAGCAAGAAAAATTTCAACTGCAGCAGCAATTGACATAGATCTTAAAAAGGTGGGATTTTTATTTTTCGTTCTAATTGATTTTTGCAATGCCCAGTTCATGTTTTTATTTAGTTTGCTTATGTTGGTGCATGTTCTTCCAGAATTCTGAACGGGTCTGTTGAAAAATTAGGACTTCACTCCATCATCGTGTTAGTGGGAGTGAAAAGTTGAATTTTGTGTATGTTTAGAGACTAGAGTTTGTTCATGTTGGGTATGGTGAAATTACTGAAAAGATGAAATTCTTTACTTTTAGAGAAGATATAGGAGTATATAACAACAAATAAAAGAAAATTATGAATACATAAACTAAGAGTCCATCTTTGCTTCTTGAGAAATTCCAAAGAAAATATCATCTTCTCAAATTGAGGATCTGTGTGGTTGTGAGTTTTAATTTGGAGGGAAGGACCTTCCAATTTTTCTGGAAAAAAGGAACTTTCCCTTCACATTAAAACTCACAAACAGGCCAAAAAATTTCTTAAGTTTTTTATCTTAATCATTGAATGCATATCAGCAAAATTTTCTTTCTACTGTGACTTTAAATATAAAATCTCTTTCCGAGACTGATGGACCATTAAATATCATATCATCTAGGTGTCTGTATGACTAGTAGATTTTTACTTATGTATGTATTATATTGTCGTTAATCTATTCAAGTGAATTAATGTTTTTTTATCAGCTTTGTCATTACATGATAAAACTATATAAAAACAAATATACAACATTGAATTTACTACGGAAATTGTGAAGCTTGGGTTTTGTGGGTTTGGGAGGTTATTGGACCACACCAATCCATCATGATAGTAGATTCACTCAGATGATTGATTCGTGTTTTAGGGCTTATTTAAGAACAATGTTCTTAATACTCATCGGGAAGGCCGATTTGGAATTTTGGCATGGTTCCTTGTATTAGATCAATCTGAATCAGAAATCTTTAAATATGCAAGTAGTGAAAGATTAGTGCTTTGTGATATGAGAATCCTGCAGGTTGTTCACTCCAGCTTGAAAGCAACTCGGCAAGGTTATATTGATTCCTATATTGAGATAAAATGAGCTACTTGCAATGAATAACTTTGGTTTGGTGGTTAAACAAGAAACAAGGGTTTAACTAATAAACACAAACGCAGTCAAGTGATACAGAAATGACACCACGTCACACTGATAGGTGAACACGGAAATTTGTAGAACTTAGTGTATAGATCAATAATATATATAGGGATACATTAAATAGGAATATGTATTTTGATATATGCTGATGGTGATCACTCTACTTTGAATCAGTGTACATTGTTCATATTTCTTTTAACAATTATGCTTATTTTCCCTAAGAAAGCCTTAAAAGGAATAATTAGGCCTTTTATTTTCCCTCGACAGGCTGTTCAAAAGACCGCGGCAACCTTTGCACCAAGGGCTTCGACAGCGTCCAAAAATCCTGCTGTACCTGGAACTACGCTATACACTATTTTTGAGGTTCAAGCTTATGCGTCGTTGTTGCTGGGTGGAGCACTCTCATTCAATCTCATATTCCCATCAAATGAACCAGATATATGGAGATTAATGGGGATGTGGTCTATCTGGATGTTCAGTAAGTAATGCTCTATTAGTATTGAACACATAGTCTGGGCTACTAAATCAGACGCAATTTCCAGCTGGTGTAAATTTCAGGCAATGAAAGAATCACAGTTGCAATTTTTTGTCTTTAGTAAAACTTATATGTACTGTTCACAGCTATTCCTTCCCTTCGAGCCCGAGACTGCTCAAAGAATGAGAAAGAAGCCCTCAATTATCTCTTTCTTCTTGTCCCCTTGCTGAATGTTGCAATCCCATTCTTCATCAAGTCATTTGCAGTTGTATGGTCTGCAGATACCGTGGCATTCTTTGCAATGTATGCATGGAAGGTATGCGTCACTTTTACTTCTAAAGTTTTGTTTTTCTTTTGTGGGGGAAACTTCTGGAGTTTTGTTCATTGTGGTAGTTTCTTCATATTTTTCTTGGTATATTAATATTCATTTCTGTGCAGTTAGGGTGGCTACAAAAAACAGAGAAGTGATTTCATGGAGTGGCTTTCTTCATTTGGATGATTTTCTCGATCAGTTCTCAAAGTTCAGAACATTATATTACTTGCCAGATTTGATACATTTGTGGCGTAACAAATTGCCTCAACTTCAGCCAAAGAATCAAAGGATGATCCTTGGGCAAAATTCACATGGAAATGTCCTGCTAATGTAAATGGGTAGTCCTTCCAAATTTTGAGGGCTTCTTGTTAAATATTGATTTGGATAACATATACACATTTTGACTGTTCGCACTGATAATCTGCGACCTTTTTTACGAATATGATTGTAATTCCAGAATTTTACGGGCTTAAAATATATGAATAACAGAGAAAAATGTGCCGCTAAAAGGATGATGTGAATCATTGATCTAACATGTTTGTATTTTGTACACTAGATTACATATATGAGGAAAGCAAATCAATCTCAATAGTTGGGCAGCCTACAAGAACTAGTGTTTCATGCAAAATTGTTTTAATAAAACAGACCCCAAAAAATCGAGAGAAATTATATTTGCAGTGCAGTGCGCAATATATGTTTAACAGCGGTGCACAAATAGAAACATCTCACCTTTAACTGTCTGATAAAATAAACATGATTAGTAGGTTTATGGAAACTAAGAAACAACCAGATCTCTCTTAAAAGGAAGTGGTTAAAGTTAGTCAATTGACCAATAGAATGCTGACACACAGGCAAAGCTCTGTGTGTGTCAATATTTTATTGGCCAATTGACCAATTTACCCAAAAATAAACTTCATACTAACCGGATCCCTCTTAAAATTCAGTCTATTAAATGAAATACTTGAAAAGATACTTAAAAGAAATTAAAACTAAAATGATCACCATCATCAAAATGAAAGTTGGTAAAATTTCTCCGACTCATCTTAGTGCACAATCATCTTAGTGCACAATGTTTATGGTCTATTGATTTTCAAAAAGCTGTCTGGTGCATTATCAATACTATTTTCTGGTTCATTTCAGAAATCTTCTGTAACATCAGCATCAGAAGCCATGGAAGATGCGTCCATTGTAAATAAACTAGCTTTCGAAAAAGTACTGCCCTTTTTAAGGTGATGACTCATTCATAAGTTAATACATAAATCAAAAAAAATATAAACTTGGGAAGTTGTCAAATTACCACAAATGGGCTTAAATCTGAAACTAGACATCACTAATGATAAAATTGCTGACCTATACCAGTTCTTTTATGTACATAGGTGATCGGTACACATCAATCGGTACTATCCAGTGAGAGATTGAGCATCTTAGCCAAAGCCACAAGCATCATAAAACAGGCAGCTGCTCACAACAGGTAAAGCTGCTTGTGGATTTACAAGATAGCAACTGTCCGTTCGGCATCTACCTAAGTGGTTGGTGAGCGTCTGTTAGGCAAGAAGGTAGTGATTATCCCTGTAAATCAGCAATAGAAATATAAAATCTATAGAAAACAGGGGGGATATTCACATGCTAAATTCCACCATCACTCTAGATAAATTAATAAACTCTTCTATAATTTATTTGGAAATATGCAACTGGAATAGCAGAGACAATGTACTGTAGCTCACATTTGTGCAAACAAGGCACTATAACTCATATTTGTTTCAGGGACAATGCTGAATTTACGTTCAGAATATACTTGATTTTCCACGACCCCTACGGACTTTTCAGGTGTTGAGCTTTTAGTTTCAGTTATTAGGTATCCTTTGTGTTATAGTGATGTCAAAATAATAGCTACAAGGCTACAACCTAATAAGATTTTAAAGAGTTTATTTCCCTGCAAAACAGAAAATTACAGTGCATCAACACAAGTTACCTCTTCAAGGCTCCACTTGGAAAACCAATAATCAACGCAGTAGACTTTTCCTTTATCGCAGCCAACCATTCTATACATACTCGTCATCGCTATCTTCATCGAAATCAGAAGCTGACCCATCGCTTCTGGGTTCCATTAAAGTATTCATGTCAAATGAAGAATCCATTTCCATCTCCTCCATGCCAATGGTATCATAGTTCATTCGTTCATTAAATTTCTCATCAGAGCAATTAAGGAGCCATGCAAGAGAGCATTTTTTTAACCCTTCTTTGCCACCATTTTGTGCTTGGTTTTATAGTGGACTCCAGACCGTAAGTAAAGAAAGCTGGGAAAGTAACCAAGTCGTCCAAGATCCTTCCCATCTTGCTTTGGAAGTAATCAAAATTGAGTTTCATGATGTCAATATTCAAAGCAAGCAATTGGGGACACCCAACAACCATCTTCCTCACTTGTTCTAAGGAGAATCCACAATCCTTGAGAAAATCCACATGCTTCACTATAGGTGTATTACTGAGGCTTACTATCTGTGGCATCTTCTCAACAATTCTCCCAAAATCTGACGGACCCAAGTCAATAAGGGAATTGAGAAAGGTCCGCTGACTGAGAAGCCTTGGCTTCAGGTCAATGCCTAGGATTTCAGGATATTGTGCAATCACAGAAGCAAGAGACATTTGCCTAACTTCAAATTCTAGAAGGGATTCGACATTTGGTTTCACTCTTACTTCTAGTCCAAATCCAAGAATATGAGGCCGCTTCTCAATCAGTCTAGCTACAGCCAATCTCGGTATTCCCAAGTATTCTAGATATTCCACAAAAGGTTTTATCACACGGCCTACTCGCATACCCAAAATCTCTGGATATCTAGTTAAAACCCCACCAATTTCTCTTCTTGCCACCCCAAGTCCAACCAAATAAGCCACAGATGTGCTCATTGTCCCCTCAAGCTTAAATCCTAAAACTTCAGGATACTTCTCCAAAACATGAGGAATATCATTTGGCTTAATATCCATCCCTTGAAGATATGTAACAACTGGTGCAAGGTCTACTACAACACTGGCATGCAGAACTTGTGGGTATCGTTGCAGGAATTCTGTAAAGGTTGATTTCCTAACACCCAATTTTCCAAGGTAATCAAGCACAGGAATCATGTTTTTCTTCACACTGCAGCCGAGAACAAGTGGGTAATTGTTAATATCTTCAACTGTAAGCCCCAATTTGTGAAGGAAGTCCACACGTTCCCGCATAACCTCAACTGTCACAGGAAGCTCTAACCCATCAAGCTCATCAGGTAATATACCAATTCCCTTCAAAAATTCATAAACACGGGCACGATTCGCCATCCTCTCATTCTTCATCTCTAGTAAGCTAGGACGACCATACAAGGATGAGGAACTCCTCTGCTTCCGACTCAAATCAACTGTACCTGACTTGGACAAAGATGAATCTACAGAAGTCGATGCAAAGGATCTAGCAGTGACAGAGCAGTGCAATTTTCTCAATAGTTCAGTTCTCTTTCTACGATCACTTGAAATCCAAAGAGGCGATGCACAAGGTAGCTGAGGTTTACAGAATGCAAGGGTGGATAACTCATAATTTACAAACAAAAAACTTGGTTTTGTAATGCCACTATAGCTTATAATCTTCATGTTTTACGGGTCTGGCACATTCAACTTCTCTGCATCACAAGCAATTACACCTTCTAAGCTTCAAACAAAATACATTTCATAAGAAGATCAATCACAGGCAACTAGTTATCCAGCAACCAAATCAAATTGCATAGCAGAAATCCTAGAAATAGTTTATACTATTTTTTATAAGCTAGTACACATAATAAATTATATCTGCACTAACGAAGTAAATTGTAGAATGAATTAACATGGCGAGATTCCTCAACTATTTCAATACCCATATTTAAATCGTACCAACATGCATATTGTAAAAAAAAAAACTAAAAATGAAATTTTGACATGGATCCAAGCTACAAGGGCATCTTTAAATGGTTATGAAAAAAGCACTTTACACTTGTGGTTATTAACGTCTTCCTATTTTCCCCTTTTCTAAATCTCGAATTTTATAGCAACTATGGGATGAATTTGTAAAACTCAACTGATTATTATTAATAGGAATATCAAGGTCTAAGCTTAATAAGGAGGAGAAGAAAACGAGGAGAGAGAGAACATACTCACCAAACAAATGGGGAGGAGATTGATTGAGATAAGATTTTGCCGTCTCCACCCTTTCTTGCCGCCGACGCCGCTGCTACGTTACGTTAATAGACTAGCTGTTGTTTCTTTTCTTTTTGACACTTTTTTAAGTAGAAATTTTATGTTAAAAAGTTACTCCACCATTATTTTTAACAAGAATAAATTATTTAAAATTTTATACTTAAAACATTAAATAGCAACAGTCACATAAGCAATTTATAAAAAAGTTTAAATTATACTAACAAACTGTATAATTATGATTACCATGATTATATTAAATTTTAATTTTTTTGATTGAATGGTACTACTACATATAATTATATAATATATTTTTATTCCGTATTTATTTAAGTTTTTAATTACCATGATTATATTATTTATTTTATGACATGGGACGGAAGAGAGAGAGACTGAGAGAGTTTGCAACATCGGGAAAGATGAGAGAGATTTTGCTGATCATCTCGTTTCTATACTCTATTACTCTTCTCTGTGTCTGTCCAGGCTTCACAATGTTAAGCCAACGGTCGGTAATATTATCTCCATTTTCATCAGAATTCATTATAAATCTTCGATTTTTATTAATCATGGGTCTCAGATTTATGGGTTTTTGACAAAGAATCCGGCGAATTTGTCTGCCATGTATTGCCTGTGTGAATGTTTTATCAGTTTCCATTTCCATTACTAACATTTGGTCCCAAAAACCTAAAAGAATTTGGTTGAAGAATGAAGAAACATCATGATGACCCAATTTCCGCTTGCCGCTGAATCATATTTGCTGCAAGAACTGAATTGTAAAATCTATACTCTATTCTAGTTGTGTGCTAATGAAATTTCTACTTCTAAGCTGTTAATAATGTAATTTTATGGTGTAAACTGGAAGTGCTTTCTCTGGCTTTCTGCGTGTATAAGCATATATGTGTGTGTTTGTTTGCTTTTCTGTTCCCAGTAATTACCTCCTGACTTTCGAAAGAGCATTTTGTGAAGGGTGGATATAAAAAAATGAATATGACATGAATTTCCTTTATTATGCAGGCATACCACTAGTGCGGAATATTAGTGAGCTTCCAGAGGATAACTATGGTAGGCCTGGATTTTCTCACATCACGATTGCAGGTTCAACTTTACATAGCATGAAACAGATATAAATTGTTATCTCCTGTCTTTTGAAATTATGGTTTATAGATTTTTCGTTGTTGTAATATCTCGAGTCCATTTTTTGTTCTTATAGTTGAAACTCATATTATAGGCTTAAACTCGGATGAGTTTGTGAACATCCATTGACCATCAAGCATTCATTACCTCTCACAACTTGTCTGTTCTTAGATCCTTGCGACCAATATTTTGTTGAAGTTTTCTAAAGAGATTTTAGAAAGTAGAGGGTGTGTTTCCCCATAATCTATCCCAACACTTATTACTTGACATAAAATAGGAATGTAATGGAAAACATACTAACATAACGAGCAGATGAATACCTCTTAAAACCTGTGCATAAATACTCGTCTTTAGTTTCCTTATTTTCTCTTGACAGATTGAGGTCTGGTGTAACACCCCCTTTCCGAAATAGAAAGAGAGGTTACTCAAAATATAACAAAACTGATGAATTTAATAGCAGGGCTCAAAGCCACACAAGAATAGTCTTAATATCTGATAAATACAACAAGTCAACCATAATAAATATCAAACTGTCTCAAGCCACAATCTAAAATAATTATTACAATTCCGAACAAACTAATGTATCACAACCTAAACATAATATATCTAAATCATTTGGATAAAAGGGAGCTCTCGTCACACTTGCCCTTGATTCCCCTGATTACCTGCCGGAAGAAAAACACAACATGAGCCAAATGCCCAATACGGATATAGAATACAAATAATGAACCGAAATAACTAACTCCATTAAATGAAATGAAACGAAACGAACTGAAACGAAACGAACAAAACTAACATAACGAAATGATAGGATGAATCAAATGGCTGAGTGTTATTTCATACTGAGCTCAAAACAAATAGTAATATACCTTGCCACACAGGCAAGTCAAATAATGTCACACATGCAATCAAAATAATGCCACTCAGGCAATCACACATCGGACTGCGCAATCCAGATGCATGCAAAAATCGGAAGGCGTGTTTGGCACAAACATCACCACTCCGCAGAACAGAACAGAAACTAGGGTCGACCCATACGCCTTCCACAACAAAATACCAAATGGCCAACTCCCACCGGAGCACAAAAAGGAGACGTCATGGACTGATCACACCGCCACCGGAAGGTGTCATGCCTCGGTGCGAGAGGACATGCTCAGGTACCCCACGGTGGTTATAGCTCGGTATACCCTACGATATTCTAACAAAATATCATGTCACAACACACGCGACATAATACCAACAAAAGGGTTCTATATGTACATGTTGAACCAAATCAAATTATAGTCACAAGGTCTCAAAAAGAAGGTAGCAACATGTACCGCTCTACAATTATCAAAAATAAATATTAAACATGATAAACTAATTCAAAGAGTACAAATATGATTCATATGCATTAACTCCAAATGAAACTAATATATTTATATATTTCACAGGAAACAATTATGTGAAATCATAACAGAATTCGAAACAAGGAGCAAAACGAACAAATCAAATTTAACAAGAGTATCGCTGAAAGAGTACGGAATCCGTATCTGGAATCGATAATGGAATACCCAAATTTATATTCCAAATATACTCTTTAAATTCCCTCCGTCCAATCTAATAAAATAATAATAATACAATTATAAGTGAATTACTAATTACAAATTATATTAATATGAAATTATTTTCCCCAACTACATCAAACTACAAAACAAACTCAAATTACATTATATTAATCTTTTAATGATTATTTCTCTTTTTATTTTGAAAATCAAGTGTTATCATATATATATATATATATATATATATATATATATATATATATATATATATATATATATATATGAATCAAAGCTTATAATGTAATCCTTAAATCATGATTCATTTTTTTTTAAAGCGTGTTCAATATGTATATATATAGTCCAATGTTACAATATTCATGATATTGACTTTATTCTTCCAAATCCACTTTTTGAATCTGACAACTATTCTTATATAAAAATACTATGCATGTACTAAATTGATCAGGTAGTGCTATCAATTAATTAAATACCTATTAATATGGCAACTTGTTCCATCAATAATTTAATAAACAATTCATACAGAGACTTACATGAATGGAAAATCAAATCAACTTGTCAGTTTTCTTCTCTCTATCTGTGAATTAATTGCGCCTTTGGTTCTTCTTGTTTTTTTCTTTCCTCAAGTTCGGCTATTAGTGCAGCCTCTGTTTCTCCGTTTTTTTTTCTTTTTGCATCGGGTGTAATACTGAAGTAGGTTAGGTTTTTATTTATTAATTCTCCTAACTATATAGAATTTAATATTACTCACATAAATTAAATCCAAATAAATTTTAAGGCCCAATTTTATCAAATTAATTTATTCAACACTTATTAACTTATTAGCCCAAAATAATTGACTAGTTTGACCCAAATAAAAGACAAAGTCTAATTAAAATATTTTAAAACAAAATAATATTAATTATTCAATATTTATTTTCCGGGTATTACATTTGGCTTGAAACATTTGCCCCAGAACTGCATGAGACCAATCCACGTGCACTCCACAAGAAGAAGAAGTGTTTGTTGTTTTGAAGGGAGTGGCACCCTCTATATTGCCTCTAATTCGAATTCAAAGCTCCCTGGAAAGCCAAAAGAGTTTGCTATCTTTTCAAATAGCACATTTCATATTCCCGTTAATGATGCTCACCAGGTGAATTTTTCTATAAATTAATGCTTTTGGATTTGCTCTGGAGCTTGATATTCGATGATCTTTTTTAATGTTGGTGTAAATCTATTGAGTTATTGGTTCATTTCTGATTAAGGATATTATAGTTGTCAATTCTATTATCATTAGTTTTGCCGGTGGTGATGTGTTCAGGGGTTGATCCAAGAATTTTTCCTAGCAGAGACGGATTTTAATTAATTTTTTTGTTAAAGTTAAATAAAGAAAACTTGAACTAATTATAATATTAATTAATCATAATAATGTTTACAAATTGCAATAATATTCATAATCCAAACTAAAAAAGGAATTTCAAATAAAAAACATTTAAATACAATTTAGAAACTTATTTTCCTTACTTTTCATAGTTCAATTTAAATGATTCTCTAAATGCTTAAAGCCTCAAACTAAATTTACTTTCTTTATTCAAACAAACATGAATTAATTTCAAAGCATAAACTAGTTTTGGTATCTTTTTATAAGTTTCAAATAAGTTTTACTTGAAATAAGAGAAACAAACTATCCAAAATTTATAACAGGATTTGTTAGTTAGATGCAGGGAAATTAAGTGATTATAACAACTAGAAATGAGGTGTTGCTAAAGGCTCATAACCATTTTTTATTTTCTATTTCTCATTATAAAATAAAGCAAAATCATTGTAAGCTATCACAAAAAAAGACAAAAACTACTCAACCAAAATGATCTCATTTTTAATTGAAGATCAAACAACCCAAAAACAAAAACTCAATCAGACCAAACAAACAGTAACCACAATCAACCAACTCAATAACAAAAAAAAAAAATCAAATTTGAATCAAACAATCCCTCACACGTTGATGAACATTCAAAATCAAAAATTATATAAAAAATACTTCTAAGATTTCACCAAGCCTTAAAACTAAGAAGATTTTTGTACTTGTATTTAGAATTGGTTTATGAATTTCTTTTGCCCCCTCCAAATTTAACTCTTCCATTAATCTGCCCCCTTGAATTTATTAATTTACATATTTGCCCTGCCCCTATATCTATAAAAAAAATCCAGCAGGGACATATGCCTATGCTGCCCCATATACAAATCCGCCCCTGGTTGCGTTAATATATGAATCTTATTGCATCAAGCAACATATCTCTTGTCCAACAAACTTTGGCTCAACTATTGTTGGTGAAGCTTGTCAAGTGACATTTGGTTAGATCAATGTTAGGAGTTGTAATACTCTTTTTTTTTAAATAACTGAAGTGCGTAGGTTTATACCTGTTGTAATACTCTTCTTTTAACAACCAACACACACGAGAGAAGCGTCGTCTACTAGAGAAAGTAAAAAAGCATAAGCACTAGATAAAAGCAGCATTATCAAATGCAAAACAAGTATTGGGGAAAAAGAAGAAGAAAGTTAATAGAATTATGGAACGACCAAAATCAATCAAAATCTATAAGACATAACTCCTTAAAATTGCCTATAACGAATGAAAGAAAACATATCAGAATATCTTCTTTGGTTTTCTTCTTCTTCTTTCCTTTTTTTTCCCTCTCTTTGAGAGGAGGGATTGGGTGTGGTGAAGCTGGTGGTATCTTGTTTGGTGCCAGCATTTGTGCTGCTATATATGGTGTACGTTGTGTCTGGAATTCTTAATAGGCGTAGTAAAGAAAACTGCTACTGTTTTGGTATAAGAAATTGTTGGAGAGACAAGTTGGGTCATATAATTATGGTTTATTACATTTGAGATGTTTATAAGGAAAATTACTGTTAAACATATGATGTGATATTGGTATGCTACCTACATGTTTATTTTACCAGATATCCTTTTATTGTATTGGCAGACTCCAATTTTGATGGTTTGTTATACTACTCTCATCACAGGTCTGGAATACAAGTGAACATGAGGACTTGCAAATTTTAGTTGTTATATCAAGTCCGCCAGTCAAAGTGTAAGTAACGTAATGGGTCCACATTAACCCATAAAATGTGTTACTTCTTAGCCCCCCCCCCCCCCCCCTGCCCTTCAATATATATGTCAAGTAACATTCAGCAAAATTAATTAATTCTGAATTCTCAGTTAGCTTGTTTTATTGTGAAAATTAAAACGATCTTGTTCTTTCCACAATATGAATATTTGATGTTGCTCAATCTCCAGTTTCTTTTTTTGAGTTAAATATATGCTTTTTATTTCCCATCTGGGTTGGCCAAAGGTGTGGTTTGGCCCCAAAAGCTAATCCATGATGTGTTTCAGTGTTTGGCAAATATGATAACCAGCATCAATGCAACTGTATATACCAGCTCCAAGCCTTTAACATGTATGCAGCACTTTTTGGTGGTTTTCTTCCACACTTGGGTTATTTTCTGACATGAAAGTTTAGCAGCCTGAAACGCTGCCATGCTGCATCCTCATTTTGTTTTCAATGTCTCCACATTTTTGATATTCTTTCCTACTTTTGATCCTATGATTCTCTCCTTATTTTTCCTCCAAGTCGTCTCCTTTTTCATCGCTGATTTTTTAGTAAGAATATCGTTGATTCAAGGTGCAGAAACTATTCAAGTTTCCAAACATTCAAATAAAAACCACCGAGTTTTGGTGTTCTCTGTTGTCTCCCTCTCCTTGATTGCTTAGTGAATATTTACAATTTATCAAATTTTCTTTTCAGGTTCATCTATGAGGACTGGTCCATGCCACACCCAGCTGCGAAATTGAAGTTTCCCATATATTGGGATGAAAAATGTTACCTGAAAAAGATGAGAAGTTTTGAAGACGCAGCTGTCAATTTGCTGACAAGGCAGCACTACAACATATTGTAGTAGTATATGAAAAGAAGCTAGTTTTGTATTTCAGATTTAGATATTGGAAAAAGCTGAAATTTGCATGAGAAACTGAAGCAATTGTTTAGCACTTACAGCTACATGGACGTGTTGGGTATTAAAACAAAGAAAATTGATATTTTTACATGATTTTTTGATATTTTTACATAAAATATGTAGTTATAGATATATAGCGACGGTAAAAATCGTCACTATAGAGACAGTTGAATTATATATATATCAAAAACTATCTCTAAGAAAATTCACTTATAATTTTCTTTACTTCTCAAAAATGACATTTTAAAATAAGTAGAAATATAAAATCTTTATCCTTATTTTTTTAGTCATTACATTTTTTTTTTTTTAACTTGGCTAAACACCTTGATATTTTATTATAGTTAATTTCTGACTTATAATGTTTTTATAAATTGTCATTTAAAATAAATTATTTTAAATTGTAAGTTATAAATTATTTTAAAATAAGTCATCTCGGACCCGGCTAAATTCGTTATCTTTACTTTTATTTCAATTTTCCAGTCATGAAATAAAATAAAAGGAAAATGGAAAAAAGTCTGTTTTCATCCAAATAACAATTAACAAAAGGATGGCTGACTGCTAAATCGGGTACTCCTACGATTTGGTGCACAATTACAGTCGGTCTCTAGAAAAGAGAGAGAGAGAGAGAGAGAGAGAGAGAGAGAGAGGGAGGGAGGGAGGGAGTTTGCAACAGTGAAAGCAATCGGGACAGATGAGAGAGATTCTGCGCAATTCATTTCTAGCTAATATTATACTCTTTCTATTCACTGTGACCGTCAAAGCTTCACAATGTTCAATGAACGGTCAGTTATATCATCTCCATTTTCATCAGAATTCATTACTCTCTTTTATAGTCTCCGATTTTTTTTATCAATTATGGGTGTCAGATTTTTGGGTTAGTTAGTTCTTTTAAGAATCCGCTGAATTTGTCTGCCATTTATTTCTTGTGTTAATGTTTTGTCAGTTTTCGTTTCCATTAGTAGCATTTCTTATCTGGCCCCAAAAAGAATTTGGATGGGCCTAATCTTAGTAATAATGGGTCCTGACTGCTACATGTTCATGTTCATAAAATTTGGTTGCTTGTCATATATTGCAAATCCAAACTCAAATGAAGAATGAAAAAAATCACGATGACCCAATTTTCACTTTTACTGGAATAATTACTGCCTAATCATATTTGCTGCAAGAACTGAATTGTAAAATCTACACTTTGTTCTACTTGTGTGCTAATAATGTAAATTCTACTTCTAAGCTGTTAATAATTAATTTCATATTGTAGACTGGAAATGCTTTCTCCGGGTGTGTGCGTGTATATGCATATATGTGTTTGTGTGTGTTTTTTTGTTTGCTTTTCTGTTCTCAGTAATTAGCTCGTGAATTTTGAAAGAGCATTTTGTAATAGGTGGACAGAAAACATGAATATGATTTGAATTCGGTGTCTATTATTTTGTTAGAAGTACTTTTTAATCGTTTTGTATTGTATTACATGAATTTCCTTTATTATGCAGGAATACCACTAGTGAGGAATATTAGTGAGCTTCCACAGGATAACTATGGCAGGCCTGGTTTGTCTCACATCACCATTGCTGGTTCAACTTTACATAGCATGAAAGAGGTATAAATTGTTATCTCCTGTCTTTTGAAGAAATAATTTATTCATTTTTTCGGTCGTGATATCTCGAGTCCATCTTTGTTCTTAAAGTTGAAACTCATATTAGAGGCTTAGACTCGGATGAGTTTGTGAGCATCGATTTACCACCCCATTGCCTCTCATAACTTGTCTGAAAATGTCTGTTGTAGATACTCGCAACCAATATTTTGTTGGAGAAGTTTGCTAAAAAGTTTTTAGAACGTAGTGGGTGTGTTTTCCCATAATTTATACCAACACTTATTACTTGACATAAAATAGGAATGTGATGGAAAACATACTAACATAATGAGAAGATGAATACCTCTTAAAACCTGTGCATTAATACTCATCTTTAGTTTCCATATTTTCTTTTGACAGATTGAGGTCTGGCTTCAAACATTTGCCCCAGAAACACACACCCCAATCCATAGGCACTCTTGTGAAGAAGTGTTTGTTGTTTTGAAGGGAAGTGGCACCCTCTATATTGCCTCTAATTCGCATTCAAAGCTCCCTGGAAAGCCAAAAGAGTTTGCTATCTTTTCAAATAGCACATTTCATATCCCTGTTAATGATGCTCACCAGGTGAACTTTTTATAATTTGATGCTTTGGATTTGCTCTGGAGCTTGATATTCGAGGATCTTTTATAATGTTCGTATAAATTTATTGAATTGTTGGTTCATTTCTGAATAAGGATAGTATAGTTGTCAATCCTATTATCATTGGTTTTGTCCGTGGTGCTGTTGTGTTAATATATGAATCTTACTGCAACAAGTAACATATCTCTTATCCAATAAACTTTGGCTCAACTGTTATTGCTGAAGCTTGTCAAGTGACATTTAGTTAGATCAAGGTTAGGTGTTGTAATACTATTTTCCCCTCTTTTAAACTAAAATGGTTAGGTTTATTCCTGTTGTACTCTTTTTTTAACATGAAAGCCAAACACACATTAGAGAAGCAAGTGTCATCTAATAGAGAAAGTAAAAAAGCATAAACATTAGATAAAAGCAGCATTATCAAATGCAAAACATGTATTGGGGAAAAAGAAGAAGAAATTAAATAGAATTATAGAAAGACCAAATCAAACTGAAAAAAAGTTGGATCAAACAGACTCTAAAAGACATAACTCCTTAAAATTGCCTGTAGCGAGTGGAAGGAAACATATCAGAATATCTTCTTCTTCTTCCTCGTTTGAGTGGAGGGATTGGGTGTGGTGATACTGGTGGTATGTTGTTTGCTGCCTCTTTTGAGTGGAGGGATTGGGTGTGGTGAAGCTGGTGGTACGTTATTTGCTGCCAGCATTTGTGCTGCTATCTATGGCGTTCATTGTGTTGGGAATTCTTAACGAGTATAGTAAAGAAAAAAAAAAACTGCTACTGTTTTGGTGCAAGAAATTTTTGGAGAGACAAAATGGGTGATATTAATTACTGTTTATTACGCTTGAGATGTTCATAAGGAAAATTATTATTAAACAGATAATGTGATATTGGTATCCTACACACATGTTTACTTTACATGATATACTTTTATTGTTTTGGTGGTTGATGGTTTTGGTTGGCTCCAATTTTTGATGGTTTGCTTATACTACTCTCATCACAGGTCTGGAATACAAGTGAAAATGAGGATTTACAAGTTTTAGTCTTTATATCACGTCCACCAATCAAAGCGTAAGTAAAGAAATGGCCATAAATGCTTTACTCTTCCCCCCCCCCCCCCCCCCCTCCCTTCTTTCCAAAAAATATATTTGTCAAGTAATATCCAGCAATATTAATTAATTCTGAATTCTCAGTTAGCTTGTGTTATTGTAAAACTGATATGATCTTGTTCTTTCCACAATATGAATATTTGATTTTGCTCAATCTCCAGTTTCTTTGAGTTAAATATATGCTTATTATTTCCCATTTTGGTTTACCAAAGGTGTGGTTGGGCCCCAGAAGCTAATCCATGATGTGTTTGGCAATTATGATAACCACCATCAATGCAGAGAACTGCATATATGTGATATACCAACTCCAAGCCTTTAACCCGTATGCAGTTTTTAGCGGTTTTCTTCTACACATCAGTTATTTTCTAACATAAAAGTGTAGCAGCCTCAAATGCTGACATGTGGCGTCCTCCTTTTGTTTTCAATGTCTCCACCTTTTTGATATTCTTTCCTACTTTTGTCCCTATGATTCTCTCTTTATTTTTCCTGTCTCTTTCCTCTGAGTTGTCTCCTTTCTCATCCTTCTTTTTCATCATTGTTTTTGTAGTAAAAATCTATTCCTTCTATTTCGTTGATTCAAGGTGCAGAAACTAGTGACTAGTGAGATTTTATGGTCTAGTTTCCGAACATACAAATAAAATTAACAAAGTGTTTTCGTGTTCTCTGTTTTCTCCCTGTCCTTGTTGGAAAGAAAAATAACATTTCCTTTCAATGCCAGCACGTATTGGTTGCTTAGTGAATATTTACAATTCAGCAATTGCTTTTCAGGTTCATATATGAGGACTGGTCCATGCCACACACAGCTGCGAAATTGAAGTTTCCCAACTATTGGGATGAAAAATGTTATCAGGGACCTGAAAAAGATGAGCTCTGAGTTTTGAAGACGCAGCTGTCAATTTGCTGATAAACTAATTAGGTGTTGCTTTAATTGCAGTCTATTGTATACTAAAAGAACTCAGTTTTTAATTCGGATTTAGATATTGGAAAGCTGAAATTTGCATGACAAACTGAAACAATTGTTTACAACTTACCACTACAAATTAGGATCTAGACTTGGACACTAGCTTATTCTTATGAAGATCTATCAATGATTAGCAAGAAATGGTAGTTACCAGCTGCTAATACCTTACATTCCAGCTTCACTTGTTCCTTTTCTTGGGTGTGTTGATGTGTACTAAACAAATTTATAGAAAGGTAAATAAATATAGCATTCGTATTCATCTGCAAAAATAAATGTTAATAGAAATATGCAGATACCATTGACAAAAAAAAATAGACCTCTTTTTGAACATCAGAATTTCCTGCAAAACTATGATAGAAACATTTCCAGTCGGAATAGAATTCAAGGTTCTTTACGATGGGATTACAATATTATTTTTTTGGGTTCCCTTATGGCCCCTGCTAAACTATGCCTTCATCAATAGAGTTTCAAATAAAGGTAAGATTATGCATATCAGTTATCTACCTCCCTGGTCTAATTATCATATACTGCAATCCATCCGTTAGCAATTAACCAATTTAAAGAATTAATTTCACAAAACAAGAAACATTTCGGTAATAGTAGCAGTTGAATTATGACTGTAAACCTGATCTTCTAATACATTTTCCACTTGACAACAAACTCTCCTGGATATTCTGACCAAGAATTTCCTCCATTTGACAACAAGCTCTACTGATAATATTCTGCCTCTTACAGGATTATATATCACGAAAATAGAAAAGGAAATACAAATAAAGCCTCTTAACATTTACTGAAAAGACCAAATCACCCCTTCTTTTTAGTCAACCCTTCGACGCTCGGCTTCACTCTCTGCAACTGAAACACAAAACTCTGCTCCAAGCATCTCATGAATATCAAGATTTAGTGAGCTGCTCAACTTAACGGTCTCCATGATCACATCAACAGTGATGTTAAAACCTAAAGTAGACAACACCCTAACAGAATTTGCGGTTCTGCAAATGTTTTGCCTGATCTCCAGTGCCGTGTAAGTTTGTTTTTGTTCTTCAAAACTCAATGCGTTTCTTGAACTTGCATTCTGCTGCTCAGACTTGGTTACCTGATCCTCTATGATATCATCCTTGAGTTCAACGTGCTCCCCAACCCAAATAAATCCATTACACCCAACTATTAAATCAATTCTATATTCCTCTAGGTAGTGGAAATGCTGTTTTCGCCTCTTCACCAAGTACGGAGGAACAGTGAGTAGTTGGCCTCGCTCAAGCTGTAATGAGAAGTAAAAAGTTAATTGCAATTTAGAACTACTACGGACTCGGGAAAAGATATCAAGGACTAAAGGCATATATAGCTTGTACTTTATTTAGTCACATGCTATACTGTAAGACAACAAATTTAAAAGAAAATGGAAACTACGAAGACAATAACCCCTCTCCCAAAAAAATGTAGGATACTGATAGTCGTTTCTTTTGATCCGCCATTTCAAATAATCACTTTCCTTGTATAATTTACTCGGCTTACATTCTAAATCATCAAAAAGGTCAAAAGCATAAAAACGACATACTAAAACTATATCAAAGTAAAGCACACCTTTCCATACTTCTGGCTTCTTGCTTGGAGGTGAAGACTACCATCATGCTGGAAACCACGAACTTCAGCCTAATGACAAAAAATACAGTCCCGAATTTTAATATTATTAGTTACATTAGCTGGCCTTCTGCACACTACATGAGCATACATATATTGCATTATCTTGCAGCTTATAGTATTTACATTATCTCCAACAGTTTTTATAATCGTTGAGTCACCATATAGCCTGTCAAAAATTCTGAACAAAAATTTAGAAAATGGAAAGAGTTACTGAACTTACGCAGACCACATCATTTTCTTCAAATATGCTTCGCATGTTGAGCTCATCGACCGCAGTCCGCCGCCTCTAAATATTGAAAGAATGATAAAATTAAACCAAAGATAAAATGGATTAAACTGCTCAGTCTTATAACTAATATAGTCATAAAAAACACTTCATATTCAGCCAGTTTAAAACACTAGTACCTATGATATCAAGAACCATTTGATACACTACTCCCACAATGAAAGTTATTTATTTTGATAAGTCCATGTACTTTCATGGACTCGATCGATGGTTAAAAATTTACCTTTGCCTAGACGGAAGCTTCTTTGGTACACCGTATATGTATCCCATACTATTGCAAATGCTCTTCTCATTGGTAATATAAGGGAGCATCTTGATAAATTGAAATACATTAGGCATTAAGCTATTCATCATCACCGTTTAAAAAAAGATACTAATGTGCCACAGAGCCTGACTTACTTAATTTATTATGAACAAAATAATGTCTTTGCTTATGATTTATCGAATTTAATGTGCTGATGCAAAGACATTCGTAGAAACTTTTCTACAAGTCGTACGGGACGAGTAATAACTCCTTGATTTTTACATACCAAACAGCTGTATCAACCTCAGCATACTTCTTATAATATTCCTCCAACTAAATCACATAATTTAAGTCCTTTACCTAGTTTAACCCTTAGTTCTAGCCTCTAGGTTCTGCATCAGCGAAGTTTTGCTTGGTTTAAGAATCTTTACCAAAACCAAAGATAACCCATTTTCAATAGAGATCCGAAAGTTTCCGTCAATTCATCTAACTTGCTTATCAAAAACAGAGACAACTACAAATTCCTTGTTCATGATTAAGACAAATTACTTAATTTGAAGTAGTCTTATTGGACTTCTTATGGTGATCGAAATGCAGGTTCTTCTCAAAACATACATGGAACATGTTGTAAATATTATAATAGAAGAACTCAACCAGGAGGATATTAGACATTATGTAGCATGGGGATTCATATATACCTGAATGCCATCGGGTAAGTTCATTGAAGAAAGCATTAACACCGCATCTTGGCTAAAGTTTATCTCCAACCTCCATCGCTTAGGAGCAACCTAAACATAAAAATATAAAGTAGAATGTTCAATCAAAGTAATTAGTTCTAACTCAAAAAACACATGGACATATTTAACTAAGGCAACTTCCAACCTTCTGAAAGTTTTTAAGACTTTATGATGATATTTGTTATCATTGAAATGGTTGCATACAAGACTTGTTAAACATGATGTTCTCATATGAAATGTATGTATGACGATAATTCAAGCCAAATATACAACTAGGCCAAATATACAACTAGGGAAAAAACAGTTAAACATAGCAGGATAAAATTTTGATCTTCACCTCAATTACTCGGCCTACTATAATATCACCAATCTCAGGCTTGTACCTACAACATCATGGACCCCTACTAGTAAGTTTTGAAATACAAACGTCAAACAATTATTTGAAAATTTAAGGCAATGGCATTGCAAAAACCTGGCTCTCAAAGCACGAACATAGACGAGCTTATTTACACGCTCAACCACCCCACAAACAGTTGCAATCAACTCGCCGTCAAGATCAGTAGTCCCGTGCCCCCTTTATCAAACCAATCAAAGTTAACAAATAATAATGTTTACTATCCCAAGCTTGACAGGAGGAAAAACCTTTGAAATGCTAAAATTATCACTTTGAACTATGAAGCTACTAAAATATAACCAATACCAAATCTTTGCACTGGGGTTTGGTTCTTAACAACCAGATTCAGTTACCAAGCATATCAACAACAGGAAATGAAGTAATAATACTTTGAGTATATGTGTTTGCAAAAGATGTAATATACATACATGTATGTATATAGGGAGAAATAGAAAGAAGGTTACTTTAGAACACCATCTTGGTAGTTGACGGGAATGGTATCCGCAACGGTGACAGAAGCATTAGAATTAGCGTTGGAGGACAAAGATTCCAACTGTTCTAGCGCTCTCTGCAGCTTCAATTTCTGTGTCTGATTCAGAGGCAACTGTATTTCTCTCATTTCTCTCTCAGACTATTGAACTCTGAATCTGAAAGATATAACCCTAACCCTTAAAAGTTCAATTTTCCCGTTGCAAATAGAAACCCTAAACCCTTCGCCTCAGCTAAATCTTTTACCTCTATTTAATTTAGAAAATTTAAGACTTACCGGGCAAAAAGAAAACCAAGACTTTGGTAACGACCCGGATCCGATAAACAGATTACGTTTTCTCTCTTTTATAAGTTTGACACTGACCAAAAAAAATATGATATGTTTTAAACTCAAATGTGTTTTAAATAATGTGATATTGAATAAAATAAATGTTATTTTATATTTAAAAATTATTAAATAAATTAACACTGTTTTTAAGGAGTAAAAAAAAACGTTCTGCATCGCATTTTATTTTTATTTTGTATTTAAAAATAAGAATATGTTAACAAAGTAAATATATTTGTTTGGTTTAACACCTTTTAATAAACTAAAATTACCAACTAAATCCATTTTTAATTTTTTTAAAAAATTAAACCAACTTAATGAATATTTATTCTATTTAATCATGTTTAATATATTAACTTTACCAACTTAAAACATTTTTAATTAAAAAATTACCAACTAAATTAATAAGTCAAATTTTGGACCCCATTCCTTTCTTGCGTACCGACTACTTTTTATTAAATTCTAGATCTAACTTTATTTTTTTCAATCAATAACATGTCTTGTTATGGTTTGGAGGCTTGGGTATTGGGAGATTCTGTAAGACCCCAATTTATTCTTAATAAAATTTAATTTTTTCTATTTATTATTTTGAAATAGTAAGGATTGATTTGATTAATGTGGATAGTTAGGGGTAAAATACGTAAATATTTCAAAATAAGCAAGTGGTTATAAAATATTCATCATTGTCGGAGAATATTAGTTTGGTAAATGGAATATTCGTACTTATCTTAATATTCGTATGCGATTTGTAGCAAATACCTGTGTAATCATAAACTGGAAAGCGATTGGATGAAGAAAACGACAAATATAAGTTGGTTAAAAATAATCTACGTAGTTATTCACAGATTATCTTTGTTAAAATACTTTTGGTGGTTAAAACACAAGAAGATTACCTGTGATTATTGCACCAATTATTGATTCTTACGTAAGAAGGCACTACTCAATAATGGTTACATTAATTATTGTTCAGTATTTTATTGAGTTAATAATTGCTGCGTTGATATTTTATATTGTTGTTATTTCAATAATTGTCATTACACAATATTTTTCATTATCGAAGCAATAATTCATATTATCTGAATAATATTATTAGATAACATTATTGACAATGTCTAGAAAGTTCTGTCGAAGGAGAGGTTTGGTCACCTAATTACGCCGCCAAGAAGAAGAAATTCTTATTGGAAAGCCCTCTTTCCTGGAAATCTAGCAAATACATCGATATTGTGATTCTGTAATATTATTTGTGAATAATTAATTATTGATTCATATGATGAGGAAAATATTGATTTTATGTGGATATAGATGGAGAAAAATTTTAATGTGATGATTGTTGAAAATTAAAATTTTATCTTTTTCTCGATAAGATAATGTATTATTATATTTTAATAATATAATAATGGTGATATTTTTACAACGAATGTGGGATATATGAGTATCTGAGGAGGAAGAGATTTTTGTTGCAATAAATGTTTAAAACATGTTAAACATGCTCATTGGACCCCATTTATTAGTGAAAATTTGATTATAAATTTGTAAATCGTCCGCTTTTGTGGATTTCGGTCAATTTCTGTTTGGAATTTGGAAAAACTTTCTTCTGCAAAGTTGTAGAAATTGAATTTCCTATAAAACTCATGAGATTCAATTTTTCCGATAAAAGGGTTATTTATTATGAATTATTGATGTTCAAATTCTTAATAATTGATTTTTGGGAGTTTTATTAATTTTATTAAGAAAAACGTTTTATTGATTTTGGTGAGGGGGACCATTTGTTTGGCTGATAATTTGAATCTTAGAAAGTGTGCGTAGGAAATTATAATATATATATTAATATTTTATTAAATTTTCTCGCTTTTGGTGTTATTCTAAGCGATTTTCTATAAATAGGGTCTTTAGGTTAGAATTGAAAATCACACCGTAAACCGAAGTTTTCTCTCTCTATATTATCGAAATTATTCTTGTGAATATTTTGAGTATACTTTGAGTATTGTTTGTGCGGTCAAAGTCAAGTCATAGCTTTATATCCTGGTGTTTCAAATTAAAGATCGATCTTTCAAGGTAAGGGATGTTATTTTCTTCTCAAATGATATTATTTCTTCAATATCATTATCTTTGAAATATTGGTTGAAACTTTTATCAAATTTAGAACTTTTTATATCGGGGTTACTATTCATAAGTTACTATTTACGAGTTCTTATTCATGAGTTCTTATTCACGAGTTCTTATTCACGAAGTACTTATTCATGAAGCGTGAAGATGTTTTTTTTGGAATTTCTATCTTTTGGTGTCTGAGTTACTATTCACGATATCTGACCTTTATTCACGATACTCTGACTATTCAATCGAAAAATAAAATTTCTTCTTTTGTCAAAATATCTATTCGGATACTAGCTTTGATTGTATCTATGTTTTGATCATTCTTGAATTTTACACCACTATGATTATTTTTGAGGTATTATTTTTTGAACATGGATAAAACAAAATACTAATCCTTAATCCTTAATCCTTGTCATTTTGTTTCACCGGATTCGCTTTCTTTAAAATATTTTTCATCATCCTCGGTCTTAAATGGTGATATTATTGAATATCTTTGGCCCAGTAGTCAAAAGATGAATGATTTCAAGAATATCTTTGGTAGTAGTCAAAGATGAATGTGTTTAGATGAACACGATTAATCGATGAATATCTTTGGCACAGAGTGCAAAGATGAATATTTGATTCGGATGTATATTGATTGATGTTACAGGGGATAAAAGATAGAGCGATGAACTTTTAAATTCATACATAGAAGATAGTAGTTTGCATTCTCTACTTAACTCTTCTAATGAATTATTATTTCAATTGCGAATATTGATTTAAAATTTGTTGTCTATCAGATTCTATTAGATTTTTCCCATTGAAGACTAACGGTAATTTGTTGTATATTATCTTAGTCATAATATTCTTTCTTGGGCTAGTTGAGCTCACCCCTTTTCCTTTTTGTTTCTATTTTTCTCGGGAGGCGGCGATATAAGCGAGTACTGCAGTCTGGGTATGGAATGAAGGTTTTAGAGAAAGTTGTTTAGTAGTCCTCACCATTTTGTAAAATAATGTATCAATAAATGTGATGAGGATTTATTTGAGTATGGATATTGTCAGAAGATAATATTTGTATTCAAACTCACGCTTTTAATGTTGTAATAATAAAGTTGTAGTTGTTTACGTACACGTAATGATGTAACTCGAATGGGTGATGTATACCTATTTTGGGGCATCACAATTGGTATCGAGCTTAGGATATGATCTCCAAGGAGATCGGGGAATAGAATCTAGGAGGGAGAGACGAGTAAATCCTTCGCTAGTGTGTCCTACCTAAGCTTATTTGTTAGTTAGTCAAGATATAGGGATATTATGTGATATATTTATTTCTTTAATTAACCCTTGTTTTATGACATGATTTGAGAATGTCGTTTGAGAATATTAACAATGGAAATGAGACCGTGGAGACGCTTTGTACTCACCAACGAGGAGAACGTGCAACAGTGACAATATTCCTCCCGTGAACAACACCATTGAAAGCGAGATGATGAACGAGGGATGTTTAGAAGTTTTTTGCGATTCACGCAAAATCGATTTGAGGAGACTCGTGTTCAAAATACGAGGAGAAAATGATAGCAATTCACGGGTTGTCACAAACCAATGCGCTCAAAGAGTTGGGACCACCGAATTTAAGGGAAAGCGGATCCGATCATGGCGGAAACATGGGTCAAGCAAATTACCAAGATATTCGATGTCTTGGGATGCACGGAGAAACAGAGGTTCCATTCGCCACCTTTTATGTTCCGTGGCGAAAGGAGACTCACTGGTGGGAGTCATGAAGCGTACCCATCCACCGCACTTTCAAAGATGTCTTGGGAGACGTTTGAAAGCTATTTAATGACAAATACTTTCCCGAAAGTGTTAAATCGTATGAAGGAAGTGGAGTTCATCGATTGAACAAAACAACATGAGCGGTGTCTCAAGACGAGGCAAAGTTTGCGAGTTATCCGTGTTTGCACCTCATTTGGTGGAGAATGAGGAACGTATGGCCTTGGATGTTTCTTAGAGGTTTGAAACCCAGACACGTTAGTATCTCATTTCTCATAAATTTTCTCTCTATTCGGATGTTGTAAGCAGGGGCTCAATTATTAGAGCGAGATAACGAGTACTACCAACCGAGGACCATAACCAGGATCGTACTGGAGATAGCGATCAATGTAATAATGATAACCAAATGGAGGAGAAAAGCAGACGGACAAAAATGGTAACCACTCTGGTGGTAATCATCGGCCATGAAAAGCAAGAAAGCGAGTCGAGGAGATTTTAAAAGGAGGAGATTTAATAACGACCATGTGAAGACGAGCAGTCTGCGTGACAAGAATCGGTTCTAAGGGAGGAGAACGACCACCGGCCATATGTTACAAATCTTGGAAAAAGAGGGACATATCACCAAAGCGCCCACAACAGATTCAGAGGTATGCTATAATTGTGGAAAGGAAGGACATATCGCTCGAGATTGTAGGGTAAATAAACCTAGTTCAATGAGGGACGGTGACTCAAAAGACTATCCCAAAAAGTCAAAGTCAACGATTCCAGAAGAGCGTTTGTTGTGATCGTCAAAATGCGAGAAACCCAAACGAGGTGATCACGGTGTAAGCTATTTATAAATTCTTGCGAAGTTTATACCTTACTTGATACCGGGGTGCTTACCCATTCATTTATCTCTCTCTGCTTGTGCTCAACGCGTTAAACTTAACTCCTAGAAATTAGACTTTGACCTATCTCGTGGAAACTCCGTTAGAGAAATTTTCATCACATCCATCGCTTTATAAATCTTGTTTGATTCAAGTTGGCACCATTACCTTACACGTTAACCTTATCTCTTTAAAGATACTTGCTTTTGATGTGATTTTAGGGATTGATTGGTTAACTACTCATCATGCCAAAATTGATTGTTTTAAATAAGGTTGTTAGTTTTCATATTCTAAACCAACTGTTGTGTATGCGATTCAAGCAACTAAACCATTAAAATCAATCATCATCATATCTAATCATAAAGCTATTCGTTTATTGAAAACTGGATGTCAAGCTTTCTTAGCCCATGTTATGGATTTGAATAAAGACACGTCAAATTTGAATAATATTCTTGTTGTTATTGACTTTCTGACGTATTTCTGAAGAACTTCCTGGCCTACCCCGTAACGTGAAGTTGAATTCTTTATTGATCTTGAACTCAGTACAAAGCCCATTTCTAAAACCCCATATCGAATGGCTCCTATTGAACTTGAGGAGTTAAAGGTCCAACTACAGAATTGTTGGACATCGGTTTCATTCGCCCTCAAGACATCTCCTTGGGGTGCTCTTGTTTTATTTGTAAAGAAGAAAGACGGGGAGTATCGACTTTGTATTGACTATCGGGAATTAAACCATGTCACCATCAAGAATAGGTATCCTCTACCTCGTATTGATGACTTGTTTGACCAATTGCAAGGGCACAATTCTTTTCAAAAATCGATCTTCGCTTACGGATATCATCACCAAAGATTAGAACCGAGGATCCAAAGCGCGCTTGTAACTTCGGATGGGCATTATGAATTCTTAGTCATGTCTTTCTGGACCGACTAATGCTCCCCGTGGCTTTCATGGATATGATGAACCGAGTATTTAAGGAATATTTGGATCGGTTTTGTTGTTGTCTTTATTGATGACATCCTCATATATTCCAAAAGTAGTGAAGATCATGAGCACCATTTGAAGTCGGTACTCCAAAGGCTTCGTGAAAACAAACTATATGCCAAATTGAAGAAATGCGAGTTCGGCTTGAGGAAGTAGCATTCCTTGGGCACGTGGTGTCGAAACATGGAGTATCTGTTGATCCGGCCAAGATTGAAGCAATACTGAGTTGGGAGCAACCAAAATCGGTGACTAAAGTCGTAGTTTTTTGGGCTTACCGGTTATTATCGGAGATTCGTGGAAGGGTTTTCTCGAATCGCTACTTCATTAACCCTGCTAACTCCTAAGGATACAAAATTGCGTTTGGAGTGAAGAATGCGAGAAGAGTTTCCAAGAGCTTAAGAGGAGACTTATTTCTAAGACTGTTCTAACAATACCATCCGGTTCGGATGGATTTGTTATCTCACAACGATGCTTCGGGGAAAAGGGTTAGGATGTGTTCTCATGCAACGTGGGAAAGTCATAGCCTATGCCTCATGACAACTTAAAGAGTATGAGAGGAATTATCCTACTCATGATCTAGAGTTAGCGTGATCGTTTCGCACTAAAGATATGGAGGCACTATCTATATGGGGAGAAAGTGGAGATATATTCGGACCATAAAAAGCCTTAAATATTTCTTCACTCAAAAGAACTCAACATCTATAATGACGTTGGCTCGAGCTATTGAAAGACTACGACCACACTATTCAATACCATCCCGAAAAAGCGAACGCGTGGTAGGTGACGCGTTGAGTGAAGATCATATATCTGAACGAGTGCGATGATGTCAAGTATACGACATATAGCCAACTTTAATAGAAAAAGTTAAGGTTGCTCAAGCCACCAAAGCCGAAAATGATGCGTATGAAGAAGAAAGTACAAGAAGGAGCTATTCCTAAGCGAGAATTGATGAAGAAGGAATACTTGAGTCCACTCTGAACTTTGTGTTCTTAACGACTACGATTTGAAGTACAAGATTATGATGGAGGCACACAATACACCGTTTGCAATCCATCCTGGAAGTACTAAAATGTATCGTGATCTTCGACATACATTTTGGTGGAACAATATGAAGAGAGAGATTGCAAAGTTTATCTCAATGTGTTTAACTTGTCAACGTGTAAAGGCGGAACATCTAGTACCTAAGGGTCCGTTGCAACCACTTGAGATTCCGGAATGGAAGTGGGAACACATTACCATGGATTTCGTTACGGGTCTTCCTACGGTTTCTCAAGGCATCAATGCTATTTGGGTTATTATTGATGGATTAACCAAGTCTGCTCATTTCTTGCCGATACGGGAGACTTATTCCCTTGAACGTCTTGCTAGTATGTACGTGAATGAGATTGTGAGGTTGCATGGCATGCCAGTATCCATAGTTTCGGATCGTGACCCAAGATTCACTTCAAGATTTTGGGTTAGCTTGCAAAAAGCTATGGGCACGGATTTGCGATTTAGTTCGAAGATACCATCCCCAAACCTGGACGGACAATCGTAGAGGACTATTCAAACTCTTGAAGATCTATTAAGACTCGTGTCCTAGACTTCAAGGGTAGTTGGGATAAGTATTTACCATTGGTGGAATTCTCCTACAAACAACAGCTCGAGCAAGTATAGGTGTGGCTCCATTCAAGCATTATATGGACGAAAATGTCGCTCTCCAATATGTTGGGATGAGGTGGGTGAGGCAACATTGTTGGGACCCGAGTTAAGACGTATGACTCACCGAAAAGATCCAAATGATTCGACAAACGTATACAAACCGGCACAAGATCGACAAAAGAGTTATGCGGATCTTCATCGAAAGGACGTGGAATTTAGTGTAGGGGATCATGTATTGTCATGCGAGTTGCTCCATGGAAGGGAGTTACAAGATTTGGGAAGAGAGAAAGCTCAATCCACGATTTATTGGTCCATTTCAAATTCTTGACCGAATAGAAATGTAGCCTATAGACTTGCGTTACCTCAAAGTATGTCTCGTGTTCATAATGTGTTTCACATATCATATTTCGTAAATATGTGAAAGACCCGAACCACGTTATAGAGTTAGAACCGACGAAATAGTAGAAGACTTAACGTATGAGGAGGTACCATTAAGATCTTGGATAGGAAGGAGCATATCCCTGCGCCAAGAAAGGTCATACCACAAGTTAAAGTTTTGTGGAGGAATCATTATAGAGAAATGACACAGGAATTGGAAACGGAAATGAAAGCGAGGTATCCTCACCTTTTCAAAACACCAGGTACGTACGTCAATTTCGAGGACGAAATTTCATAAGGAGGGGAGGTTGTAAGACCCCAACTTATTCTTAATGAAATTTAATTTTCTCTATTTATTATTTTGAAATAGTAAGGGTTGATTTGATTAATGTGGATAGTTAGGGGTAAAATACGCAAATATTTCAAAATAAGCAAGTGGTTATAAAATATTCATTGTTGTCGGAGAATATTCGTTTGGTCGTGGAATATTCGTACTATCGGGGAATATTCGTACGACGGCGCAGCCATGTGTGGGCCCCATAACGGAAAGCGATTGGATGAAGAAAACGACAAATATAAGTTGGTTAAAAATAATCTACAGTAGTTATTACTGCAATTATCTTTGTTAAAATACTCGGTGGTTAAAACACAGTAGCACACGGTATTGCACCAATTATTGATTCTTACGTAAGAAGGCACTACTCAATAATGGTTACAGTAATTATTGTTCAGTATTTTATTGAGTTAATAATTGCTGCGTTGATATTTTATATTGCTGTTATTTCAATAATTGTCATTACACAATATTTTTCATTATCGAAGCAATAATTCATATTATCTGAATAATATTATTAGATAACATTATTGGCAATGTCTAGAAAATTACATCTAAGGAGAGGTTTGGTCACCTAATTGCGGCGCCAAGAAGAAGAAATTCTTATTGAAAGCCCCTCTTCCTTGAACCGCCTTGTCAATATTGTGATTCTGTAATATTATTTGTGAATAATTAATTATTGATTCATATGATGAGGAAAATATTGATTTTATGTGGATATAGATGGAGAAAAATTTTAATGTGACAATTGTTGAAAATTAAAATTTTATCTTTTTCTGATAAGATAATGTATTATTATATTTTAATAATATAATAATGGTGATATTTTTACAACGAATGTGGGATATATGAGTATATACGAGGAGGAAGAGTATTTTTGTTGCAATAAATGTTTAAAACATGTTAAACATGTCGGTTGGACCCCATTTATTGATCGAAATTTGATTATAGCCAGTAAAATCGCCTCGTTTGTGGATTTCGGTCAATTTTGTTTGGAATTTGGAAAACTTTCTTCTGCAAAGTTGTAGAGAATTGAATTTCCTATAAAAACTCATGAGATTCGAATTTTCTGATAAAAGGGTCATTTATTATGAATTATTGATGTTCTAAAATTCTAATAATTGATTTTTGGGAGTTTTATTAATTTTATTAAGAAAAACGTTTTTATTGATTTTGGTGAGGGGGACCATTTGTTTGGCTGATAATTTGAATCTTAGAAAGTGTGCGTAGGAAATTATAATATATATATTAATATTTTATTAAATTTTACTCGCTTTTGGTGTTCTAGCAATTTTCATAAATAGGTGCTTAGGTTAGAATTGAAAATCACACCGTAAACTCAAGTTTTCTCTCTCTATATTATCGAGTATTCTTGTGAGTATTTTGAGTATACTTTGAGTATTGGTGTCATGCGGTCAAGTCCAAGTCATAGCCTATATCCTGTGTTTCAATTTGTAAGATCTTGATCTTTCGAGGTAAGGGATGTTATTTTCTTCTCAAATGATATTATTTCTTCAATATCATTATCTTTGAAATATTAGTTGAAACTTTTTATCAAATTTGGAACTTTTTATATCTAGTTACTATTCATAAGTTACTATTCACGAGTTACTTATTCATGAGTTACTATTCACGAAAGACTATTCATGAAGCGTGAAGATGTTTTTTTTGTGGAATTTCTATCTTTTGGTGTCTGAGTTACTATTCACGTGATACTCGGCACTATTCACGATATATCTGACTATTCATTCAGAAAAATAAAATTTCTTCTTTTTGTCCAAAATATCTATTCGGATACTAGCTTTGATTGTATCCATGTTTTGATCATTCTTGAATTTTACACCACTATGATTATTTTTGAGGTATTATTTTTGAACATGGATAAAACAAAGTACGAATCCTTAATCCTTAATCCTTGTCATTTTGTTTCACTTTGGATTCGTTTCTTTAAAATATTTTCATCATCCTCGGTCTTAAATGGTGATATTATTGAATATCTTTGGCCCAGTAGTCAAGAAGATGAATGATTTTCAAGAATATCTTTGGTAGTAGTGCAAAGATGAACAGTGTTTAGATGAACATGACCAATGATGAATATCTTTGGCCTGTAGTGCAAAGA